>CM034701.1:325297351-325312642 GCA_020142125.1 Phrynosoma platyrhinos
CACACAGGATCCTGGAACCAAACCCCAGTAGATACCAAGGGCTCACTGTACACATTTTCTAATCGGATAATATCCTTACTGCTCCTGAAGGCAAGAGCAGAGGAGAAACCATGGGGCACATGGAGTTCTGATCACCAGTAACCTATGTTCTTCTACATCCTCTCTTCATCTGCTCACCGAGGAATAACTTTACTTCCCCTAGTGGTACAGCTGGGTCTCAATATTGTTGTGTGTCCAAGTAGTTTCCAATTTATGGTGACACTGAGGTGACCCCACTGCAGGATTTTCTTGGCAAGATTTCTTCAGAGGGTTTTGCCTTTGCCTTCCTTCAGAGGCTGAGAGAGTGTGACTTGCCTAAAGTCACCCAGTGGATTTCCATGGCTGAGAGGGGATTCAAACCCTGGCCTCTTGAGCTGTAGTCCAACTCTCAAACCACAACATCATGATGGCTCTCTGGTTCTCTTTGCTGACATGTTAATCAGTGTTAGCAATATTCTAACAATATTCTCCCAGATTTGGAATCTTGGGATGTTCTAGAAATCTACACTTTCTCCAGAATGTTGTCTTGACTTCAAGTACTTCAAGGGGCAAAGAACTGAAAGTCAAGGGTCTTGAATGTTTATGGCTTAGGAGAGGAAAACTAAATTCAGCAACTCTCTCTCTCTCTCTCTCTCTCTCTCAGTGTGTGTGTGTGCATTTCTGATATCATATGACAGATTTTTCTCTGTGAATATGAACTATAGACTTTTCTTATTGTTTCACTGAAGACTTTCTATGATACACTGTGTCCTCCAGGCCTTCCTGTGTCTATGGCCACCTGGGAATGTCTCATATTGATCCTTGTTTCTATTACCACCCTTACCTCAACAGTAGTTCCATCTGTTTTTGGATAATGAAATGCCAGAGCAGGCCTCTTTTCAGCAATGAATTAGGGATAACCTTAAACAATGGGGAATAATGTGTGTGTAGCAGCAAAGCCTTAAGTTTCTGTTCTAAATTCGGAAGATTTCCAGGCCTGTTTTGTTAAGCCTTTGCCTCAAAAAATCATATATAGAATAAAGCCCATCAATGCTGTATGCAGACTGATTTTTGTATTATAAGTTGAAGTAAGACAATAACTATAAAAGCCTACTTCCAATCTAATGCTAGTGGAATGAAAGCCCCTGCTAATGCAGTTGTGCTTTATCACACAATTGTGGAAATGGTTTCACAAGAGATTGTCCAAATATCTACATATCTACATGCCTAATTATTTGTACAACTACTTGCACAACAGAAATGGTACTGAATATCACCTTTGTGCTAACTCTGAAAATATCAATTCAATTAGGGATGGCAAAAATATTCGAGCATATTTGAAAAATGGTTTAAAAAATATTGTTCTTTGAGTGTCAAGAAACCCAGATGAGAAGAATCCAGAACTGATGACAATCTTCACAGCCTGAGACCTGGTTTATGTGAAATTTGCATATATATATATTTAGTGCAGAAAATAGCAGCTTCTGCACAAGGAATAGCATTTTCTCCACAGAAAACAATATTTTGATGCCAAAATAATCTGTATGTGTTGTTGTGCATTTTAAGCCACTTATCCCACTCCAACACAGCCATTCCCAAGTTCCTGGTGAGCCACCTAGCCGATGTCATGATATGTCCAAACCTCTTTCTATAGCTGGGCATGCTGCGGTTATGCAATGGCATGCCACCCATTCATGGTTCACTTCTGAAAACTTAGAAATTGTTGGTGTGGGTTGTGCAGTTTTAAAGATAGGGGTTTGGTGGAGAGCATCAGGAGATGAAGCTATTATGGCTACATCTCAACTAACATTTATTATTCCAGTTGGTGTATTCACCATTCAAGTAAAAGCATAGCAGATCATGCAAGTCCACCCCTGCTGGGTTTGCAACCACAGGAATGACTTTTTAAAGGATTCCAGTAAGTTACCAGTGTATCTGGCACCAAAAGCAGAAGATTCAATGGACAGGAAAAATACAGTATGTGCTGCAAGAGGAGAATAAGTAGGAAAGGAACAGTATACATGTAATCATTATTGAAGAAAGGTAAGTGTTCAGCTAAACCTTCAGTTTCATCTGAAATCCTTACTGAGGAAGAAGTATTCCTGGAAAAGTTCAGGCTCTGGGTCTGTTCCAGGAATAATAGCCTTGTACAGATTAGAATCACCTCCAGATTGACCTATTCCTACATTTTATGTAATGACGGGGAAATCTGTACATTTCCACTCTGTTCAGTTTCTCATTTTTATTTCCATTTATTCATTTTGATTCAGTTCCATGCCATTTTAAAAAATCTGCTTAAAAACTAACATACATTTTCTAATCTGCATGAATGGATGCATTTTCCCAGCAATTCCATAGGATGTATTTTTGTGCCTAATTTTCTACACCCTATACATTTTTGTATACTATTTCCCCAATGTATCCATTTGGGTACATATTTATCAATTGACAATTCAACATAATGTGTAGTAAATATTTAGGAAAATTGATGCTTCATTGTGCCATGGACTTATTATTCCACTTATTATTTCAAAAGGTGAAAAAAAGCATAGATTTGAATGAAAATTTGGACTGAACAGACCCACTTGATCCTTAATTATATACTCTAAGACATGGTCTAGTGTGAGTACCTCTGTTTTACTTGTCCCACATTGCATGCTCAGAGGGCTTGATAAATATGTGAATGTTGATGATTCCACCCTCTTGCCAGAGCATATTTCTTAAGGCATGCCACGCTAAAACTCTTTGCACCAATATGCAGATGACACTCCACCCAATCTCTCCTTTCCTTTGACAAGGTTCCCCATGACATTCTTGCAAACACGCTGGTAAAATGTGGGCTAGACAAAGTAAGTGTTACATAGATTTGTAATTGGTTGACTGGCTGAACCCAAAGGGGGCTCAGCAATGGCTCCTTTTCAACCTGGAAAGAAGTGACCAGTGGGGTGCCACTGGGCTCTGTCCTGGGCCCAGTGCTATTCAATATCTTTATCAATGATTTGGATGATGGTATTGGAGGTATAGTTATCAAATTTGCAGACGACACCAAATTGGGAGGAGTAGCTAATACCCCAGAAGACAGGATCAAAATCCAAAATGACTTGAACAGGCTAGAAAGCTGGGCCAAAGCTAACAAAATGAAATTCAACACAGAGAAATGTAAAATACTGCACTTAGGGCCGAAAAACGAAAAGCACAGATATACAGTGGGGGACACCTGGCTGAACGAGACTATGTGCGAAAGGGATCTAGGAGTCCAGGTAGACCACAAGCTGAACATAAGTCAACAGTGCGATGCAGCAGCTAAAAAGGCCAATGCAATTTTAGGCTGCATCAATAGAAGTATAGTGTCTAGATCAAGAGAAGTAATAGTGCCACTCTATTCTGCTTTGGTCAGGCCTCACCTGGAATACTGTGTCCAGTTCTGGGCACCACAATTCAAAATAGATGTGGAGAAACTGGAGCGTGTCCAAAGGAGGGCAACTAAAATGGTGAAGGGTCTGGAAACCAAGCCCTATGAGGAATGATTTAGGGAGCTGGGGATGTTTAGCCTGGAGAAGAGAAGGCTGAGAGGTGATATGGTAGCGGTGTTTAAATATTTGAAGGGGTGTCATATTGAGGAGGGAACAAGCTTGTTTTCTGTTGCCCCAGAAACTAGGACATAGAACAATGGGTGCAAGCTCCAGGAAAAGAGATTCCACCTCAACATTAGGAGGCACTTCTTGACAGTAAGGGCTGTTCGACAGTGGAACACACTCCCTTGGAGACTAGTGGAGTCTCCTTCCTTGGAGGTCTTTAAGAGAGGCTGGATGGAAATCTGTTGGGGGTGCTTTGATTGGGAGTTCCTGCATGGCAGGGGGTTAGACTGGATGGCCCTTGTGGTCTCTTCCAACTCTATGATTCTATCCATGTAACTCCAAGGAAGCTGTCTCAGGGCTAAACCAGTGTCTCTTGTCAATAATGGACAGGATGTGGACAAACAAATTGAAGGTTAATCCAGCAAGACAAAGATGTTCATCGTCATTTGGAAGATTAATCAGGAAATAGGGTTTCAACCTGTGCAGTACAGGGCTACACTCCCCCTGAAATCTCAGGTTCATAGCTTGAGTGTACTCTTGAATTCATCCCTGAACCTGGATGCCCAGACATCAGAAGTGGCCAGGAGCATTGTTTGCACAATTATAACTAGTGCGCCAGCTGTGCCTGTTTCTTAAGAAGCCAGATCTGAACGCAGTAACACATGGTTTAATAATATCTTGGTTGGATTACTGTGAAGCACTCTATATGGGGCTGCCTTTGAAAACTGAAGACTTGAACAGGTTCAAAATGCAGCTGCTAGATTGCATATTGGGGCTGGTCATAGCAAGCTTATAACTCCCTTGCTAACACAGCTTCACTGGCTACCAGCCTGTTTCTGAGCACAATTCAAAGTGCTGGTTTTGACCTATTAAGCCTTGTATGGCTTAGGTCCAGACTATTGAAAGCCCATGTCTTCCTATATAAACTTCTCCGAATCTTACAGTCTTCAGGGGAGTGCTTTCTCTCCATTCCACCACCCTTCGAGGCTTAGTTTGTGAAGACATGGGAGACAGCCTTCTTGGTGGCTGCTCATAGGCTCCCAAGGAAGGTTTGATCTGCTCTCTCTCTATTGTCTTTTCATCAGCAGGCAAAGGCTTATCAGAATGGAGTGATGGTAGATAGAGAATGCTATAGATATTGATTTCAGCAAGGCCTTTGACAAGGACCCCCATGACATTCTTGCAAACAAACTAGTAAAATGTGGACTAGACAATGCAACTATTAGGTGGATTAGTAATTGATTGACAAGCAGAACTCAAAGGGTACCCACCAGTGCCTCCTCTCCATCTTGGAGAGAAGTGACCAGCAGGGTGCCCCAGGGTTTTGTCACAAGCCCAATGGTATTCAACATCTTTAACAATGACTTATATGAAAGAATAGAGGGCACACTTATTAAATTTGCAGATATCACCAAATTAGGAGGAGTAGGTAATACCCCAGAGGAGAGGATCAAAATTCAAAATGACCTGAATAGATCAGAAAGCTGGGCCAAGACTAACAAAATGAACTTCAACAGGAAGAAATGTAAGGTACTGCACTGAGGCAGAAAAAAAATTGAAATGCATAGATATAGGATGGGGGACACCTGGCTTAACAAGACTATGTGTGAAAGGGATCTAGGAGTCCTAGTAGACCACAAGTTGAACATGAGTCAACAGTGTGATGCAGCAGCTACAAAGGCCTATGCGATTCTAGGCTGCATCAATAGAAGTATAATGTCTAGATTAAGGGAAGGGCCATTCTATTCTGCTTTGATCAGGCCTCAGAAAGGATGCTGACAAGCTGGAGCATGTCCAGAGAGGGTGACCAAGATAGGGAGGGGTCTGGAAACCATGCCTTATGAGGAAAGACTTAGGGCCTTTGCAGACTGCCAGAAATAGTGCAAATTGAGTCCACTTCAAGGGTTAGGGTTAGGGAATCATGGGAACTGTATTTTATTGTGGCACCAGAGCTCTCTGACAGAGAAGGTTCAATGTCTCCAAAAAAAACCCCAAAACCCAACAATTCCCATGATTCCCTGGAACTAACCCTAACCCTTAAAGTGGACTCAATTTGCACTATTTCTGGCAGTCTGCAAAGGCCCTTAGGGAACTGGGTATGTTTAGCCAAGAAAAGAGACAGTTAAGAGGTGATATGATAACCCTGTTTAAGTATTTGAAGGGTTGTCATATTGAGGATGGACCAAGCTTGCTTTCTTCTGCTTCAGAGAAAAGGACCCAGAACAATGGATGTAAGCTACAGGAAAAGAGATTCTACCTAACCTTTAGGAGGGCCTTCCTGACAGTGAGAGCTGTTCAACAGTGGAACACACTTCCTCGGAGTGTGGTGGAGTCTCCTTTTTTGGAGGTTTTTAAACAGAGGCTGGATGGCCATCTGTCATGCTTTGATTAAGAGTTCCTGCATGGCAGGAGGTTGGACTGGATGGCCCTTGAGGTCTTTTCCAACTCTATAATTCTATGTGTTACTGGGTGTGCTGTTTTAATATGCATTGTTCATTTGAAGTGTCTTGTTTTCCATTTTGATGTTTTTAAAGGAGTGTTTTAACTGAATGTAGGTTGTTTATTATTATTATTATTATTATTATTATTATTATTATTATTATTATTATTATATGCTTGTTTAACATTTGTATTCCACACTGTTTTAACTGCCCTGTTCTAATTTATGCTCTAAGCCACTTTAAATCCCATTTGAGGGGGAAAAGCAGAATATAAATTAAATAAATTTTCAGAACAGCTTGTGGAACTTATTAAATAAAAATGCTGTGCTCTTCTCTAAAGTTTGAACTGTTCAAATAATCCATGTGAACATTCCACATATTAGGTGAATCTGCACTGCATAGTTATAGCAGATTGGTATCATATTAACTGTCATTGCTCTCTGGAGGACTAGCATGTGTTGCAGATCTCTTTCCAATGACTGCATTTTCCCAAGTTAGACAGAATACTGCACAATGCTTAGCTGAGTCCAACAGTGTCCTTCTTGCTCAAATAGTAAAAAATGCATACAGGTGAGGAGCACTTTTGTAAACAAAATGCAAAAAAAGGCTTAGACCTTACTGAAGATGGGGCAGCTATGTTTGTCTGTATTTTTATATACTGTAAACAGGGATGCATGTAAGGATGTCAAATCAGAACAAACACCTAGCTAACATTCTGTTCTCACAGTAGCCAAACAAAAGTCTATGAGAAGCCCACAAATGGACATAAATGCAATGTTATTTCCTGTTATTTGAAAAAGAGAGAAAGTCAGGCCATGTCAATGTCACATTATGTTTCACTAGGTGTTTTACTATGTAGGATTATCTGGTCAGGACTATTGCAATCCCTGGAATTTCAAGGCCAAGCCCTGAGACCAAGGGATGAATTAAACATCAATCACAGTTACATAGAGTAAGCCATTCAAATACACCCAAGTCTAAGCAATTAAGAACATATATAGAGACATACCTCAGTTAATAAAGCCTCGGACAAAGAAGCTGCTTTTTACAAAATCTTTTAATGTCAATCCAGCCTCTCTTTTCTTCCATTTAATTTCATTCACTGGATATTTTTAGTTGTGTTGGCATTAAGACACATTGGGATATTAAAGAAGGGATGGAGAAACAGCAACTTGCCTGCAATAAGCAATGCAATACAGCCTGAGCTGGGAAAGAATGGTATTCTGTCCTAGCTAGTCCTACTAGAGCTGTGTGTGCCTGCCTACAACAGACAAAGTAAACAGCAGCTGCCTCCAAAAACCCTTACTGTATGAACAGCAAAACAGAGATGAAGTGGGGGAAGCAGATAAATGTGCTGCACCAGCTATCCTAAGGGTGTTAAAAAAGCATAAATCTTGAAATCTGATCACCAGAAAAGTGGAGGCTGGTGAAAGAAAACATAATCCCTGAGTGAGTTTTGGGAAAATCCTTGAAATGGGCTCTAAAGGTTCAAAATGTTTTTGACTTACTTATGCTAGGCTTAACTGATTTGATTGTTCCATTTTACATGGGCATATTGTTAGTTTTGAATTAAAAGTTTGCTGAACTATGCTAAACTATTTTAGGTTGAGTGTTTTTTGTTTTATTTTGTTTCTTTGTTTGCTTGATTTGGTGGTGTAGGAACCTATCCCTATTCTTTCCATGATATTTCTGTCCTTGGTACCAAATTTTCTGTTATAAAACTAATTCCCAAGAACACACCAACTTCATTAACTGAAGTATACTTGTATATACACACACTTTTCAAGGCCACATTCTTAACCTAAAATTTCCTTTGTGAAAACTGGAGAAAGGGGTCTAGGAGCTAAGTTAGAACCATGCCCTAAGATCTGGGAACTCCATAATACTGAATGAAAGATGAGGAAGAAGGCAGGACCCAGGACATTGTATTTCTAGTGGCAGCTATATTTTTCCATTAATGTTCAGTCCCAGCCTTGTGCAAGGAAATAAATGTGCTTGGGGATTATTGTTGTTGTTCTTTCTCTCTAGATATTTAATGGTTTGTTTATTTTATATCTTGCCTTTCTCCCAGAACTGGGATTCAGGGCAGTTTACAGAGATAAAAACCTTTAAAATATCATCATTGTTAAAATGCAGTTACACTAATTGTAATGTTAATTATATTAATGTCTTAAAAGCAGAACTCCTCCACTGAAAATATAACTAAAAGCAGTACAGCACAATTCTGTAAAAAATCCTTTTACTTAAAACCACCACTTAGTTGCTTGAAAGCCTCCTGAAATAAAACCTAGTTTTGACATGTGTTTTTCAGTGTTTTTATAAATGATATGGTTGAAGGACAGAAAATATCTAAATCAATTCTATAAATGACAACAAACTGAGAAGAACAGTGACTACCCCAGGAGATAGAATCAGGTTCAAGATTATCATAATTAATAAAGTGATTTCCAACAAAGATAAATGTAAGGTTCTACATTTAGGCGGGTGGGGAAAGTTAGGATGAGTGAAATCTGGTGTAAGAGTGGTATATTTGTTGTACGCTGCCCCAATTGTGTTTCAGAGGGGTGGGATAAAAATAAATTATTATTATTAGTAGTAGTAGTAGTCAAAAGGATCTAGCAGTCATAGTAGATTACAAGCTAGCATGAGTCAATAATGTGATGCCACAGCTCCCCCCCCCCCAAAAAAATTAATATACAGTAGAGGGATGGTGTTACATTACAATATAGCAGAGCTGCCAAAACACTCATTGTGCACAGGTGCCCAGTGCACAATGGGACAATGGGACCAGTGCAAATCGCATCAATTCTGAAGCACATTGCATCATATCAATCCTGCTACATATCTAGTTCTGTTACGTAAAGGATTTCAGCAGATTTGTGACATAATAGTGCAACTTTCTTTGCTTAATTGGCGATACAGCCTAATATTGAAATTCTGAATTAACACCTTTAAAACTAATTACAAAGTGAGTTTAAATTCTTTTGTATGTACTCAGTCTGTAATTAGCTAAACCCCTACTGCAACATTAGGCCTTTGCACTACCAAAATGCCTCCGCTCCCCTTTTCACTGGAACTTATTTGCAACATTAACAGCATTCCTAGGCTTGTTCTTGATATTTAACACTGGAAGCCTATGGTTAAACTGGGGTGGGTGCTCTCTCTCCCACTGCAAAAATGAGTAACCTGCCTCTGCATGGATCATGTGCTGCTGGTATATGTTGGAAAGATGGAGGAGCCTCTGCAATAATTATTCTCAGATGTTCAGCACCCACAATGACATACATATGGTTCAACAGAATCCCTTCTTTTCATTCTTCCAACTTGTCAGTTAAGTTTCAGTGAGAGGGGAAAGGGCAGGATAACTGTGTTCCCTGGTTATATGCGGCTTTTGATTGGAATAAAGAGGAAAGATTTTTAAACCTCTTCATGTGTCTGGTTATACAACTAAGATCATTACAGACCTGGAGCTTAGAGGGGCTATTCTTTAATCAAGCACTTAAGATTAGATCTGAATCAAATTCACATTAGTTTGTTCTATGTTAGCTCATTTTGAATGGAAGCTCTCCCATCATCATGATGAATGGGAGAATTCTTCTGAAGAGGTAGTTAGGGGGGATGCAGATTGGCACTTTTGGCCAGCCTGGGGGTGGAGTTGGGGTAGAGTGACCGCATGCCAGCTGTCTCGACACCACCCCGATGCCACACGCCCAACCATATGGCATGCAGCATCAGGGCACCCTCTTGGCGCAGCGTGCAAGGGGGCACTCTTTGGGGGGTGGCAAAAAGGAGGATCAGGGCTACAGTGTGTGGTTGTCGCAGCCCCAATCCGCCACTCCCAGAGATGGCACAGAGCCACCCCTTACCCCTTACAGGCCATTTGCATTGGCCCCTAGTCTTAAGAGAGTGGAATACTTTATTATTCAGAAAAGTATAGTCATCATAAGTGATTTCAACAAATAAAGCTTGAGCATTGAATACATCCTGAAAGGGACAGAATTTTTACAGGACATAACAGAGTGAAGTACTAAAGTTTTAGAGTGTTGTCTTAGGGTGACAATGTGACATCACCACATTGGGATGCACTGTGCAGTCAAATGGCATAGCACATATGTGTGTCATATTCTTGTGCTAAAGTTTCCTGAAGATGACTTTTCCATTTGCAAAAGTATCATGGGAGAGAGCTAAAAGGACAGGTGCATAAAGATGTTCCAGACCAGTGTTTTAACCTTCTGACAAATTGTTAGTAGAGAATGCAAAATATAGTGATTGTTAAAATCATTATAGACCTTAAATTTATCATAAAATAGATACCCATGCCACCCAAATCTATTGTCATATCCTTCCAATCATAAATTCCTTTTTTTCTAATTTCATCCAATCAACAATCCAATTGAGACAGTTCACATAAAAATATAATTTCAAATTTGGAAAAGCCAATTCCCCTCTACTTGTCTCATCCTCCATCAGTTTCATCCTCAGCCTGGGTTTATTTTATTCCATATAAATTTTGACAGATCTTTTCACCATTTTGCAAAAGGTTGATCATTTATAATAGGTATATTTTGAAATAAGAAATTCATCTTTAGTAGAATATTCATTTTTATAGCTGAATTTTTTCCCATCCATTATAGGTTTAGTTTCTCCCATTGGTCCAAATCCTTTTTAATTTCTTTCCAAACCCTGTCATAATTGTTGCTAAACAGTTCTGAATTTTTTGAGGTAAAATTTATACCCAAATACTTAATTATCTTTTTTTTCATGAAATCCTGATTTCTCTGCCAATTTTTTCCTTTCACTACTTGTTAGATTCATTAACAACATTGCAGTTTTATCTTTATTTATTTTAAATCCTGAGACTTCCCCATATTGCCTAAAAGTTTTTAAAAGATAATCTATACTTTCCATAGCATTTGCAATAGATTGCATCAGATCATTTGCAAAGTCTTTTAATTTAAATTCATAGCCTTTAATTTTTGCTCCTTCTATTAGTTTATCCTCATGATTTTTATTGTTTAATATTTCCAGAGTTGTTATGAATAATAATGGGGAAAGTGGGCATCCTTGTATGATACCCTTTTGGATTTTCAAGCCTTTTGTCTTTCTTCCATTTATTAATACAAAAGCCTCTTGCTCTTGATAAATTGCTTCTACCCAAGTATAAACATTTTCCCCAATATCTAGTCGTTCTAAAACTTGTAACATAATTTTCCAATTTATCAGCTCAAAAGCTTTTTCAGTGTCAATGAAATATGATGTCAATTTCTTGTCTATATTCTTTCCAAGATATTTTATTAAATTTAGCAGATTTCTGGTATTATCTTTAATCAATCTATTGGGCAAAAATCCTGCTTGATCTTTGTGAATCCCATTTGATAACCATTTTTTTAATCAATCTGCCATAATAGCTGCAAAAAAATTGTAATCACAATTGAATAGTGAAATAGACCTATAATTTTTTGGTTCTGTCAGATCTCTGTCTCTTTGGGAATCAGTGTTACATTTCCTTGGGTCCATGATTTAGGTACCTTAGCATACAAATTTTTATTTATCATTCTTTGCAGTGGTTCTATCAATTTATATAGTAAAGTTTTATAATATTCCAATATTATCCTACCTGGGCCAGGCACTTTTCCTGATGTTATTTGATTTATTGCACCTACAATTTCCTGTTTCTCTATTTTTTATTCAATTTCATGTTTCGTTCTTCAGATAAACTAGACATCTTTTGTACATCTAAATATTTTCTAATTTTATTCATTTTATCATAGTTCTCTGTATATACATTTGTATAGTAGTTTAAGAATATACGTTTTATTTTGATTATTTCCTTCTTTTTATATTTGTGATAATTCTTTTTTCTTTCTCTTTTCTTAATTTATATGCTAGACGTTTTTCAGGTTTGTTTGAATATTCAAAATAATTTTATTTTACATATTTAAGTTTCCTTTCTATTTCATTGGTTACTATTATAGAAAATTTGTTGGGTTTTTTGTGTTTTGTTTTGTTTGCAATATATCTCTTCTTTTAATCTTTTCTCCAAAGCGTTTAATTTAAGTTTAGCTTATTTTGATTGAATTCTATCTTCTAAATTTTTAATTTGCCTTTCCCTTTTTTCTTCATCTCTGATCCTTTTTTGATTAAAAAAAAGCTTCATATAAGCTTTAGATGCATCCTACACTATATTAGCTTCAACTCCTTTATCTAAGTTTTCCCGAAAGAAGAGATTTAACTGATCTTTTGCTTCCTAAATAATATTTTCAGTCTTCAATATATTTTCATTTAGCCTCCATCTATATTCTTTTAATCCATTCTTCATAACCATTGAAACTGGGTTATGATCAGACCATATTTTTGCCAGCACATCAATTTTAGTTATTTTCATACAGATTGTTTGTCAAGATCAAGAACATATCTTGACAACCACGAGTTATGTCAGGGTAGAAAAACATACTTTCCTATGTCTTATCATATAATATTTTCCATATATCCTTCAATGACAATCTATCTATTAATTCAAAAATTTTTGGGGAAGTTTCTCTTGATTTAATTTTATTTCCTTTTTTTATATAATATATCAATTTGTGGATCTATTACCCCATTCCAATCTTCCATAATAATTAATGACTTCTTATTCAAATCTTCCAGTTTTTCTAATAATCGTGCATAAAATTCTCCTTTCTTTTCTGATGGTGCATATAACCCAA
Source organism: Phrynosoma platyrhinos (assembly GCA_020142125.1). Taxonomy (NCBI): domain Eukaryota; kingdom Metazoa; phylum Chordata; class Lepidosauria; order Squamata; family Phrynosomatidae; genus Phrynosoma; species Phrynosoma platyrhinos. The sequence continues at coordinate 325,310,096 of CM034701.1, forward strand.
CAATTATTTTATTTTATTTGTCCTGCCAATATTAATTCCATTACAACAAAATGTCCATTTGGGTCTGATAGTACCTCTTTTGACTCTATCTTAGATTTTACATAAACAACCACACCTTTTTTTATTATGTTTTGCTGGCAAAGTTCTGAAAAAGTATTTAAGACTTGATAAATGGCAAATCCTCCCATTTCCATAGAGGCACTTTAGTCAAAGATGCTTTGAGGACTGGAAATGTAGCAATTCTAGGAGTACAACTTATATGGCAGGAAGGGTAGACAAAAATGAAAGCAAATCATTGTCAGGAGTGATGGCTGGTCTTACCAACATGTCAACACACAGCAGATGCACTGTTAATCCTTCAATGAGGAGTTAAGGTGTGCCTTGTTTGGAGCCATGAGAAATATTTCAGTTGGGAGTTTCCTCACTCATCATTCAGACTGACAACTTGCCCTAATAAGTTATCATTTAAAAGTCCACGAAGACTCTTTAAAAGGATCCTCAATCTCCCTTTTTCTCTTTCTTGCTCTTTCTGCCAGTTTTTCATTTTTGTACAGAACACCTAGAAACATGTATGGTAAAATATTGATTTTATAATAGAATAAATAGAATATGGAAAGCTGTTTTTGTTGTTCTTCAGATCTAGCCTTTTTATAAATATTCCTTTCTAATAGTAGTTATCAAAATGTAAGAAATAGCCTACTTTAGCAATGAATGGGTTAAAGGTTCACGTGCTGCCACAATGTTTGATGGTGCTCACTGAAATTTCAGCAGGTTTTCTCATACATGGAGAGGGACCAAACATACTGCATGATGGAAGCAGAGCTGGAGTTCCTGCTCAGGAAGGAGTGAGCAACTTTCACATTTTTGGCTAAAATTAGATGACTCAAAAGAGTGTGGAAGTTAATTCTGGGTTTGCATTCTTCAGTTTTTGGGATTATTATTATTATTATTATTATTGCCTTTTTATGGGGTTTATGTCTTTCTTACTTTCTTTCTTTTTCTTCTTTTATTTCTTAATCAAATTAAATTTCTTTAATTTCTTCTGGGCCAGAATTCTTTTGAGGATATATGCTTGTGGCACAACAGACATATTCTGTTGATAATGGTAGGAGTGGAATTGTGCAGACAACATATTCATCTGAGTTCACACATGTTTGTTTTCTGTCATAAAATGAAATGAGATTCTCAGCTCCAGAAAGTTCTGTAGTTAGATTTCATATTACTTCTGAAGAAGGCCATTGATGTGTGTGTGTGTGTGTATGTGTAGAGAGAGAGGGAGAGAATCATAGAATCATAGAATCATAGTTGGAAGGGACCACAAGGGCCATCCAGTCCAACCTCCTGCCATGCAGGAACTCCCAATCAAAGCATCCCCAACAGATGGCCATCCAGCCTCTGCTTAAATACCTCCAAGGAAGGAGACTTCACCACACTCTAGGGGAGTGTATTCCACTGTCGAACAGCCCTTACTGTCAGGAAGTTCCTCCTAATGTTGAGGTGGAATCTCTTTTCCTGGAGCTTGCACCCATTGTTCCATGTCCTAATCTCTGGAGCAGCAGAAAACAAGTTCGTTCCCTCCTCAATCATAGAATCATAGAGTTGGAAGAGACCACAAGGGCCATCCAGTCCAAACTCCTGCCATGCAAGAATTCAAAATCAAAGCATCCCTGACAGATGGCCATATCCTCTGTTTCACGACCTCCACAGAAGGAGACTCCACCAAATACTTGCTGAGCACCCTTTGGGTTCAGTCAGTCAACCAATTACTAATCCACCTAACAGTTGCATTGTCTAGCCCACATTTTACTTTCTTTTTGAAAGAATATCATGGCAGACCTTGTCAAAACCTTACTGAAATCAAGATATGCTATGTCTACTGCATTCCCTTCATCTACCAAGGTGGTAATTTTATCAGAAAAAGAGATCAGATTAGTCTTGCATGACATGTTTTTGAGAAACCCATGTTGACTTTTAGTGATTGTGGCATTCCCTTCTAAATGTTCGCAGACTGTCTGTTTAATGGACTGTTTTAGAATAGTTCATCTGGTCCTGGAGACTTAAATTCATTTAGATTAACCAGTTATTCCTGTACTACCTCTTTATTTATTCTGTGCTGCATTTCCCCTATTGTGTCTTCTGCACCATTTTCCTTAGGTTGAGCACCCTTTTCTTTTTGTGGAAGACTGAGGCAAAGAAAGTGTTGAGTATTTCTGCCTTTTCTCTGTCCCCTGTTAGAATTTTTCCATCTTCTCTGTGCAGTGGTCTTACCATTTCCTTCTTCTTTCTTTTGCTACAGACATACCCCCAAAAAACCTTTTTATTGTTCTTAACCCCTCTAGCAAGCCTGAACTCATTTTGCACTTTGGCTTTCCTGACTTTAACCCTACATGTGGTAGCTATTTGTTTGAATTCCTCTTTACTGATTTTGCCCCTTTTTCATTTGTTATACATCTCCCATTTAAAACATAGTTCAGTTGAAAGTTCTTTTGTCACCCAACTTGGTTTCTTGAGACATTTCCCATTTTTCCTTCTCATTGGAACAGTTTG
>CM034701.1:325323841-325335721 GCA_020142125.1 Phrynosoma platyrhinos
ACCCCTACATGTGATAGCTATTTCTTTGAATTCCTCTTTGGTGATTTCCCCATTTTTTCATTTCCTATACATGTTCCATTTAAAACTTAGTTCAGTTGAAAGTTCCTTAGTTATACATCCTGGTTTCTTGAGACACCTCACATTTTTCTCTCTCATTGGAACTGTTTGAAATTGTGCCTTCAGTATCTCCCTATTAAGAAACTCCCATCCGTCTTGAACTCCCTTCTCTTTTAGTATTCCTGACCATGGGATCACCCCCAGTATTTCTCTTAGTTTACTAAATTAAGTTTTCTTAAAGTCTAGAATGCATGTCTGACTATGCCTGGCTTCTCCTTTCTACTGTATAATAAACTCCAGAAGAACATGATCACTCCCACCTAAGGATCCAACAACTTGCACCCCATTAACTAGGTCTTCCTAGATCAGATCCAAAATAGCTAACTCCCTTGTTGCCTCTTCCACCTTTTGGACAATGAAATTGTCTTCAAGGCAAGTGGGAAATTTGCTAGACCTTGAGGATTTTGCTGAGTTTGACTTCCAGCAAATATCAGGATAGTTGATGTCACCCATCACTACTATATTTCTCCTTTCTGACTGTGTGGTCATCTGTTCTAGAAAGGCTTCATCCAATTCTTCTGCCTGAGTTGGGGGTCTGTAGCAGATTCCCACACTAACATCCCTGTTGTTTCCCTCCCCTTTAATTTTTATCCAGATGCTCTCCACCTGGCTTCCAGGATTGATGTCCTGGATTTCTTCACTGGTGTAAATATCCCTGACATATAATGCTATTCCTCCTCCTTTCCAGTTTGGCAGTTTCTCTTGAAAAGGTTATGCTCCTGTATTTCTACATTCCAATCATGAGACTCATCCCACCAGTTTTCAGTGATGCCTTTTATATCATATTTGTTTTGTTGTGCTAGGAGTTCAAGTTCATCTTGCTTATTCCCCGTGCTCTGTGCATTAGTGTAGAGACATCTAAGACCATATGTCCTCTTTACTTGCTGCCCATGCACGTTTTTTTGCCTCCCACTGTTGGGTCCTTGCAATGTTTGCCTTGTTCCCTCTATAACAGTTTGACTATTTTTTCCAGTCCTTTTGTCTTCCAGAACACTGTCTCCTTGTCCCACATAACTCAGTTTAAATCCCTCCTGATCAAATTCTTGAGACTGTTGGCAAAAATGTTTCTTCCAACTGGCATGAGATGCAGCCCATCCCTTGCCAGAAGTCCACCCTCATGGAACTGCAGCCCATGATCTAAGAATCCAAATAATTCTCAGTGACACCATCTGCAGAGCCAGTTGTTGACATCTGCTATTTTCCTCTCTTGTCCTGGACCATGCCCTTCAACTGGCAGAAGAGACGAGATGACAATCTGTGCATCCATTTCTTTCAGCTTCTTACCCAGATCCTTGTAATCCCTTCTCATGTTCTGAAGGCTGTGTCTTGTTGTGTCATTCATTCCCACATGGACCAAAAGGAAGGGCTATTGGTCAGAAGGCTTGACTGGTCTTGTCAGCCTCTCTGTCACGTCTTGGATCTTTGCCCCAGGGAGACAACACACCCCCCGAGACATCTTGTCAGGCCCACAAATCACTGCTTCTGTACTCCTCAGCAAGGAGTTCCCGCACCATGGCCACATGCCTCCTCCGAGGTTTAGCAGTGACTATTCCCTGTGGTGGAACTCCTAGGGTTCCCTGCTCTGTCCCTAAAGTCTGTCCATGCTGCTCTTCCTCATCTTTCTTGATAAGGAAAAGAGCTTCAAATCGATTCTGTAGCTGCAAGCTCCCAGAACAATCTCTGGCCTCCCTACTTCTGTGTGTGACATTCCTCCTGCTGTCTACCTCCTGTGTATGTGAAGTAACCTTCTATTATCCAGCAACTTCCTCTGTGTGGTCCCCGTCTAAGACCATTCATTCCGTTCTGTCCAGGAAAACCTCTTGCTCCCTAATATGCTGAAGTGTAGCTACCCGCACCTCCAGCTGCTGTACTTTCTCCTCCAAGAGGGCTACCAACTTGTACTTGGGGCATGTGAAGTTCCCCACATCTGTAGGCAAGAAGACAAACATCCCACAAGTGTTGCAGGTGATGGCAGCTGTTCCCTCAGTGTCCATACTGAGAAGTCTTAATTAGTTCCTGAAACAGGACTATGGCCTTCCTCCTCAAAGAAAATCCCTCACTAAACACCAGTGTTAAAGGCTCCTGATGACCTGAACTTTTCATAAATCACTGCTGGTGATAAAATTCTCTCTAGTAGGAACTGGCCTAGAGTTGACCCCTGGATTTACCATAGAGTTCATGTAGCCATTTTATGCCCTGTGGAGAGCAGGGGGCAATTGGAGAAGTATTTGGCTAGGTCCTCTGGAATCCTCCAAAGCGCTCAACAAATGGTGGAATCTTTCCATGTCTGGTTACAGCAACCCAGCCAGATGCATACAAACATACTCTCCACCTGATATGGAATTGCCATACAATGGTTGTAGGGCAATCCTGGCAGACTTTGGTTGCTGTGTGGAGAGGAGGGGAATACCAACACCCACATTGACCAAAAATGACATATAAAGGTGTAAGGTTAATTTATACCTGTAAATGTTAACAAGTTGCCTGCTAGCAGAACATAAGTCTCATTGAGTCACAGAACTTACGTTTTAAGGCTTACTCCTAGCTTAGTAAGGGGCTGAGCAGATGGAGAGGAAACACCAGCTTGATCCAGTGTTGTTTTTTTCAAATTGGGTGGAATCACCACTGTCTATACCAGCCCCCTCCTGATGCAAGAACAGAGGCACCAAAATGGAGCAACCATGGCATCAAGCTACACCTCTCCAATAATTTTTGTCCACCCCCCCCCATGCATACACACAATTACAATGACTCAAAGACCAGAACTAGTCACCCTCCTCCATGACCAGATGCTTTGCACTTGGACACCGAATGACCAGATGACTGATCACACTGTTGCACCATTGTCTGTTAGTTGATACGACAGATTGTTGTGCCCTGGCAATCATAGATTCTACCTCACTTGTTTGGGCTGCACTGGCAGTCATGCTGCAATTCTGCTGGCATAGCAATGAATCTCTGATCATGTGTCAATGCCCACACCACATGTGGAAACATCCACCCTCAGCAACATTGCAGCAGCAGACACTGAAATGGGAAATCTCACACAGCAGTGTGGCACAGCTGTCATTGTGGCCATTTCATCCATCCTAAGGAGCAGAGCTACAGCCACCATCATGCTGCCTCTGTTTCTTGGCATCAAGAAGGTGTATCCAACCAGCAAGGATTGGTGGGATCGGTTTGTCATGACCATCTGGGAGGGCAATGTTGGCAGTTTTCCCAAATGCCTTGCACACTTTCCCACAGGATAGTGGTGGAGCTGTTTCAGAGGTGGAGAAGATGGGCACCATCATGAGGATAACCACACTGGTAGAGAAGAGGATTACAATCACCATCTAGTTACTTGCCCACCATGGCAGTTATCACCAAATCACTCAGCTCTTTGGAGTAGGCAGTACCACTATTGGAGAGGTGTTAGTGGAGGTCACTTTGGCCATGGAGAAGCACCTGCTATCATGCACCGTGTACCTGGAGAATGTCTGTCACCATTTTTAAACACATTTCTTTCTTTGAAAATTAGTAAGACAACTAATAAATAGATCAACATACCAATATGGATGTAGTGCTTTTAAAAACTCAGAGGAAGGTGGAAGACAGCCTCCATGAGTCATGGTGCTAAATTACTGGCTGAGTCAGTATTTGGTTTACTGGTGCATACATCAGCCATTTCATTTGTGAAGGAAGGCAGTTTACACTTCAGCTTCAAAATTCACATTAAGATATTTTTGTTGTGTCACTAAGGGCCACAAAGATAGAAAAATAGCTAGGAGACCCTGGTGTGGTGCCTCCTTTCCTTGTTTTATATGTTGCCTCCACATAGGTAGACTAATATCACATGTTCCACAGTAGAAGAGATATATTTCTGTGGTTGTGGTGATTCCTGACTTTAAGGTTGTTTTTCATACTACCCATTAAAAGTACTATGTAACCATTCCTTCTTTTCCCCTTCAGTGATTTCCTGTGGTTTGAAGAAAATAAAGACAAAAGAGGAAATGTGCAAAAATATGGTAGGGATTATCATTCAAAGATGTCAGTCTGGAACTCCTGTAAAATTCTGTCCATGTGGTAGGAAAACAGCACAAGAGAAATAACAGATCTGAAAAATTAATTTTGCAGGCTGTTGTGTGCCTTCAAGTTATTCCCGACCTATGGCAACTCTAAGGCAATCTTATCATAGGCTTTTCTTGGCAAATTATGTTTTGGGAAGTTGCCTTTGACTTTCTCTGAGGCTGAGAGAATGTGACTTGCCCAAGGTCACCAAGTAGGTTTCCATGTTTTAAAGGTAACTAAAACCTTGGTCTCTAGAGGCATAGTCCAACACTTTAACCAGTACATTATGCTTGCTCTCCGTTCTGGAGAACAAGTCCCAGAATCACACAGTACTTTTAAATGAAAGATGGGCTATAAATAAACCAACACAGCACAAATAAAAAACAACGATGGGGTATAAATAAGCCAATACAATGCAATGGTATATGATACAATGGGGTATAAATAAAACAGTACAATACAGTACAGTACAGTACAGTACAATGCAATGTCGTATGATGCACTATATGTCCATTCTTGGAGCTGTAGTCTGAAACAGTAACTTTTTTAAGATCTAGAAAAAGCTGCTCAAAAACACCTTCATTCTGCAGGTAGGTACACCATTGTGAAATACTAAGGCCCTAGCATGCCATTTTAACACAAAGGCTTACCTTAACAGCAGAAATCATCCATCAATGAGCTTTTATTTTAATCCTTTTTGTTGCTAAAGCCACACACAGAGTATGCTAAAAATGTTCCTTGGTATTTTAATTACATTAAGCTCAAAAAGGGTCCCCCTCTGGCCATGGAAATGACTTACCAGGCTGGGGGTTGAATTAGTTGTTCAGCCTTTGGCATCAATACTGCAATTGAAGTCCTGCCACTGACAGGAATGTTTGGATTTCAGGGGTGAGGGGTAGGGGTCATGGTTAATTTCCAGGTCTTGGTTATTCCAAACAGGAGACCAACATTGATGCCAAGAAACAGTGGCTATTGTTAGCCATTCCTTACTTGAAGGGAGGAAAATACATAGGTTGCTTCTAGCCTGCATAGTGCTCTTTTTGCCAGGGGACTTATGAGACTGGGTGAACTGATAGGAAAAAGATGGGGTGCACATAATCTTAGAAGTCCTTTGCTTCAGTCCTTTCCTTGTGAACAGAGCAATGCAACAAGGTCTTGTGCAGAAGAAGGGATAAGAGCCTTGGGAGGGAATGAGTAACAAGAGAGGTAAGAATGAAGGAGAAAATGAGATTCAGTGACAAAGACAGCCAATTTTTTTGTTGTTTTTTGTTTTTCCTGACAGGCAAGTACAACATAGTCCTCTCTCTCTGGGACTAGCTGGATCAATGTGAATTTGGGGTACATTTGAGGGAGAATTTTATTTCAATTGCTTTTGAACAGTTTATGAAAATTTGCAAAATTCATATTTGACTGCTGAGATTAATAGAGGTTGATAATGGCAGAGAATGAAAATTATGGATGCAGAGGAAAACAATATTAGCAGATACTCTCTTCAATTCTGTGCTGAGTTCACTCTCAATTTACCTATAATGTGCAATTATAGAAATGGCCGATGCAATATCCTCATATGTGTCTTTCCTCACCACCTCCAATGGCAGATATTTGTGGAAAGTGCAGGGATGTACAAAATGATGGCTTCACATTATACAGCAGTGGCTTGTGGCTCAATTGGACAGTCACTTTGCCCTGGGTTTTACTCTGTAATTTGAAGGAACTGTCCAAGTTGTTGAACCTATTTTGGTCATAGGATTCAGAACTTTGGAGAGTTCCTTTGAGGTTTAGATTAAAATGCAGAATGGAATCACTGTCCTACTACTATGAAAGCCACAGGCCACCCCTGACACCATTGAGTTTTCAAAATGGCACATTCACATGAGAGGAAGGAGAAAATAACACAGCATTGTCAAATACAAGTTCAGTCCAGTTTGTATTCAGATCCACCCTGAAGATCATTGTTTAAATGATGCTCTTTCTGAACAGGCATATGAGGGGTGGGGGATCTGGAAGCTACCATTATGGGGATGCTTGCTCACATAATATCTCTGAAACAACACAAAGGATGGCCTCAGATAATCTTCTGAATAAGGAGATCAGATAGTTGGGTATAGGCCTGTTTATGTGCTTCATCTTCCTCCTCCTTTCCCCTCATTGAAGTAGTTTAAAGTTTTATTTCAAACTATATTCACCTTCACATTTAATCAGACTCATAAAACAGAAGTAGCATGCTATAAGTAATGACATTAACTATAAGGCACTATTGGAGGGAGGGGGGGCACGAGAGCCAGAATGAGATAGTAATTTGGGTGTTGGACTAAGACTCCAGGAGACTGGGATTCAAATCTCCATCCAGACTTGGAAATCTACTTGGACACCTTGGACAAGTCACCCTGTCTCAGCCTTACATGAAGGCCATGGCAAACCTGGTGAAGAACATCCCATGATAGGTTCACCTTAGGGTCATCATAAAGCCAAAATGACTTGAAGATGTACAACAAGAAATGAAATATGATCCTTTTGCAAGGCACTTGCTAATTTTAATTTTATTTTCATTTATTAAATAATTGATCAACTCATTACTTTTTTTCTTATTATATTTTGGAAACTAAAAATGGGGAGAGGGAATTGAGGAGTTGTCCCTTTAATTTTTAGGACATTTTCTTTCTTTCTTTCTTTTTTCTTTTCTTTTCTTTTCTTTTTAAGATGGATTCTTTTGGTCTCAAAGGATCTTAGGCTGTCGTACTTTGGGCACATCATGAGAAGGCATGACTCATCGGAAAAAACAATAATGCTGAGAAAGGTATAGGGAAGTAGAAAGAGAGGAAAGCCACATGCTAGATGGATGGACTCTATTAAAGAGATCACAAGTATGATTTGCAGGAGCTGGGCAAAGCAGTGGAAGCATAGGGGGTCTTACAGATGTCTTATCAGCAGGGTCACCATGGGTAGAGATGACTCAAGGGCAGTTAACAACAAATAACAAGTATCATGGTTTTATGTTTTTTTAAAAAAAAAAATTAAAAATTGAATAGCATTAGCAGTCCAGTACTGAAATATTTTTTTAAAAGTAGCTTTCCAAGTGCTAGTTAGACCATAGTTTTCTGAATTTAGATGGTGGCCCATGACAAATTTTGACTTAATGAATTCTTGAGGTACAACATTGAGCTATATGTATAAGAGGAGCAGAATGGGGTGAAAGGGATGTGCAGGCATGGGAATTGTTGATGGCCATCCAAACCATGAGTTGGAGAACCATCTGAATGCAGCCTATCCCTTTAATTGACCAAATTAGACATTTACAATAGTGTCTTAACTACATCTGAGACAAACGTTCAGCCAAAAGAACTAATCCAGATGTAAGAAACATTGGAGCTGTGCAACTTTGAAAAACTGGACTAGTAATATGAGTGTACTCAAGGCCTTCTAGGTACAATGAAAAATTACAAAATTGTATTTGACTCATCTGCACAACAAATTTTTCCAATTAATCTTCAGTTTGGCTAAAATACTGTTCATCATCCTACTTCCTGATTTTTGGGGTTTTTTTAATATACACTGTACCAGGATTCCATAATCATTAAAAGCAACCAGAAAGGTCCTAATGCCTTCTCGTCACAATTTGTTATATACATATCCATTTGCTGATTTGTTTTGCTTTGCTTCCTTTTTAAAATGGTTTATTGTGGCCTTCTGGGTGAACAGTCAACTACACATATAAACATTTCCCATCCAGAGATCTGAAAAGAGCTGAAAGATCAGCAATGCTCACAAAACCTGCCTTCACCTACCACATTCCACCCTCTCCCCACAGACAATTATCAATAGGAGAGAACAAGTTGCTTGCATATAGTTCATTCCAACAGAAAGTGAAGTCAGGGAAGGAATCATGTGGTCAACATGAAGTGCAGTGGACAATTAGGTGGAAGAAAGAGGACACAGATTTCCATAAGTTGGTCAGTACTAACTTTGAAATAAAGTGGTAACTGAAGCACTGGGATCCAGCAGACATGCACCATTGATCTTGCCCATGTGAGCAGTATGTACTGCAGCAAATATATAGCACATTTGAAAGATCTGGTTATTGGACTATGGAGGGGGAGAGAAAAAATTGTGAATATCACTGGAGGAAGATCCACCAGCACAGACCAGGTTACTGTAGGCCTAAAAAGTGGGGTTGGTGGTGGTCCTCAGTCTGCGCAGCTGTTCGAACCCTCACTGACCTTTAAGTCTCTATCTCATACTTGCTATGTGCCTTCAAGTCATTTATGACCTATGACGACCCTAAGGTGAACTTATCACAGACCTTTCTTGACAAGATTTGTTCAGAAGAGGTTTGCCTTTGCCATTCTCTGAGGCTGAAAATGACTTGCCCATGGTCACCCAGTGGATTTTCATTACTCAATGGGGATTTGAACCCTGGTCTCCAGAGTCATAGTCCAATGTTTAGACCACTACACCACACTGGCTCTCTGATTCCCTAAGACTTCCCAGCTGGAAAAAAAGATCCTGGAATTTTAGCTGAACAAAAACCACTTTGAAAGAGTCATAGGGGGGAAACAGATGAGGAGGAAGGGGTGGTTTGAAGCCACCCCTTCCAAAGATGGATTGGGGCCATGGCAACCACACCCCCAATCCAACTTGAACCCAGTGGCAAAGATCTGCTCCTTTTTGGGCCATGGAAAATCCACCTTTAGTGGATGCACCATGGCCCCACAAAGGCTTCAAGATGCTCTGGCAGTGTGCTGCACCACTAGAGCGTCTTGAAGCCATTCACATCTAGCTGTCTGCCTGGCTTCCGGGTGGCTTTGGGGCATCATCAGAGCATCTTTTAAGGGCCATCCAGCCCTAAATTAGTTAAATATGCTGTTTGGAGCACCCCAAACATCAAGAATTCCCTCAGCAGCCCAAAAGAGACCAGGAATGAGCAAACATTAGTTCTTGTCACCCAAATGGCTACCAGAACAGTGCAGCTATGGCCCCCAGAGCTTTGAGGGTGCCCCAAATCAGCTGATGTGGCTCTCTGGGCTGCAGAGGGTACCCATCCCTACTATAAATGGACATTATTTCTAAACATTGTCTCTCACCTCACTAGATCAGACTCATCCTATCTGTACATGGCCCCTAGGAGGGTGCAACCTATTGATTCAACAAAAGAAAAACAAAAGTTATATTTGAAGACTTTTTCACAATAACTGGCTCACCAATGCTCAACAATGAAAACCAAATCATCTCAGCATATCCAGAATAAATATATATATCATCAAGCCAGGAATGTTGTGGACACTCTAAATGTTTGTACAAATTGGCATACACCACTGAAGGAAAACATTCTCCCCATCACCTGAAAGAAAATGTTACTTTCTCATTTATCTGGCTTCTAAACTACTCATGTTTCTGCCTTGAACATCATATAATTATCACTGGATTGGGGATGGAAAACACTACTGTAGCTTTATCATAATCTTTGACATGACATGACCACAGTATCTATCATGATCACCAGAGCATTTTAGGTTTGCAAAGAAAAGATAGGAAGGGAAAGCACAGACCAAATTCTCCACTAAAGAAATAACCACAACATTATTGACTTAAACAAAGAATTGTGGATTAGTACCATGAGTCCTAGATCTAGTTTCTGGTGGCTAAATCTGGGTATGATTATTGAGACATATTTAGAATAACATTTTATTCTGTAACATTTTATGGGCCCATAACATGATTTATTGGATGATAAAAGTTTGTGGTATAAGTGGACACTTACACTATTTCACTCAGCTGGCAAATATGTTAGGAGAAAATGTTGTTTAAAGAGAGGTTAGAAAGAACAAATATTCAATAGTCTTTCTATAATCAGTGAACTGACTACATTTTTTCAAAACTAGGGGGAGGTACTCTTTTGGACATACTCAACAGGGGATTCTGATAATTGTTGACAAATTTTCAAGCTTTGGCAGTATGAATATGCATTTAGTACTTTATGGAGAGTGAAAGGAAGTGACTCCAGACATTATGGAGGAATGTGTATTCATTCAAGTTGTTCTGTTGTTCCCATGACAGAGGTATGTGTGATAGAAAACAGACCAAGCAAAATAAACCTGCATTTAGTTTTGAATGACAAATTACAGTCCGTCCACCCAAAATGCCCACCCCATTCACCCCAATGGTGATGCAGGCACATGGGCACACTGCCATTAAAACCAATAGAACTTGAGGTTTTTGGCATCCACAGGGGGTGGGGGGGGGTGTCTGAAATGGAAAACCTGAGGATACAAAAGGCCAGCTGTATAAAACAAAGCACTTTGGGTACAAGACTTAAGTAAGGAAAATTGAATTCTATGAAAAACCAACTTTCACAACTCCTCTCTTCTAAAACAAACAAACAAATAAACAAAGATCAATGAATCATCTAGTTTGAACCTTAAAATAGACCACTTCGAGTGTGTGTACCTAAGCCTGAAGACCAGGGATAGTATAGGGATGCTGTTAGTATACCTTCAACCCCATTGCTTAACAGACTCCCTATCTGGTCTCGAACTGCTGGTCTCGAACAGCTGGTCTCGAACTGCTGTTGGAGTCACCGAGACTTTTAGTTCTGGGTGACTTCAACATAACATTTGAGACCAGTTTAATAGGTGCGGCTTGGCAGTTCATGGATTCCATGACAGGCATGGGAATATCCCAATTGGTTTTTGAACCAACACACTCTGCAAGTTACACCCTCAATGCGGTCTTTAGTGCGGAGCAGGCATATCCATGGGCAAAGGTAATAAATACCACCGCACTGTCATGGACGCATCATTTCCTGGTCAAGGTTGGACTAAGAGTCACTGTCCACCCTACTGGGGGTGGAAGATCTATTAGAATGGTCTGCCCTCGGAAGCTAATGGAGCCAATTGGAATCCAGAAAGCCTTGGAGGGTTCCTTGGTTGGTAATGCCAATGATTCTGTTGAAGTCCTAGCTATTACCTGGAACACCAATCTTACTAGGGCTATTGACATGATCGCTCCCAAGCGTCCTTTCCAACCCACTCCAAACCGTCAACTTTGGTTCACAGATGAACTTAGAAATATGAAGCGGGTTGGACAATGACTAGAGTGCACCTGGCAGATAACTTGACTCCTATCTGATTAAGACTTGTCATAGAAAATTTCTGCATTCCTATTGAGGGGCAATACGTGCAGTGTAGAAATCTTTCTCCTCTGCACATATTGCGTCTGCAGAATCCCATCCAACAGAGCTGTTTAGGGTGGTAAGGGAACTGACACAGGTTTCACCTGTGCAGAACCCTTTACTTAATCCGACAACAGCTTGCTGTGATGCCTTTAACAACTATTTTGCAGATAAAATCTCTCAGATAGGAGCCGATTTAGACGCCAGGATTACAGCAGAGCTGACTGATGAGGTATCCAGTAAACCCTTTTCAGAGATCAGTTAAACTGGATCAGTTTGAGCCATGAGTACCGATGACATGGACAAGATCCTTGGAAAGATGAAAAAGACAATGTGCTCCCTTGATCCTTGCCCATCATGGCTGGCCATCAAGAGGAGTAAGACCTTGATGGTTCTTCTTAAAAAGATCAACAACACATCTCTCAGGGAAGGAACTGTTCCAACATGTTTAAAGGAAGCAGTTGTTAGACTGCTCCTGAAGAAACCTTCCTTGGACCCCCTGAATTTGAAAAACTACAGGCCGGTATCCCATCTGCCATTTTTGA
>CM034701.1:325335821-325346880 GCA_020142125.1 Phrynosoma platyrhinos
GATCCATTTCAAACTGGCTTCAGACCTGGATATGGGGTGGAGACTGCCGTAGTAGCTCTGGCAGATGACCTGCAGCCCTGGTGGCACAGTGGTTAAATGCCTGTACTGCAGCCACTCACTCATAGACCACAAGGTTGCGAGTTCAATACCAGCCAGGGCTGAGGCTCGACTCAGGCCTGCATCCTTCCGAGGTCGCTAAAATGAGTACCCAGCTTGTTGGGGGGCAATCAGCTCACAGTTGTAAACCGCTTAGACATCCCATAGCGTGATATGAAGCGGTATATAAATAAGCTGCTTTTGCTTTTTAAGCATCGACTCGGGAAGCATGACCCAGTTGGTGCTTTTGGACCTCTCAGTGGCTTTTGACATGGTAAATCATGACATCCTCTTGGAACACCTAGGAGAGTTAGGAATCGGAGGCACTGTAATTCAGTGGTTCCGTTCCTTCCTCTCATGCAGATTCCAGAGGGTGATGCTCGGGGACAGCTGCTCTTCAAAAACTGAGCTCAAATGTGGCATTCCTCAGGGGGCCATCCTGTCCCCGATGCTATTTAATATCTATATGAAGCTGCTGGGGAAGATCATCCATAGATATGAGGCAGGGTGTTATCAATATGCTGAAGACACCAAAATATATTTCTCCATGTCTCAGGCAGCAGAGATGGCATCTCTCCTTCAGTCAATGACTTGAGGCGGTAATGGACAGGATGAAGAAAAACCAAGTCAAGCTGAATCCAGATAAAATGGAGGTATTCACAGTAGGGGCCCCCAAACCAGGTATTGGGTTACAATCTCCAGTCCTGAATGGGGTCACACTCTCCACTAAGGACTGTGTTCGCAGTCTGGGGGTGCTCCTAGACTCCTCGCTTCACATAATAGATCAGGTGAATGCTGTTATGCCAGCTGCACACTTTCCTGGAAGTAAAGGACCTAGAAACTGTAGTACATGCACTGGTTACCTCATGACTCGATTTCTTCAATGCACTCTACATGGGGCTACCCTTATACCTAGTCTGGAAACTACAATTAGTAAAAAATATGGCAGCCAGGCTGATCACTAGTAAATCTTAAAGTGATCACATCACACCTATTTTGAAATCTCTTCACTGGTTGCCTATTGGTTTCCGAGCACAGTATAAGGTATTGGTGATTACCTTTCAAGCCGTACATGGCCTGGTCCCACTTATCTAATGGATCGCCTTCTTCCATACAATCCGCCCCACACCCTCAGGTCCTCTGGAAGAAATTTGCTGCAACTGATAAAAACTAGATTAGCGGTAACCTCCCAGAGGACATTTTCTGCCGCCGCACCCAGATTGTGGAATGCCTTGCCAGAGGAGATCCATCAAACAATCAACTTGGACAGCTTTAAAAAAGCTGTCAAGATGGATCTCTTCTGGCAGGCCTTACCAGAATAGATCACCCTACCTGAATCTGTGCTCCTCCCTCGCTATACATCCTCTCTATAGACCTATTGGTGCTCCAGAATGCATGCTGTTTTTAATCTTATGTTTCTTTTTAAATGTTGTATTTATTCTTTTAAAGGGGGGGTGTTATTTGTTATTATTGTTATTATTGTTTTTATGTAAGGTATGTTTTATTTAAATTGTTTCTTATATTATGTAAGCCGCCTTGATTGCTTTGGCAAAAGGCGGGATATAAGAATAAATTTGTTGTTGTTATTATTATTATTATTATTAAAGCATAATTTGAAGTTGAAAAATAAGAACACTTCCTAGGACAGGTCCATAAATAAGAGCCCACTGAACCATGTTTTTCCAAGACCTGGAGTAGAGTTTCTTCTCCCAGGCCTTGCAGAAGGAAGAAAGGCTGTAAGACAGTAAGGCTTCCTGGATGGAGAATAGGAAAAACAAAACAAAAAACATACGGTAGTTGAAGAAGTGATGGGTAGATACAGAGGGACCATGCATGTAGCTTACCCCAAGCCCATATTAGATCTTATTTTTTGAACAACATTCTACGTATGTCTTCTAACAAAGATATAGAACATTTATTGTGAGTCTGTGTGTAAAAGAAGGAGATGTGGGAGAGAAAGACTTTAATTCTGTGTATGTTTTAATTTGATGCTCAAATTACTTCTGTGAGCACAAGGATGGCTAAAGTTGTAAGTAATGCTAAACCTAATCCATAGGAATGTATAAACCAATATTTCAACAACAGGATTTATTTGAGTGGAAGAATACTGGATTTGTTAGGTGCAGACAGATGTAGATGACACCTGTAGAGCTTTAATACTCTGTTGATGGTAACTGTAAACCCACGTGTAGTCAGAAAATATGCAGACCCCAACACTGGTGAGTCTTCCAGTAATTCTTTAGCTGAGAAGTCAACAGTGTCACAATTATCCAATCGGTTTCAAGAGTACAATTTCTCTCTTATATCCTCTGGCAGCTTAGTCATGCTTGAGACCAGCCACTAAACTAGTTTCTGACAGCCATGCTAAGTATGGGTGTAAATTTTATCATTGGTGTAGAGGAGCTAAAAAGCTTCAGAAAGCAGGTTTGTTTGAAACAGTTTGACCTTAACCCAGTCCATTCACACAACTATGCAGATTGGGAAAGGAACCACACTAAAGGCACTGTTTCCTTAGTCTGATTTGGTGATCCCAAATTACATTTCCCTGTCCCCTAGTAAAATTCTCACATACCACCATATTTTTCTTGAGCTAAGGATGGGATGTGTCAGTGAAGAGTGATAGAATCCAGGTTTTGCTCATGCTATATTACTTATATTGTATAGGGAAGAACTATTAATCTTATATACTAGAATCAAACAATCAGAAGGGAACCCGGGGCCACCTAGTCCAACCTCCATTATGTTGGAATACACAGCTCATACTCCCTAGAAATAGCCATCCAATCTCAATTTAAAGACTTCCAGTAAAGGACAATCCACTAACTTCAAGGCAATCTACTTGACTGTCAAACAGCAATGGCCATCAGAAAGTTTTTACTAATATTTGGGTAGAATCTCTTCACTTGCAATTTGAATTCAAGCTTCTGAAAGAAGATATCCTAGAAGTGACACAAGAAGGTGAGCTTTCATTTTTGAGGCTGTGTGCTTTCTCTGAGCAGATGGTTTTAGGGGGCTGGGCCTATTCTGTAAAAAGTGAATCACTGACTTGGTTGGCAACAGTGCTAACAGCTGGTAGTTCTATATAGTTGTTGCCTTAATCTCTGGAGTTTGGCGAACAGGAAAACAGATGTTTTGTGGAAGGTTTCATGGAGGAGGCCTGGAATACTTCCTGTATAGGACAATGGACATGGCTAGTGAAGGACCTGTATGAAAGAACAAGACACAGGGGATGCCTCTAGGAAGGAGACAATTTCCAAACATGAGATGCAAACACTAGGAAGAATGTGACACACAGAAGCAGGAGACATGCTGTGACTTTGAAACAGCACAACTAATTCCAAACTTCCCCCTTAAACAGCAATTATGAGGTACAGGAACAGGGAAAACAGCTTCTGTCATCAAACAGCATGGAGGTGACCTTGCAGGGTTCTCTGAATGTTATAGCTCCTGTTCTGATGGGAACAGAAACAGTGGTGTGCTGACCTAGAAATATGTCTTGAGAGCTGTGATGTTTCTTAGGAGTAAAGATCTGTAACGTAACAGAAAGGTGCAGGTGCAGGTCTGTGCCCTCCCTGATTGAGTCCAGCCATCTGGCATGCAATCTTCCTCTCTTTCTACTGCCTTCTACCTTTCTTATTGTCTTTTCTAATGAGTCATGCCTTTTTATGATGTGGCCAAAGTACGATAGCCTCAGTTTCATCATCTGGCTTTCCAGGAAGAATTCCAGCTTGATCTCATCAAGGACCCATTGTTTGTCTTTTTGGCTTATGGCAACACTAAGGCAAACCTATCACAGGCATTTCTTGGCAAGTTTGTTCTGAGAGGATTTGCCATTGCCATTCTCTGAGGCTAAGAAACTGTGACTTGCCCAAGATCACCCTGTGTATTTACATGGCTGAGGGGGATTTGAACCCTACTCTCCAGACTCGTAGTCCGACACTCAAACCACTACACCATGCTGATTCTTACATATAAGTATAGGATACATATGCACCAAACTGTGTGGGGCTTTTTCAAGACCAAAAAATAAAAACAGCCTTCCACTAAGTACTTGGAGACCAGGTGTCCACTCAGTTGTACATTTTTAATATGCTCTCCCTTCTGGGCCCATGTCCTTCAATAAGAAAGATAATGAAATAATAACTTGTGCCCCAAAGTTCTCTGGCTTCATACTCAGAGACTTATAGTCCCTTGCAGAATGTTGAAGGATATATCTTGCAGTATCACTTGTTCCTATGTGAATCAAAAGGAGAGAATAACACTTGGTGGGCTTGGTGAGTCTTGTCAGCCTTCTTGTTACATCATGATTCTTAACCCCAGAAAGACAGCACATCTCTGGAGACATCTCAGTAAGCCCGCACACCACTGCCTCTGTTCTTCTCAGGAGGGAATTGCCTTCCACTACCACATGTTTCTTTTTTGTTTGGGAAATGACAGGAGCAATTTCATCCACAGAACTCTTTCTGAGTTCTCTGAGAATTCAGGCTGTTACCCCTGTTCCTATGCCTCATAATCACTGGTCAAGGGAAGAGCTGCCAAATACATACCTCCTGTGTTTGAACATTTCCCACCTACCTAGAAGCATCCTCTGCATTTTGCCCTTCCAGGACAGTCTGTTCTACTCTGCCCAGAAAGTTGTCATTCTTCCTGATATGTCTGAGTGTATGGGCCTCAAGCTCTTGCATCCACTCTTCAAACTGTCCAATCCACTTGTACTTTCTGCAACTAGAGCTCCTTACATCTTCAAACAAGAACACAAACACAGCAGAGATGTTGCAGCAGCTCACTGCAGCAGTTCCATCACTATCCATGTCAAGCCATTGATACAAGCAGTAGCACATCGGTCTGCATCTCCCCCTCAACCTACCCTGCTGAACATCCATCCAAAACACCTGAGTAGAGGAGCTTCAGGAGCTTGTTCTTTGCTTTTAAATGCATGGCAAGATGAGCATAGGAAGGCCAGAATATGAAATATCTCTTGTGTTAGTATTTTACAAAAATATTTTAACATTGATTAAAGAAAGAGCTTGGAACAGCCCTTCAATCAGTCAATCCATCCATCCATCAGCACCCCTTGCTTTTTCCTTCCTATTGGCTAGAACTCTCCATTGATGTTTGACTGTTTTATTGCAGTTCAGAAAAGAGGCTCTTTCTCCCCATGCTTAAAATTTTAGCAAACCCCAGAGCCCTGCTTCAAAGTTTTGCCTTTGAAAGACAATATGTGTTGTCCCAGCCAATATTATGTAACTATTTTTTTTAAAAAAAAATGAAGAGTACATTTTATGTTCTCTTGTAAACCATTAGGAAGTAATTACAGCCACTTGTCCCTGCACATTTATATGTAACATAGAAGCACTCTATCTTTTGTACTTGGCAGGTACTTCAAATGCCAACTTAAAATGTTGCTGCTGTTGTTTTAATAATTGCATAGCAACAAATGAACAACAAACATTGTGCATATAAAAGGAGGATAGAGAAAATCCATCCAGAAAACCAGATGATTCTGCTATCCTTGGGTTGCCTGGTTGTCTATATCATTTTAAGACAAATTTTACCATGTACAAAGTGGAGCTGTATAGTCAAACAATTGTATATCACCAAGCAAAAGGCCAAAAGATGAACAGGCACACTAAATAAGCCAGATTCCTAGGCATGCTTACTCAGAAATAAGGCCTAATGAGTTCAATGTGTCTTTCTCCCAGATAAGTACAGTAGGCCCTTGGCTGGTGTTGAGGTGTTCCAGGAACCCCCATGGAAACCAAAAAAAGTTCAAGTCCCATTATATAAAATGTCATAATTAAATGGGGTCACTTATATAAAATTGCAAAATCAAGGTTTGGATTTTGTTTTGTTTTTTGAAGTTTTAAAAATATTTTCAATCTGTGGATGGTTGAATCTGTGGATACAGAATCTGTGGATATGGTGGGAGAGCTGTATATGTAGAATGGCCACCTAAACAACCTGACTTCTCCTTTTTTGTGCCTCATCCCCACTGGGAACGGTTTCAGATGTGACTGCAATTGTTCTGACTGGATTTGAAGTGAGACAATTTTTTTTAAAAAAGCACACTTTTTGAAGAGTCGTTTTTTGGTGGTTCTTTTGAAAAGAATTGGTTAGCAAATATGTTCAGCAAGTGGGGACAATAGACCTGAATTGCATCAAACTGGAGGGGAGGGACTAATGGCAAAGGGTTTGTGAGAGGGTATAACCCATCCCCTCCCAGGTTTTTGAGAAATCCACCATTTTCCCCCCTCCTTTCCCAGGATCCAAACTACATCCCAACCTTCTGCCCAGGAGGAATTCCAAAACATCCTCCATTCTGAGCATGACTAGGAAGCATGAATTTATATATGTGTTTTTAGCTTGTGTGTGTGTGTGTGTGTGTGTGTGTGATGTCCCCCATTTTTGCTGGCAGGTCCTCAGTCCCTTGTCATCCTTTGTGGTGAGGGCATCCATCTACCTTGGCCCTGGGCTCCAAGGCCTCTTTGGGGGTCCCTTCCCCACCCAGGCCCATCAAACCCCTGAGGAGGCCTGGCCAACAAAAGACCCAGGGTTCAAATCCCCACTTAGCTAGGAAAACCCCCTCTTGTGAGCTCTCTCTCTCTCTCTCTCTCTAGGTTCCTGTAGAATCTAACACTGCAGTCCTAATAGCCACTTACCTGTGAGTAAGTACCATTACAATAGGGGGATTTACATCTGAGTAGAGAGGCAGCAAAAGACCCTAGGTTCAAATCCCTGCTTAGCTTAGCTAGGGAAAACCCCTTTGTGAGCTCTGGTTTCCTATAAAATCCAGAGTCTAATAGAGTCCTAATAGCCACTTACTTGTGAGTAAGTGCCATTCAATAGTGGGATTTACATCTAAATAGAGAGCCAGACTGGTCTAGTGCCTTGAGCATGGACTAGGACTCTGGAGACCAGGGTTTGAATCCCCACTGAGCCAGGGAAAACCACTGGGTGACTTGGGCAAGTTCCACTCTTTCAGCCTCAGCGTACAGCAATGGCAAAATTTCCTTTGAAGAAATAGGCCAAGAAAATTCCATGGTAGGGCTCCCTTAGGGTCATCCTCTTTCCCAGGATCCATTCCAACATTCCAACATTCTGCCCAGTAGGAATTCCAAAATGTCCTCCATTCTGAGCATGACTAGGAAGCATCAATTTATATGCGTGTTTTTAACACATGTGTGTGTGTGTGATGTCCTCCATTTTTGCTGGCAGGTCCTCCATCTGGCTTTCAGATATTAGTTTCATCGCATCCTACTTACTCTCCTGAATGTCCTCCATTCTGAGCATCAGTTAGATAATGGAGGACATTCAGGAGAGCTTTGGGCTTTGGTTTGGAAATGTCCTCCATCTTCAGCAGCACTAAGAAGCATGTATTTCTATGTTATTCTTTCAACAATTATTTTGGTCACGTTTCAATAAATAATAATAATAATAATAATAATAATAATAATAATAATAAAATTTATTTATACCCCGCTCCTCTGAACTCAATCGGGGCAGCTCACAAATGATAAAAATACAAGATACATTCAAATACACTGATACTTTGGGCAACATGGCACCAGTCACATGCCTCATTGTTCTTTCTGATCAATCCTGATATTGTACTGTTTCAAGGACCTTTAAAAAGAGCCAGTGGGGTGTAATACTGTGAGTACTGGATAGGTTTCTGGAAAACCAGGGTTCAAATCTCTGTTCAGCCATGGGAACCACTGATGACCTGGGGCAAGTCACGAACTCCCAGAAGGCAATGGCAAAAATAAATCTTGCCATAAAAACACTATGATTGGATCACAATAAGCCAGAGTTTATTTGAAAGCACATAACAATAACAGGGACCTTAAATAATAGTTAAAACTGTGTACAAGTGATTTGCTTTCTAGAATTGCTTCATGATGAAGCAATGATACACAATTGCTTTGGGGCTCTTTGTCCTCCTTCTTAAGCAGTATGTGAATTACTCTCCATCTCAGACTATTTGCAAGTATTATGAAAATGCTCACATTTCCTGCTATGGGTTATATAATGTAGGTCTAGGACTACATGGTAACAGTAAACATTTATCAACAAGGTATTATAGTATCCAAATGGGTGTCCAAGAAAGTCATACCATTTTCAATTTTGAACTAAGATGTAGATCAGCATTTCTTTTCAATGTCTGATTGAAGCACATAAATATAAACTTGCTACCCCAGACTTCAAAAGAAATTCTTATTGTTATCATATCTGGAAGTAATTTTTTAAAGCATGCTTGGTTTTTCCATCAGGACCAATGTAGTAATACACTGATCACTGTAACATTCAGATTTTCTTTCTTTTTATAATACATTTGTTGCAGTTGTAAAAACAGGAAGACAAATAATTAGAAAAAAGCGAGGGGAATCCAGTACTTTGTTTCCATGTATATTATTTGGCTAAGGAGTAAAAGTATACTGTGTGATGTACAATTTAAGCTAATCTAAAAAAAAAAATTAAAAAGCCAGATGTGGCCACAGAACCACTCCTTCATATTGAGATGAACCCCTTGAAGCAAGAGCAGGTCTCTGATCTACTCTGAAGTCGTAGATCTCAAGTAGGTACTTGATATTTTGATTCGGACATTCCCAGATAATTTATAGGACTTAAGCAAAAAAGAGTGTTTCCCATGGAATAAACCTTGGAGGATGAAAGCTTTACCTGGGCAGAGTGTCAATAAAAAATTCATGCATCACTTATGACCACCACACATAAGCAAGGTTCCAGGAGTAGGTGTATCTCAAGCTGGGGTTTCCAGAGGGTTGAATTTCTTCATCATGTTTGATTAGGTTTTTTGCAGGGGTCTTATAAATGGCAAAGGGGGAATGAAAGATACTTTGTATGGCCTTTAATCTCATGACCAGGTGGATTCAATTCAGCTTTGCCACTGGTGAAACTTTTTATTACTTGGTGGTTTTTGAGAAGTTTGTTTCTAATTATAATTCTAGGCAGCTGAAAAAGAAACTAGATTTCACACTGATAGCTAACTATTAAGGTAGAGTATGTTGGTAGACTGGAATAAAACCAGCCATTAAAATTTAAAGTGTTCTTTTTTCATACTTTAATTTAGCACAGTTTCTGAGATCCATGCCCATGTTTGCCACAGGTAGCCCCTGGACCCAATTTTTGCAGCCCACCTAAACCTCCACCATTCCATCAAAGTCCTCCTGAACCCTTCCCATTTTTATAAGATCACCCCAAAATTGTGCCAAGACTCTCCCATGTTTGTACAAATCTTCCCAATGCCCCAGAATTCAATGTTTCCTACATTTCTACCTCCAAAATGATGACAGGCAGTGATGTGACATCACATCCTGTTATCATTTGGAAAATAAATGCAAGGAGACCAAAGTATTTTGACATGCTGGGGATGGTGCAGCAATGGGAGGGCTGGGGCTGAAAAATTTGCTCTGGCATATGCATAGATGCTCAGCCCTGATTTAGAGCCCTGATTTAGAGCACTGTGACTAATAAAACATCTTGTTGTATAGGCCTGGGTGGCATGGATCAGGGACTTGGGGGAACCTCCCCAAAGAGTTGTCAATAAAGTTTCTACAACAGCAGCACTGTAGAGCCTGGAAAAGCTTTGCATATGCCATGTCTACTATAGATGAGTATACATGGTATGTGAGTCCAAATGGGAATGGTAGCAACTGCTGCATCTGCTAAACGTATCCTGTCAACCACACAGTTGTCAAAAGAATGCTTTCTTCTCCCACCTTACATCTGGGTTGTCTTATCACATGGTTTAGCCAGATTTTATCCAATTTGTTGGCTCACTGCATTCATAGCTGTCTTCACAACCAGCTATCTGGAAGTACAGTCAGTCCTTCATATCCACAGATTTTTTTATCCATGGATTCAAGCATCCACAGTTTGAATTTTTTTTAATATATATATATAAATTCCAAAAGGCAAACCTTGATTTTGCTATTTTATATAAGGAACACAATTTTACTGTGCCATTTTATGTAATGGGACTTGAGCATCCACAGATTTTGGTATCCGCGGAGAGTTCTGGAACCAAATCCTGGCAGATACCAAGGGCCCACTGAACTTCTAGCCTATTTCTCTGACACAACCAGAGGGTTGCTATCACCTGGCTATCCAGGCTTCACTTAGATTCTAGGCATGCCATCTGGAGCATCATTTGTTCAGCTTCAAGGCTTTATTTGAAAGAAAAAGTCTCTAGTCCTTGTAGAAGCTGAGATATGAGGCAAAATGTGAAGGCACTCTTCTGTCAAGTTGTTCTGCAAGAAAAAAGTCCACTTGAGAATCTTAGGCATGAGGGTAGTCAGAGACAGCTGTGCAAGTGGTAGACTAGAAGAGCCATGGGAGGAGCACACTGCAAAGAGTGCAGGTGAGGTAGGGGAAGAGAAACAAATGGTGTGAGCAGTGAAGAACAAGAAACAAAGGAAGGATACACTGGGGGGGAGGTGAAGCAAGGAGGGAATAGGAGAAACAGGAGTGCAAGCAGAGAGGTAAACTGTGATAAGAACCGAAAGGAATAGGACAGTGAGTGATACAAGTGGTGGTGTGCAAGAAAGAAGGGAGGAATGCAATATCAGGATGTGAAGTGAAGTAAGGGAGGGAGTCAGAGAGACATGGAAGTGATCAGGGTGAGTGGCTGAGTCCAAGAAGAAAAAAAAAATGTATGGATCACCAAAATAAACCAGAAAGAAAAGGAACAAAACCTGGAACTAACTAACAGGGAAGACCTAGTTAATGGGGTGCAAGTGGTTGGATCCTTAGGCGGGAGTGATCATGTCCTCCTGGAGTTTATTATACAGTGGAAAGGAGAAGCCAGGCATAGTCAGACACGCATTCTAGACTTTAGGAAGTAAGACTTTTACTAAACTTAGAGAAATACTGGGGGTGATCTCTAAGTTTAGTAAGACTTTTACTAAACTTAGAGAAATACTGGGGGTGATCCCATGGACAGGAA
>CM034701.1:325346980-325366611 GCA_020142125.1 Phrynosoma platyrhinos
ATGGCAGGAGTTTGGACTGGATGGCCCTTGTGGTCTCTTCCAACTCTAAAATTTTATGATTCTATGATTCTATGATTCTATGGTCTTTTTAATCAGTCTGGATGTGTATTTATTGATTTATTATCATTGTTTCATTGATTTCCCAAAAATCTGAAGAATTGCATCAAGTATCTACCTTAATAAGCTTCTTTCTATCATTTCCTCTTGCCTTTTCCCAGTTCCCTATTTCCTCAAAACGGCATCATGAGGTAATAATAATAATAATAATAATAATAATAATAATAATAATTATTTATATATCGCCCGGTGGCAGGCCAATCTAGGCGGTTTACAGATAAAAAAAAAATAATACATACAAGTTAAAATAAGAAACTCCCTCCCCCCCTTAAAAAACAAATTAAACTACATATTAGTTCAAACAATGGCTGAAAATACAACCAACATTAACAATTAAAATTTTTATGGAGGTAGCTGACTGAGGAAACAGAGCACTAGAGGAATGAATTGCCTTGCTGCGACCTCACCACATTTCTTTCTGTACTCCTAACTTTCCCTAGCCCCATTCTTCCCCAATCTTGGATTCACCTTGTTCTCCTGCAATGCTCCCACTCCTTGTTGTACATTTCCTAGTTACATTGTGTTTAGAGGACCAGACATTATGTTCACTGAATTACTAACATATTAGTTTACTATGTGTATTGATGACATCTGGTTTTAATGATTACAATGTGCAATACATGCATCATACATACATGAGACTTCAGAAAGCATTTGCAAATCTCAGCTAGTAGGCACAGCTACTAAGTTGTTAATTGGGGCTCATCTTCTTGATCATATTTATCTATACTTAGAAGTCCACACTGGTTTCCAGAAATGACATAGTGCATCTCTATTTGTTGTCTTTACTTACTTAACTACATCCAATGACAGATAATATCCATCCTAACAAATTGATTATATGTGTGGTGTAAGGAAAACTATGTATTTGCTCAGTAAGATCCATCTTCTCATAGCCTGGAGAAAGGCCTTATCTGTTGTAGCACCCACCCTGTGGAATAACCAAATGAACTGCTGTTGTGTGGTGCTTCTGCCATCCACTAAAGAACCATCTATTTTCATGATCATTTTCCTGATTGTAAATGTTGTCACAGTGTTTGTGGAGTTTTATTGAATTATTGTACTACTTTTATTGTTTTTTCCATTGTGTATTTTATCAGCTGGTTTTAGTATATCTTTTAAATTTTATATTACTTTGGGATTTCTAAATGAAAAGCAGCATGTAAATCTTAAATAATTAAAATAAATATATCATGAGATTTACTGGTTTGTCATATGGCCTTCACAAGATCTGCCTTGGTGTTATATATGCTGTGAATCTGTGGCCTTTTATATTTGGTTGGACTGAAAATGCCATCATCCCTGATGACTGGCTATGCTGCCTCAGGCTGTTGGAAGCTATAAGTGAAAAACATCTGAAATGTCACAGTTTGCCAGCCCTGGTTTACACTGATTTCCAGGAATAGCTCACAGTTTGGGTCAGTCAATAAAACAACATATTCAACTGCAAGTGATGGAAGAGTGGTGAAGGCATGTAAAATGTCTTTTGTCTTTCTTTCAGAATCAGACAAGTGAGAAAGAAAAGTATTCCTAATAAATGATTTTAAAAGTTATGCACAAACAGATGACTTGTTCATTAGGTGCAGCTCTTCCAGGAAGTTCTCTTCATTACTGGCTTTTCTTGTGGGAAATAAGGTTTGGCTTTCTTAATTTCTGGTTGACTCAAAGTCTCCTTATGTGTAAGCCACTGCTCTTCAATTACAACATCTGTTATGTCCTGTTAGTCAGAATAAACTGCCCAAGACTAAACACCATGGTCAAATTATGTAGTCTGTGAATTTATTACAGACACCTACAAACAAGTGGAACATTATTCTAAACTGCCAAAGAATCCTTGTTTTTTTCAATGAGGGATACAAATATCTCTTCTGCTTTATGTTTGCTCTCCTTCTTACTGGAACAGTACATTCTCTTTGCAGTGACTACCTGCATGTAAACATGAAAATGTGAAACTCCAGAGAATAATCTGGATTCTCTGTTATGTAAAGTTCATTAGACTTGCTAAGACTATTGATGCCTAAGGCTGATGCGACTTTGTTTTGTTGATGTGATAACTAATAGCTTGACTACAATCCAGTTAAAATGAAGAGCAGGGATTTAAGTCAATTTACAACCTACTCCTGTGAACCACAGTGTGAAAATAAGTTATCATCTGGTGTCAGGACTGGAACTTCACACAATCTCAGAATTAGCCATTGTTGATGATTCTGCTGTTAAGCTGGAATTCCACAGTGCATCTCACCTGGGACACAGGCAAGTTTTATGCAGGGGTTCAGGGCACAGATTGGCCTTGTGTGAGACCTTTGCATAATACCTGCTTTTCTCATCAATGGGTTTGAAAGCAGCCTTATAGGGCTAATCATGTCCTGCCACCTGAAGAAATTGAAACTTTTTTTATTTTGCTTAAAATGCCAGAAGTTGACATCCAGCTCATATCTTTTTTAGAAACAAATGCATTCCTGGATCTAAAATGCTTGGAAGGATTATTAGCAAAGTTCTTCCCACATCCCCTATGGAGTTGAGAGGCATTTTAAGCAAATACAAAATGTAAACATTCAGAGCCCGGGGCCCATAACAGCTTTGGGAGTCCATACAGAGCTCTGGGCCACATTTTCTTTATTCCTGAATTATTGACGTATACTGGACATTCAGTTTCTGCTTTGTGCTATAACATAGTCACAGATGTGGTAACAAGTTGGACAAGTAAGCAACTTGG
Organism: Phrynosoma platyrhinos; assembly: GCA_020142125.1. NCBI lineage: Eukaryota > Metazoa > Chordata > Lepidosauria > Squamata > Phrynosomatidae > Phrynosoma > Phrynosoma platyrhinos. Next base: position 325,349,814 of record CM034701.1, read on the forward strand.
GAGCATTCAGATTTGAAAAAAAGAAATTCAAAACTAATTTTCAGTTACTGTTCAGATATGGAAGATTTACCTTTAAATTTATACAGTCACCTCTCTGTTTTTGCAGACTTCAAGTCTGTGCTTTTACATATTCATGGAGGGACAACTTCTGTTCAAATCAATGGGGCTTCATTACTCATTAATCTTCATTTTCTCAGTGGGGGGGGGGGCTGGAATGGATCTCTGCAAAAATGGAGGGCCAACTGTAAATATAATGGTAGCTAACTAATTTCCCATCCCTTAGAGATATAACTGCAACTAATACAAATTATGAAACTGGAAGAGACCATCAAATCCAAGCCCCACCATAGACAAATACACAATCAATGCACCTCCAACAGATTGCCATCCAACCTCTGTTTTAAAACCTTACAAGAGGAAGACTCCATCACACTCCAGAGTATTCCACTGCCAAACAGCTCTTACCATGAGAAAGTTCTTCTTAATATTGAGATGGAATCTCTTTTCCTGTAGTTTGAATCCATTGCTCTGGGTCCTATTCTCTGGAGCTTCAGAAAACAAACTTGTTCCATCTTAAGTATGATATCCTTTCAATTGTTTAAACTGGGATAGCATATCACCTCTCACTGTTTCTAAAAACTGATTTCCAAACACATTCCTTTGCTTGAACAATAAGGTTCTATGGGGAACATAGTTTACAAAGCATGTGCATGTGGCACTAGAGAAGGAAAAGGGGGAAACAAGGAGCCCAAGAAAAGTATCCACCTTCCCACAAAATATTTAATTTCCTTGAGAATTTAATAGGTGGGGCAAAGGTCTTCTCCCCTTCCCACTGTCCTTTGCTTCGTCAGTCCTCTCCACCATTTTTTCTTGTACTGACAGATGCCATACCTGATGAAATTTATCTTGAAATGTTGATAACAAGTCAACTGACAATTATATATTCCCAGGTTATCTTTAACTTAATGCAACTAATAATGTTGCCCCCACACTATAGCTAGTCAGTGAACACAATAGGTACAAGACATTTATATTTCTTATCATGAATCCTGTTTGGGGTTGTCAGAAATTGTAATATCTCTCATGTGTCTAGTCTACACATAGGTGTACTATGTGAATCGGTGCATATTTTTGCACATTGGCATTGGTGTTAAGTTCACATGTAAAAATTCACATCTATTCACCCTCCCTCTGCCAAAAATGTGTAGCCCTCCGAATGTATGCAAAGGAAATGGATGGCTACACATGCAACAATGCACATTTCTGTGGATTTCAGCAAATACTCCAATAAAATCCATGAAGCCCTTTTCTGCCAAGTTTAAGGAGGTTTTTTAGGGGTGGGGCCAAATGTCTGAATGCCTGCAAATCACATGTGGCCAGATCACATTCTTTTTGCATAGAGCAAGGAGTATTTTAAATGTGTAGACTAACCCAAAGAGTTTCAATACATGATACATTTGTTTGCTGAGCTGCTGTTTCCCTACTTCCCTCATAGTTTCTGCTTCTGCTTACAAATCCAGGTCAATCACTTGCCAAATACAACATGTGACAACAGCCAATGAGAAAATATGCATTGTGACACAGGATATCACACATTACAGGAATGAGAAAGGAGATTTGCACTAAATATGGCATATTCCCAAGGATAGGGGAAGTGCAGATTGTATACTTCAGCCATGATTTGAAAGTTCAGAATACAGGAGAATACAGTCAGATCTGCTTGGGATAAGAAAAGGCTTTGATAGACGTTCCCTACATTGACTTTTCTTATTTGCCCATCCTCCTCCCATGGCTTACAGCCTAAATTCCCTCAAAGCACCACATCTTATGATATTGGAAGCTAAGCAGGGTCAGGACTAGTTAGTACTTGGAAAGGAGACCATTAAGGAACACTAGATGCTATGTGTAAGCTATTGGAAGGATTTCTAGCCTCTGATTATGTTGAAGAGGGGTGGGATAGAAATAAAATATTATTATTATTATTATTATTATTATTATTATTATTATTATTATTATTATTATTATTATTATTATTATTATTATTATTAGCTATACTCAGAGGAAGGCGATGTCAAAGCACCTGTGAATGCTCCTTGCTTGGAAAAACCTTATGAAATTCATGAGATCACCGTAAATTGAAATTGAAAGACAAGGGAAAGGCACACACATTATATTTATTAATATTGCTTTAACCCTCAACTTGTGTTGATAGTTGCTTTAGAGGACCAGTGAGGTACCACCAAGCTTTTTAAAGAGAGACATTTTGCCTTCTTAGGTTCCTCTCTTTGGAAACATTTTTAGTCATAGTATCTCACATCCCTCAATTTCCTATTGATTCTTCTGGCCAAAACAGAGGAGAAGATTCATCTTGTTCTTCTCTTTGTGACTTGCCCACTGTTCAGAAGTAATTCCCTTGAGTCCAATGGGGCTTATTTCCAATTAAGTGTTCCTCGTGTAGTCTCGAAATGTTTTACAGCTTTAAATTTTAAAAAAGCAGCTGATTCTTAGTGGATGTCATTTTCAAAATGTACCAAAATCTTGAAGTCTATGATGTTTAATGAGCAGGTTGTTACATTCTTGGGGTAGCTGGATGCATGAGAGAAGAGTTAAAATAGCTGAATTTAAACCTTAAAGTTGTTGCATTCCATTCTGTAGAAGTAAGACAACAGAGTGTAACCACAAAGGTTAAATATGTGTACAACTTCACTTGTTTTCATCTTTTATGGTTTTGTTGTTCTTCTACATCTTTAGATATTTATCAATACAAAAGAGAAATTGGCCAGTACTTCTTTAAAAAAACAAAAAACAAAAACACACTAAATGAAATCTTTTGAAACTACACAGTGCCCTCTGGTGTTTCCCACACAGCAAAAACATTATTTTTGGTTCACATTTTCATATCACGCAATCTAATTTATAGTTCCCAAATTAACATGCACGTCAGAACACAATCATCTTTCAATTTTCATTCTTCTTTGAACTCTGTGATGCTGGTAAAAATGCATACAAAATTGGGAAAATATATACCCAAAAGTATTAAGAAAAAGTACTAACAAAAAATAAATAAGGGGAAATTGTGTACAAAAATTTTCCATAAATGCCTGTGCTCTAAAAATGCTCATGATTTTTTTTTAAAAAAAAGATTACCATCACATAAGAAAATGGGACAAAACCAATATATCCTTGGAAAAATGTAGACGTTATAGAAACAAAAAGAAATGTGTCTATCTCTAATTTATTTACATGTGTTTGTACTTCAGTCATATGCTACTTCCTGGGAATGATGTTATCATGTATGACTCCAATACGCAGTGCTTTGGCCCACTATGTGTAAGCTATTGGAAGGATTTCTAGCCTCTGAATCAACCACATAAATACACAACCAACATTTTCAAATCCTTACCAGGCAATAACTGACATGGGATGTATCCATGCTTCAGAATCAAAGCAGTTTAACTGGCATGGTGCCATGCTATGGAATCCTGGGATTTGTAGTTTGGTGATATATTCAACCTAGTATGTCAGAGAACTCTTGACCATCTCTGTCTACCAGAATATTGTGTACACTGGCTGTCAGCAGTCCAAACAACAAATCCCAGGATTCTATATAATAAAGTTCTGACAATTAAAGTGGTGTCAAACTTCTTTGTGTCTACAGCCACACTTTCCCTAAATTTGTCCAAAGTTAAAATGGCTATTTATAATGATGTTTAACAATAAAAGGCCCAATCAAAAAATACAGGAAACCCCAAGTTAGCTTGTCATAGAATAACTAGAATGGGCAAAAAATATATTGCAATATTTTGTAGTTTCTACTACACAAATCTTTGAAAATCTTCATTTTGCATCCATACATTCTTTTTTATATATAAACTTTATTGGTAGTATTAAAATCAATGCATGTGACATAACATAACCTCTAAGACATAACACCTATCACTTAATGTGTAACAACAAAACTACTACCTAACCCACCCACTCCTAATATCTTACACCATCAAAACATATGAACTACATATCACAATGTACAACATAAATTAACAAAAATAAACTTCTTGGACTTTGTTCAGACCTTCTTCCACTTTCTTGTAAGTTATCCCGATTAACCATTACTATCTCACACCTTAATTTTCCCAGCCTCTTAGTATACTGAAATGAATTCTAACTAGAATACTATTTTAATTCTATATTTCAATCTTATTTTCTCATTTAGTTTATTTACAACTTTATACTTTTTTATTTTTTTTAATTCCCTATTCTTTTGCAGGTAAACAATCAATAGTTTCCAGTCACCTCTGTGGACTTCCCAGGAGTCTCCTCTAAATAGACAGGTAAGTTTATCAATTTCAATAGAATCCATTCATTTTCCCAACCTTTCTTCACTGTCTCTTTTCTTCCATTATTTCACAAAGATTACATGGGCTATTGTTGTCATATAAAATATAAGTCTGCCATACTTATTTTCTATTGACTCATTAGTGACCATACTCATTTAGTATAATTTTGGATCAAAATTTAATTTACATGTTACATTTTTTTCATTAAATCATGTTTTGCCATCCATTTATTTATTTATTTATTTATTTAGGTTACTCTAGAGTCCTATCATGCATGAAAAAGGTTCCCCTAGCACTTTGGCATTTCCAACATTTATCATTAGTGTCTTTATGTATCTTCGCTATTCTTACAGGTGTTAAGTACCATTTGTACTGCATTTCATAAAAATTCTCTCTGTTGTCATAGCTTAGGATATACTTTAATCTCGTGTCCCATGTTTTTTTTTCCCCCATTGTTCTAAGGATATAGTTTGTTTCAAGTCTTGGGACCACTTAACCATACACTCCTTCATGGTTTCCTGTTCCAAATTCCATTCCAGAAGTAATTTATAAAAATGGGATACTTTATGAGTGTTTTTGATTTTAATATGTTTTCAAATTTTTGATCTACATTAATAATACTACTATTTTTATAGTCACTGATGAATCTTTCTTTAAGTCATCTGTAATTAAACCAACTACCAAGATATCCCTCCTTCTCTAGATTGCATCCATACATTCTTAACCAGTTCTGTCACAATGGCTCAATGTATATGAAACCTCAGAGGACTGCTGACAGCCAGTGTAGACAATATTCAGGTACACAGAGATGGTCTGGATTGCTATAATTCAGCTTTCTGTGACATCATCTCTAACTTCCTTTCACAAAATCATAGCTACTGCCACACTGCAAAATTGATGCAGTTTGACACTGATTTAGCTGTCATAGCTCCATCCTATGGAATCTTGAGATTTGTAGTTTATTGTGGCATAAGAACTCTCTGACAGAGAAGGCTACATATCTCACAAAATGACAGATCTCAGAATTCCATAGCATTGAGCCATGACAGTTAAAGAAGTGTGAGCCTGAATTAATTCTACAGTGTAGATGCAGCCCATATTGATTAATGTAGCCTTTCTTCCAGTCTCTCTGTTTTTCACTGAGGATCTATAGCAGGCACAACACACAACACCCATCCTTTTATGTTCAGTGAGATGATCAGTGGAATATTAGCTGAATAAAAAATAATGGCCAGTGAATGAAATTTGGTGAGACAGCCCTCCCCATGCAGATCCCTCTACATATTGCTGCCTACAAATCTCCCATCAAACCCCATTACTGATCATGCTGGCTGGGGAGGATTGGTGTTGTGGACATCATCTGGAAGGACTCAGATTGGGGAAGTCCCATATATATGTAGCACTTGAAGCTTTACTTTGGGCCAAAACTGTCAGCTGAGAGATGAGTTTTTAATTTGTTACTTCTGATTCCTATGTTATTGAGGATGTTTTTAATTTATTTTAATGTTGTATTTTTAATTGGTCCTTAGTTTAATTCTATTTTAAGGGAAGGGGAGGGGAGGGTGGGATTTTGGGAAGAGGGAATGCTTTTAACTCTGTTCTGTTTTTAAATTTATTGCACCCCGCCCTGATTGCCGCACAGAGGGGCGGGCTATAAATAAAAATTTATTATTATTATTATTATTATTATTATTATTATTATTATTATTATTATTATTATAAAAGATTTTTATGAAGGCCTTTAAAACTGCCCCTTTAAGTGCCCATGTTGTATACCAGTTTAAGCATTTAATCAGGACTCTGGGAGATGTGGGTTCAAATCCTTGCTCTGCTGTGGAAACCCATTGGATAACATTGGATAAGTCGTCTGCCTTAGAGGATAACCATGTCAAGAAAATGCTATGTTAAGATGGCCATAAATCCAAGTTGGCTTGAAGGGACATAACAACAACAAATTCAATTAAGTAATGTAATTCAAATAATCTAAGAGGGCTATAGCTCAATGATATTATAGGCAGATGGAATATTTGCATGTACCAAGTCCCAGGTTCAATCTCTAGCATCTCTAAGGAGATCTGGGAAACTCTTGTATCTGAAACCTTAGAGAGCTCCTCTGTTTTGTGTAGGGAAGACTGAATTAAATGTTCATGTGGGATGTTCATTTTTGGGAGTTGTAGTTTTAAAAAGTATCTCTGTAGCCTCTGAATTTTTATAACAAGATATGAAAAGCTCCTATTCTTACCTATTTATTTGAGAACCAGCACGGTGTAATAGTTTGAGTCTTGGACTATGACTGTGGAGAGCAGAGTTCAATTCCTAGAGCAACCATGAAATCCACTGGATGGCCTTGGGCAAGTTACATGCTCTCAGCCTCAGGGGAAGACAATAGCAAATTTCTTCTGAAAAATCTTGTCAAAAATACTCCATGATAGGTTCACCCTAGGGTCACCATAAAGTCAAAATGACTTGAAGGCACACAACAACAGCAACGATAACAAAAAACCATGTAACACAATAAGGCTTATTGTCCAATAAACATGCAAAGAACCAGGTTTCATGTACCCTTTGTACTCCTCATTTCAAAGTAGCTATGTGCTTCTCCCTCTAAAAACAGCCAGCCTGCTGAATATTTTGCTCCCTCCCTTTTTCTTGTTTCCAAGAAAATAATATCAATTTTCAGCACAGTGTTAGCAGTCATTTTGTTGTTAGTGCCTGAAACAGACTAAGAAGAGTCTGCAGCAGAATTTACATCTTCTAATAAAAACTTAAATGACATGTCTTTCTTTTGATTCCTTTGAAAACAGAATGTATTGCACATCTCTCTATCTAAATGATGTTCTTTTGTGGAACTTTTTATAAAATGCCTTCTGAAATGGCAACACACATTGACTTTCTTGGTGTTGGGATCAACCTTTTAGCTCACAAAAGCTCACTGAGGCTGTGGAAAATGTATTTTTCAGCCAGCAGATCTGCTGAAGCCCAGTTTTTAATATATGATTAGTAGCATTATATTTAGGGCATTTTATGACATAGCTTTACATGACTCCACTTACTTCATTTAGGACCTCGGTCGCTGAGTAACAAAGATGCCGTTCACTGGAATGGCTGGATTTATCATTTGTGGGGGAAAATATCATTGCCTGTAAATAGCAAAACACATTTACGGTGAGCATTATTTATGCGTTGCTCTGTAATTGACCTACAATGTGGCTGCTCAATTTCCAGGAAGTGTTTGCTGGGACGCAGTCAAGGTCATATTCACAAGGTGTTTGCTGGCACCTCATCAATTAGTGGGCAGAACAGGGTAACCCCATGGCTAGTGAATCATGCCTGCTGACATTTGCTTGTGGCAACAGCTCAGCTTCTCCATAGTTTGCTCTACCTTGGTCAATCTACCTATCCTTTACCAAGATTAAATGTTGGGGCCATTCCTGTAGGATATAAATGGAATCGATTCTACATTTGCCCGCCCCTTCACAGGCTTCACCGCATGGTATTACAGTAGATCCATAAATAACCTAAATACATTCTGATTCAAGATTTGTTTTCAACCAGTTAATGGCAGGTTACCTTAGTCACTCTGTAAATATGTCATTTATGCTCTTTTAAAAATGGCAATGCCAGAGGAAAATATGCATCATGCTCATTTACCTCACCCTTTTACATGCCCTAAAACTGGATGAGATGAAGGCTTGGTTCACCAAGGATGCTTCCATAAAGAGGTTTCATGATTAAATCATCCGGTCTTACTCACAGAATTTTATGGAAAGTCCAGACAGCAGTGGTTTCCCTCTGTAACCTTCCTGTGTTTTTCTACTCTTTATTATTTTGTTATCTATTATTTAATCCCTGCTTCACCTCAAAAAAGTTAAGTAGGGAAAGATGGAAAAATCATACAGTGGCTTTTGATTAGAAAAGTTAGGAAGCATTTCTCTGGACGTACTCCATATTATCTGGGATTTTCAATAGGATATTTTATAGGAATTTTAATTTTAATTTTTAAAAAGTTTAAAATATCTAGTGAGTTCTATCTTCCACAATCTGATGAAATGATCAACAGCCATGCTTGCCAGGGATGATAGTATTCCAGCATAACTGAAAGGCAACAGGTTGAAGATGGCTAATCTACTTGCTTGACTACTTTACAAAAACAAATTATATTTCTTTGTGCCAAAATACACAACATCAGGTCAGGTTGGTTCTATGTACACTTGTAACTGAAAGGCCCAGATGGATCAAAGCTTTCCCATCCCAGTCAAAGTATTTCATCTGCAGCTGGTTGCTTTTGTTTATAAATGAGCTCCAGTCACTTCATAGAGTAAGAGAACACTGTGTTTCCAACTCCACCTGGGGCTGGTATTCTGGGAAGGAACCATGAGAGTGCAAATAGAAATGAAAATTCCTCTCTACTGACTTTAATGCAGGGTGAATTGATCTCAGTGGAGGTGCTTTTAGTCCCCGATATAAATCATGACTGAAGTTTAAAGACCTATTTAAATCATGGATTTAAATCAAGGTTCTTTCCAATTTGGAGCTTCATATATTTCCCCAACACACATATTTTCCCCAGACTAATGGGTTGTTCTAGCATACTGATTTATAACTAAATAAAGTCATTATACATTATAACCCAACACCCAACTTGTATCTGGTTCTTTGTTTGTACAATGCCTTCTGTGAAGCAGTAGTGTGCTTCTGTTCTGATGGGTGATCTAAATTAGCTGGGACACTCTAGATGCTGGAGTGCAAAAAAGGAATGGCTGGCATCCTGCTCCATATTTACAAGACCATAACCTAGGTTTATGATCTTGTAACTATGGGTGTTCACATTTATGGCCATTAATGATGGAAAGTGACACCAAATACCTACATCCTAAGCCAGGCAGCAACCCAGCCAAAGAGTTTCAAAAGCTCTATAGATCAAGTTGCTGGAAAATGATGACCATAGTGCTCTCCTGGTCATGGAGCACAATGAGACAAATAGATGTGGCAGGTCTCTGAGGGGTCTCTCCAACTGCCTTTCTCAACATGGTCTACTATCAGAAGATTGCTGCAGTCATTTCCCAGTGAGCTAATGTCAGTTCCTCAGAGACTCTTTGGTAGGGATGCTGCTTAGCTTAAAAGGTAAGTTTGTGGGAGGAGGGCAGCATTGGCAGAAGTACTGAAAACAACACAGCTCCATCATCACAGCTCCATCTGATGATGCAGGATTCTGTCCAAACTTTGACCAGCTACCTTCCAAATCAAATGTTCATGACCTCCCTTCATAAAACTCTGCTTTTTATTCTTTTGACACTGTAATAAATGAAGACGCTACATCATTGGCTGCTTGCTCTTTATGTGAGATTTAGAGTTCACTCTCTAGAAAAGATATTCAGTCTAGTGGGGGTATAACACCCTCACCCCTGCAGAGCTGGAAGAGAGACTGGCATGCTTTGAAAGATGATTTGATTTCAAACAGGTTAAGGAGAAAATATGTGTTTGTCCCTCTGCCAGGCATTTGCCCCTTTCCTCAGAGCTGATCTTTACATACTACAAGACAACAGCCTTGGGTTCCCTAATTTAATTTTTCTGTGCTTCTGAAGCTGACATTTTGCACTACTGAGATTGAACTCTACCCCAACATTATAAACAGGGGTGGGACAGAATTTCATTGTATTCAACAGCTGATAAAAGCAACTTGGGCTGCATGTATACTACAGAAGAAATACAGTTTAACACTGCTTTAATTGCCATGGCTGAACGCTATGGAATTTGGGGATTTGTAGTTTTATAAAATATTTACCCATCTCTGTCAGAGAACTCTGGTGCCACAACAAATTACAAATCCCAGGATTCCATAGGATGGAAACATGACAATTAAAGCACTATCAAATTCCACTAATTCTGCAGTGTGGAAACAGACTCGCTGTGAGAAGAAATGTACTTCAAATCAGGAGTCTGTGCACTGGGAAGGCTAATAGAGTTATTCATGACACCAGACAATGGAAACATATTTAAATATAATGGCTAAAGTGTACACAGTTGGGGGAAAACCCCACTAAACTACATTTTATAAGTAGGGAAAAGTCACAATGTGCACACTAGGGAAAATGTTTTAAAATGTACATAAATTTTAATCTGATTTCCCCCCCCTCCCCAAAATTACAGAATTTGATAGGAAGCAAGGATATGAAGAAAATTCAAGAGAAACACAACAAAACTGAGGCAGGGTGTTTCACATTTTAATAAGCAAGAAATGAACATGAAGATCTGAATTAGCTCCATGTGTACAGGAACTAGGTGTGGAGAAAACAACTCTTTATATGCCTTCTTATGGTATGTCCTGCCATCTACTGGCTGTTTTGAACACCAAAATGTTTTTATCTTCTGATTCTTTGTAAAAGAAATGCTTATAATTAACAATAAATAACTATCAAAAGAATAGTCAGGTATTTAAAAAATATCCATTAAAAAGCAAGAAATAAAAACAGTAGAGAACACTATAAATAATTGTTTCAGAAGCAAAAAATCATCTTAGAGAATAATCTTTTAAAAAATGAATTGACAGCAAAATATAGCCAGGTAGACACATATATAGTTTACAGATATTACAGGTAGCAGGCTAATGTTGTTGATGTTTTCTTTCACAGGCTCAACAGCTTGGTACCAGAGCATCTAAAGCAAGATTGGACAAAATCTTGCTTATTTATTTATTTAATATTCCATGTTTCTCTCAACATGGCAACCAAGACAGCTAACAACAAGGTTAAATTAAAATACAGCTACAAATCTGATGAAATAAAAGTTAAAGAACAATTAACTCATTAAAGTACCTATAATATATAACAGTCTAAAATAGTTTTAAAACATAACTGTAAAAATAAAAAGCCAACACTAGAAAACCATTGGAAAACCTTTCTGCAAAACAAATTTTTCACCAAATTCCAGTACTGGAAAAAGGAAAGCAGAGGGGGGCAGTCTAGCCTCCTGTAGGAGAGAATTCCCCAGCTTGGAAACAAACATTGAGAAAGTCCTTTCACATGTCCTCACCAGTCAGGTCTGGGACAACTGTAGGACCATGAGAAACCCCTCTCCTGAGGATCTTAAAAGATTTGAGAAGGTTCATATAGGGAGATATGGGCTTTCAGATATGCTAGAGTGAAGCACTGGATGATTATTTACATTTGTCCCTTGCCATTCATGGACTTGTCATCCACAGTCTCAGTCTTTTGTGGACAGCAAGCGGCGAGAGACAAAACGGTGTATGTGCCTGAGGCATGCACACAGTGCTGCGCATAGGAGTACACAGCCATTCTAACCAATGGGGCTCCATTGTTTGCAATATTTGAGATTCATGGAGTTGGGGGTCCAGAACAGATCCCCCACGAATCAGAAGGAATGACTGTAGTTGTAACTAGTATTTTGAGTTATGTCCAGAAACAAACTGGTAAGCAAGGAAGCTGTTTGGACAAGAGCATTATGCACCCCTTGGCTTTAAAACTTTAGTATCATCAGATTTTTAGTTGTGTGCTGCTTTAAGTTTCTTGTAAGCATCTACGAGATCATTCTGGGAGAAATCAGTATAATCACCATCACTGAAGATTGGGACTCTTACAAAATCAAATGATTACAATATAATTATGACACATAAAAAGTCAACATTAAAATTAAATTAAACAAATTGCATTTGTGTGTGTATGTATATGATACATTTATAGGTCCCTTTTGATTTTATTTACTATTGCTATATGTCAAGAAGGTTGACAGGAAGTGGAGGGAAATGTGACGCACAAAATATTGAAAGAAAAAAAAATCCAGAGTTGCTTCCAGAATAATATACACCAAATAGGCAGAAAATAAAGCACCAAATAATTTTATTAGAATTTCTATTATTCATTATATCACTCCACCAGAGGGTGCTAATTACCTACATCAGAGCATTGCAACATTTTTTTTGCCTGTGAAAATGTTACAAGTCTCATCCCCAGTAACCAAAACAAATTTCATTTCGTCCTTGCCCCTATCAATAAACCAAAAGCATCTCTCTCTCATGATGCATGAACAAATTAAGAATCTAAACCTTGACTAACTGTACTCCCATTAAGGATCTAAATCAGGGATAGGCAACCTTTCCCCTTTAAGGGACAAGGGACTCCAGCTCCAAGAATCCCAGGAGGTATTGGCCAACATGAGACTATTGGCCAACATGGCTGAGGATTCTGGGAGCTGAAGTCCCTCGGCCCTTAAAGGGGAAAGGTTGCCTACCCCTGATCTAAATCTTTGCTAAATTCATTCTCTTGTATTAAAATGTACAGAAAATTCTCCCCACTGTAAAATGACAAATCTTCCAACTCTCCTGATTTGACAGAAGCAATTCTGAATAATCCTGTCACTTTTCAGCTGTTTTTAAAACATCCCAGTTTCCTCTTTCCTGTTTCCATTTTCTCCATTTGTACTGAGTTCAAAGTGCAAAAGCAGTTTGGAGCCACCTAATTTAGCAGGGAGGAGAGAGAGGAGGGAGCAGAATAATGCCTTTTGATGGGAAAGCTAACATGGCTTCACATCTGGCAAGGAATAAGTTGCACTTCACAGCAGTTGGGAGGAACATTTTTGCTAAGAGCATGAAAGATCTGACCAGGAGGGATTTAAACTGAGTTATGTGGGGCAGGGAGACAGTATTCTTGAGGGCAGGGGTTCATCTTGTTCTGGAGATAATAGCCCAAATGTTACACCGAGGACAAGGCAAATATTAGAAGAGCCCAACAATGGGAGGAAAAAATAACTTTAAAAGGAAGATAAAGGGAATGGTCCATGGTCTTAGATGTCCCTGTACTAATGCACAGAGCATGGGAAATAAACAGCATGAACTTGAACTCTTAGCACAGCAAAGCAAGTATGAAACTTGCAAGAATAAATATCCCTTTGAAAATGTGCATATTTGGAGGTCTTATAGAGCATTTTAGAGTAATGAGGTATGGCCAAAACAATGTGTGCATATTAAAATTTGAGTGGCTGAAATGTACACACCTGGAAAAAGAATACATGCATATATGTTATACTCAATGTGGAGAGGGGAGGTACAAATTTGGTTAAATGTACAAAGAAATGTGAATATTAGGAAAATGCTTGAAAATTGAACAAAAATCCTATGGGGAAATACACCATGCTACAATATTTCACAGGTTGATTCAAAATAAGAACAGAATAAAAAAAGGTGAAATTTGGAGAAAGGCAACAAAACAGAAAGAGATTTTTTTTTACATTACTACTGGATTGAATATTATTCATTATATTGTATTTGAAGCCCTTCTTGTTGATTATAATAATAAAATAATTCATAACATAATAATTTTGTTGTTAACTGCTCTCGAGTTGATCCCATGGATGAGACATCTCCAAGACCCTCTGTCTTCTACTGCTCTGCTTAAATTCTGCAACCTCTTAATACCCATGACCTTAGAGTCCTTCCATCTAGCATGTGGCTTTCCTCTCTTCCTACTTCCCTCCACCTTTCTCAGCATTATTGTCTTTTCCAAAGAGTCCTCCCTTCTCATGATGTGTCCAAAGTACAACAGCCTCAGTTTGATCATCTTAGCTTCCAGAGACCCACTTGTTTGCTCTAGGACCCACTTGTTTGTCCTTTTGGCTGTCCATGGCATCCTCAGCACTCTTCTCCAGCACCACATCTCAAATGCATTGATTTTCTTCCTATCATCTTTCTTAACTCTCCAGCTCTCACATCCATACATGGTAATAGGGAATACAATGGCGTGTATCATTCTAACTTTTATGCTGAGTTGTATATCTTTGCATTTTAGAATCTTTTCTAGCTCTTTCATAGCCACCCTTCCCATTCTTAGTCTTCTTTTGATTTCCTGACTGCAGTCCCCATTTCTATTAATGTTTGATCCCAGATATGGGAATTCTTTCACTATTTCTATTTCTTCATTATCTAGGTTGAACTTGTGAAGGTCCTTGGTGGTCATTATTTGCACTTCTTTGATCTTCCTTAGTAGGTGTTACAGGTCTGTGAGGTTTTCTGACAGCATTATGGTATCCTCTGCATATCTTAGATTGTTGATATTCCTCCCTGCTGTTTTCATTCCTCCTTCTTCTGTGTCCAAGCCTGCTTTTCTTATAATATGTTCTGCATACAAGTTGAACAGATAGGGTGAAAGGATGCAGGCTTGCCGGATCTCTTCCAGCAGGCCTTCCATGAATAGATTAACATATGTCTCTCACTCTCCCTCTTTTATAATTATCTAATTTTAATTTTATGTTTAGATTTTTAAGTTTTATGGGTGGTTTTATAATCACTGGTGAATACGCCAGTCATTTTAAATTATAATTGGTATTATATGCAATTTTAAAGGGGGGGGGGTATTTGTTTTACTATATCACAATGTACTTTATGTGTGTTTGAGGAATTGTTTGTTAGCCGTCTTGATTGCCTGACAAGCAAAAGACAGGATACAAGAATAAAGTTTACTTACTAACTTTACTTACTTTTCCAATTGGAAACTATTCTGTTCTGAAAGTAGCCTCTTGTGATTATTATTATTTATAATAATATTATATTATTTTTAATAATAAATAACAATAATTAGTTTATTTGAAGACTGACTGTATTTGTTACAGTAATAACAAAAGCAATATTATTAATACAAAGTTTTCAGTAAAATGATTATTCTATCAATCCAAAAACAGCATTAAAAATAGTTGTTCTTTTGGGGGAGAGAAAGATGGTTGTGACTTTTTATTTTTTTGATTGTGTCAGTAAAAGCCAAGCTAAGAGGTTAACTTATAAACCAACAGGCTTAATCCTTTCATCTAGCACTTTCTTGAGTTGGTCATGCTAAGGAAGCAGGATAGGGAAGTGGTTTGAGGTTGATACAAAATGTAAAGTATATTAACCAGACCCCTAAATAGAAACAGGTTGTTGTTATACCTGTTCAAATGCTAATGTCTTTTCAAGTCAGTCTTACATTCAGAAAGGAAAACCTAATAACCTTGCTCATTATAGTCTTAAATGCCAAAGGAGAGTTAATTTTAGCCTTATTTAGGAAAAAGCACTGAAGTAAGCCCGTGAAGCAAGTAAACAAGGATCACAATGCATCCTTCTTCCATCACTGTTGCTGTCACTTGAACATGTAGAGGGTGGATTTCTGAATCCCTTAAGTCTGCCTCTGCTTTTATACGGTTCAAAATCTCAGAGAGAACCTGTACATATGGATATCATGAGGTTGCACCATGTATTCAGTTTCCTGATAGGTGTACTTTAATTTACTTAGAACACCTGAATAGGGGTTTTGCCTTTGCAAGATGTGGAAGTGCAAAAGTATACATTTACTTCATTTACAGTAACTCTTCCTCCCTTATACAGCCATGATACAAATGCTTTACTGGAGTGTTGCTTCCTTTGAAAAGTGTCTGCAGGGTAAGTCATTCTCATATTCTAACTTAAAATTAGAAAAAGGAGTCAGCAAACTGAGGGTGAAGCAATACCAGCATCTTCAAAAGAGAGAGAATTACTCCTTCTGCTTGCTGTTCCTGCTTCTTGATGAGTCCTGCTGGTTTTCTTCTTAGTGGACTGCTGTGTATTGTTGGCATATGACCCCCTCCAGGACCAGTCTCTCTCAGCTAGGTGCTGGCTGACTGCCAGCCAGACTACTATTTCTCCTTTTCTTGTAAGGAGATATAAACTGGCTGCCCAAAGCAGCAGCACCAAAAGAGGGATGTTCCTTTGGTTTAATAAAGGGAGTAATTTAATAAAGGGAGTTTATTAAAAAGGGAAATAAACACATCACTCAAGCAAACAACCATGCACACACACAAGGACTACAGAAATCAAAGGTAGGAGGTTGGAATACATGTAAGGCTTCACTAATGGTGATAATTACCAATGCAGATCTTGATTTCAATCGAAGTGGTTTCAAGACCAAATGGTTTTGAAGTTACTTTGCAATAATATTGAAGTTCTTTGAAATGGGTTTGGAGTCACTTTGAAATGGTTTTCCAAGGTAGCAACACTAAGGTATGACTGAATAGCATTATACACCCATTTCAGAAGCAGATGTCCAGGACTACAGTCAGCCTCAGTTCCAACAACTGCTGCTAGGGATGGTGAGGATGAGCAACAAACAGCAAAGCCAGCTACAAACCTTCCTGTAGTCAAAGCACAAACAAAGCAGAGTCCAGAATTCAAAGTCAGTCAGTCTAAGGTCAGGGCAGGCAGCAATCAACAGAAGTCCAGTCCGGTCCGAGGTCAAGGCAACAGAGTTGCACAAAGCAGGAAACAAGGAGCCACACCAACCATAATCTCACAAGGAAACTACAATAAGTCTTGGCACTGAGGAAGCCTTTTGCAGATGTTTAAATAGCCAAATCCTACTTCAGTGCCAGCTGAGGCTTGTTGAGCAGCTGCTTCTCACCCAGCCTCATGGACCTGCGAATGCCAGCACTCTCAGCTCTCCTCTGCC
>CM034701.1:325376120-325404498 GCA_020142125.1 Phrynosoma platyrhinos
TAGACCACTCCATCCTCTTAGATCGCCTGAGAGAGTTAGGAATTGGAGTTACTGCTTCCTTCCTACTGGTTCCGTTCCTCCCTCTCGGGCAGATCCCAGAGGGTGAGGCTCGGGGACAGTTGCTCTTCTAGAACAGAGCTTAATTGAGGTGTCCCTCAGGGCACCATCATGTCCCCAATGCTATTCAATATCTATATGAAGCCGCTGGGAGAGATCATTCGGAGGCATGGAGCACAGTGTCTTCAGTACACTGATGACACCCAGATATATCTCTCCATGACCCAATCATCTGCCCAAACTTCAGATGGCTTCTCTCCTCTCAATGATTGTCTTAAGGCGGTAATGGATTGGATGAGGAAAAACAGATTGAGACTGAATCCAGACAAAATGGAGGTACTAACACTGACGAGCCCGAAACCAGGTTTGGGAATACAACTTCCAGTCCTGGATGGAGTCACACTCTCCTCCAAGGACTGTGTTCACAGTCTGGGGGTACTCCTAGATTCGTCACTTCACATGACTAGTCAGGTGAATGTGATGGTCAGGAGTGCCTGTTATCAGCTTTGGTTGATACACCAGTTGCGCCCTTTCCTCAAGACTAGAGGTCTCGAAACTGTGGTACATGCTCTGGTAACCTCACATTTGGACTTCTGTAACGCACTCTACATGGGGCTACCCTTGTGCCTAACCCAGAAACTTCAATTAGTCCAAAATATGGCAGCCAGGTTGGTCACGGGAACATCTAGGAGAGAGCACATAACACCTGTTCTGAAATCTCTCCACTGGCTGCTGATTAGTTTCTTGGCGCAGTACAAGGTGTTGATTTTGACCTTTAACGCCCTATATGGCTTGGGTCCAACTTATCTCAGGGACAGCCTCTTCCCGTACGATCCCCCCCACGCACTCCGGTCCTCTGGGAGGAATCTACTGCAGTCTATGAAAACTAGGCTGTCACAGACCTCCCAGAGGATCTTCTCTGCTGCCTCTCCAAGATTATGGAATGGCCTGCCGGAGGAGATCCATCTTATTACCACTCTTGACTGCTTTAAAAAAGCAGTAAAGACGAATCTCTTCTGGCAGGCCTTCCTGGAATAACTCTCCTGGCCTAACAGAGTTGGGTGGCTGCTGCTCCCAGCCACCACTGTTAGTTTAAGGTTTAAGTTATTGTGTTGATTTAGTTTGATATTTTAATTATTCTACTAGTTTAATTCGATTTTTATGGGGTGGGTGGGCTAGGGGTGGGGGGGGACAGAATTGTTTTAATTCTTGTCTTGTTTTAACTTGTACAGCGCCTTGATTGCTTTGTAGAGGGGCAGGTTAAAAATAAAATTTATTATTATCATCATCATCATCATCAGCAGCATCAGCATCATCTTGGGCCAATCAGCATGTTTTAAAGATCAATTGCTGCTGACTTTCCACAACAGCAATAAACACTTCTTTTCACTTTCTCAGACAGTGAGGGCTCCAAGTATCTTTCCCATATGCATACAAAGATATTTTATATTTCACAGAAGAGTCATTAAAACAGTCTTAACAATAGCTCTTGTTTTAGCACTACCTGCCACTACTATATGATTCAAGATTTGATTTGCTTCTCATGTACTTCATGGCACAACTCTTAACTCCTGTTCACTGATCATCTGACCAATAGTGGCGTTCTTCTATGGATGTTTGTTGTTAACTGCTATCAAGTCAACTTCAACTTATGGAGACCCTGGGCCAAATAAAACAGCCCCCCCCCCCCCCCCAGTTTACACATCAAGCTCTCCAAACCATATATGGGATGGCCTAATCTGAGCCTTTTCAATGCCACAGGACTTTCATCCAGAGGAAGAAAGTGGGGATTTATCTTGGTATTGAGTGAAAAATCCAGATATCCGTGTTTGAGTATATTTGTGGACCACACTTCAGGCTGGAGGGAAGAGTTCAGAAATACAAACATTTGAACTCATTGGAGATGGAGGAAACAAACTGGAGAAGCCATGGATGTGTGGCTGCATGTATTGTGAATTATCAAACTGGGTTGTGTTTGAAATGGAGAAGTATGATAACACTTCTCTTGAACTTGCCCTGGTGTATGTAGAGAAGCCCATGGTTGCTGTGGATTAAAGTAAGCCAAATGTAAGATGGATTTTCTTGCCAGTGAAGACATGTATAAATAAAGAGTAGCCATTTCTGAGCAATGTAAAAATAAATTATTATTCCAAATTTGCAGCAATAGACTGAAGTACTTTCTGGGGCCTTAAAGAAAGCTTCCACTCAGAGGTTGTTCCTCCAAACCTACAAAGAGTGAAGTGGTAAGTGACAGGGATGACAGGGTGAATGTGGCCATTGTTAATCACTCCTTGGTTGTCAATTTCTCTCATAAGAATGCCACCTAAATAAGGTGGTCACTGTATGGACATTCTCATGAACCCCTCCATGTGCTCCATGAATGCACAGAGAGGTTTGCAGAGCCATATTGACTAGCTGCACTTATCACCAGAAGGATGAGACATTAATGAGTGCCCACTGGATATCTGTGAGGAGTTCTCTGTATTTACAGATGCACATTCAGCGATATTACTCATAAGGAGGGACTTTGACTTCCCTTCAGCTCTGCAGTACAAAGAATAAGTTTTTCCATGGAGAAAGACTGGGCATGGAGCACCTAGCATGAAGAGGATGGCCTAAGAGAAATGTAATGTTTTCCTGACAGCATAGGTGAGAAAAACACAGAGATCTTATATCTTTTTCTACCTTTTCTTCCCTTCATTAAGTAATTTTCCAGACTCAGACTCTTTTCATAACCAAATGTATTATACAACTCATAAAGCTTTCCTTTCTTTCCAAATATGACTTGATCTAGTCATGGTCTAGAAAGGATAACAAAATGGCTAACCATCATATCCTCAAATGCACTTTCTTAGTATGAATTATTCTCCCCCTCCCTTCTTGCGCCTCCCTTGTATACTGTGTTTCTCCCAACATTTTATCCTTACATGCAGGAATAAATTTGTGTTTAGACACTTTTTCCAGATGACCTATTTCATTTGAATCAAATAAGTATGTCTGGGATGCTGGTGATTTTCAAATATAATCTAGTAATTTATTGCAGTTAAATATTAAAGGCATTGCACCTGGTGCATATTAGTGATCTTTTAAGTCTTAGTAGGGAAAAAAATAAAGAATTACTTGTTAGCTTAAAGCAAGAATGTTTCTTGAGCAAAACATGAAGGAAACATGGCACTGTGTTCAAGGAGAAATGTCACTAGATTTAATAAGATATCTGACTGTTCTTTTGGAGGTGAGCTTCAGATTACATTTCATTAGTGTAAGGATGGTCATGTTGCAGAAGTACTAACCTCAGAGTTTCAGCACATAGAGTGGATACCATGTGATATGTGGCTTAATTCTAGCTTCTAGTATTGTCTCCATGTGTGCAACTCTGTATTGTAAATGTTTGCCATGAGGATTAAGAGATTTTCTTCTTCCACCACAGAATTTTCTTTTAGAACATTTTGAGTCTTGTGGAGAAAATTCCCAAACCATGGAGAATTGTATTTAGACAGAGATGGGTAAAACAGTCATGGGGATACAAGCCCAAAGCTGTTTTTGTGACTTTTGACCATTGCACTCTGACCACACTCTGTGAACAAGCCAAAATAAAGAAGTGAATTATCTCTTGTGGAAACTTCCAGGTCGGGCAATTTACCTTTCAGTAGGTTGCACAATCTCCTGCATCATTTATCATTACAAAAGTTACAGGTTTTTCAAAACCAGAAGTTGATGCTTGCAACTTCTGGTTTTGTTGTTTTGCTATTTTTATTTTTTGATTATCAACATAACCCTCAGACAGTTCCTGGTTTTGGCCCCTGTTGTTGTTGTTTTCATGTGTCTTCAAGTCATTTCCAACTAATGACAACCCTAAGGTGAATCTATCATGGGTTTTTCTTGACAAGATATGTTCAAAGGGGGTTTGCCGTGGCCTTCCTCTAAGACTGAAAGAGTACGATGTCACCCCAAGGTCACTCAGTGTGTTTCCACGGCCAAGCAGAGATTTGAACATTGGTCTCTTAAGTCCTCATCTGACACTCAAAGCACTACACCATGCTCATATGTAGGGCATGCCATATGTGGCTTCAAGCTTACATGTATGGCAAGCACCAGAAGTTACAACTAGGGTTACCATGTCTGGAATATCCTATATCCTGAGATTTCAGGACTAAACCCCCAAACCTCAGCTGCATCAGCATTGCAGAAATAATGCAGTTGGACACCACATAAACTTCTATGACTCAGTGCTATGAAATTCTGGAATTTGTAGTGTGTCACAAGTTTATTGTGGGTGACGGAGAAGGCTAAATATCTCACAAAACTATAAATCCCAGAATTTCATAGCATTGTAATTTGGCAGTAAAAGAGGTGTCAGATGCAGCCCTTGGTGTGTTAGAAGCAGCAGCCCCTGGTGATGTCATTAAGCATGACACATTAAGCACGAAATATAGTTGCTAAGAGTATGTCATTTACATAAAAAATATTGGCAGTAACAAATAAGAAATAATTTCTTTGGTTGGAAATTAAGTTTTCTAAGCTCTGCTTTGAACATAAAATTCCAGGCTTTCCCAACTCTGTTTCAAACATTTTTCCATGCAATGCTTTTAACAACACATTGGAATTGTGAGCCAGCTAACCAAAGTCTGCCAAGCTCTGCTTTGAATAGAAAAAAGTCCAAAGTTTTTCCATCTCTATTTTTAATATTTTTCTAAACAGTGCTTTTAACAACACATAGTTGCAATCTACAAAACTTTACCAGGAAAAAGTTGTTTTTCCCCCCCAAAATTGACTTTAATGTACTGTTCCCAAACCAGTGCCCTCCCCAGCCAGCCAACCAGCCTGCCTGCCTGCCTGCCTGCCTTTTGTCATAATCATAATAATTGTACTAATTATCATCAAGAGTTTGGTGGTGAGAAAATAATGATAATGATGACTATCACAATTAAAATAGACCAAAAGCCCTATAGAAGCCAGTAGGGCAGTCCTATCTATGTAGGCCTATTCAGAAATAAGCCCTATTGTGTTTAATGGGAGATAACTTCAAAATGTTGAGAATCTAGCACATCACTAAGAAAGGGAGGGATGGGATGGGACGGGAAGGACAGCCATATCTGTCACTAAGACAAGTGGGGAAAATGACATGAGTGAAAGAAAGAGAGGGATGAAAAAGGGGGAAAGATATATACAGGAAGGAGTGTTGGGGAGGAGAGGAGATGAAAAAAGGTGAGGGAGAATAGGAAAGGAGAGAAGACAAATAGATGTTGGGAGTGAGGAAAAGGAGAGAAAGTGGAAAAGAAAGGAAAAGATGGCAGAGGGAAAGAGAGCTAATGGTGAGATTAGACTCTTAGGAACTGGGGAAGGGGGAGAAAGAGCATAGCAAAGAGAGAGGCTAGGGAATAAGAGAGAAGATGAATGTAGTGAGGTTGCAGGGTGGAAGAAGGACAAAAAAATAAGATGAGGGAAGGAGAAAATGTTTAGTAAGGAGTTGCCTGGGGAAGGAAGGAAAAGGACAAGAACATGAAAAAGAATGAAAATTAAACCAAGTATTACAAGAGAAAGGAATAGTCAAATTACAGCTGAAGACTAATATGACCCTTTTAGTTAACAATGATGCAACCCATGTGCGCCTCTAACCAAGGAAATTCTATTGTGGCTTCAACCATTTTGGATAGGATGGAGCAAGTGGGAAAAGACACATTAAAACAATCCTATAATGCTATATTCAGTGACTTCAGAGGCAATGGTCTGGCAAATGTTGAGAGCAGGAGGAGAGATGGGATGATGTTGCCAGGCAGACCCCTGAAGAATATAAAGCAACCACTGCAAAGCAGCTAGAGCCTGCAGCAGCAGAGGTTACCAGTGTGCATGCACACTCACATGCACACATACTTTTTCAAAGCACTGTTCTTGCCCTGTGATTCATCTTGCTTGCCTGTAGTGAAAACAGGGTCCAGGACTGCAGATTTGGAAACCCATTATTTGTACTCTCCATTCCTAAAAGTTGACCAGATTCCAGGGGTAAATAATTCTGCCTCAAATTTATTCTGTGGCATAGCAAAAATACCACAAGCTAGTCTGTACCATTAGATTTATGCCTCCATGAATCAGGTATTACACATCCACCAACATTTCACAAATGAAAACCAGGACACATGTGACTGAGCAACACCAGTGTGTAGTCAAGATGGCAAAAGTTATTAATGAGAGATAATGGACAAGCTAGGATGGACTGCAGTGGTTTGCTTTTGCCTGAACCTATTGTGAAGAGCAAGATTCCCTCCTATGTTCTACCCCTTGCTGGTTTAATTTACTGAAAATGATTTTTGTACTTTGCATTCAGGTTTGTATTAATGGATGTAAACTTTGAACAAAGGGTGAAAATGGGAAGAGGAGAGAGAAGCTAGGACATTTTTAAAGCAGCTGAAAAAGTGGAATGGCAGATGATTAACTGGGACAATCCTTGGCAAACCAGGAGAGTTAGCGAGTGTGGTATTAAATCTGCCCTTTAGTGAATGTCTGTCATTACTTCTACTATTTGATAAAATGAGGAGAAGATCCATTTGGTGATGAATAAATATTTGCTAAGCATTTGAGAGCTGTGTGGAAAGAGAAAAGATGTACTCTCTGTGTCTCTTCTCTCTCACACAGACATACACACACTGTCATCTCTTATTGATCGATAGATCGATCTCTTGGTTTACACCCCATCAGCAGTGACAGAAATGTACAATGGAAAATACCAGATGTGGAAAAAACATAGTTTCATATCCATGCATGGCCATGAAGTTATACTAGATGATGTCGAGCCAACTGATCTCACAGGGTTTTTTTTATCAGAATGAAATGGAATATATTCCCTACGTATTCTGCTGTCCTGCACAAGATTCACATATGCTAAGAAAAATAAACAAAGTAAAACCATATTGTGCTTTTTTCTGTTCCTCCTTTTAAAAAATTGTTGACTCACAAGGTTAAAGGACATTAACAAGGACATTATAGCGTTTCACAAGTTCATATATGCTTGTGAAGTTTCTTCATGAATATTGCAAGAATTTCTCTCTTGTTGTTGTTGTTCCACCCATGGCTGCAGAGCTTGTCCAGGTTTGTCTAGAGACTCCATGGCCTCAGTGAATCCAGAGAGAGCGTTGAAAAGAAAAAGTGGCAAAACACAAAAGGAACATCTGTCCTGTGTGACAAGTAAACCAAACCCATATGGAAAGCTTTGTCTGAGGCCACTGCATACCGTCCTATGCATTCCTCTGCCAAGTATAGCTGGTGCCTGTTCAAGAGAAGAGGTTTGAATGTCCTGACTTACTAGTTGCAAATATTAACACTTGCCTGACACATGCTAAGGATAGAAAACAGGACCGTGTAGCAGCAAAATGTACTCTAATATACATTTGTTAGACTGTCTATGTGTTCCTAAATGGCTATAAACTATGTTGTCATAAATGCTATATAAACATTTGAAAAGTGTGCTTCTTATGGGGTCCCTGGCTTTATGTACAACACCTATATACAAACACTCATGAGTAATCAGGATCTTTAGTTACAATGTAGTAAACACAGTGACCATCAAAAGAAGGTACTGAGATGATATGGAGACAGACAAGAGGATTTATAGAACCAATAACTTCAGGCTCATAGCTTCCAGGTGATATAGGACTTTATCACACCACCCCCATTTTCATGGCAATTATGTTAATGAAGGAAACTGTGTACAAGTTTGGTAGTACTCCCTACCACATGTGCCACATTTGTGGACTAGTGCAATTGGGAGTTTATTGATGAGTGTTTTCCATCAATGACAAGGTGAGGGCTAACAAAAATTCAAAGGTAAGGCAGCAACAAGACAGAGACGGTGTCATATGATAGGTATAACCAAAGGTGCTATCATTTAACTTTATTTTATTTCTATGTCGCCTTTCTCCCAAAAAGGGATCCAAGGTGGCTCACAATATAGAATACATTAAAACAAAATTTTAAAACAATTAAAATAACCTGATCAAAATACTACAAAGTTAAAATTTAAAACATACAAAAGTTAAAAACATTATCTAAAACACCCCACCACCCTCCCCCCAATAAACCAGGCTTCCATCTTTTTAAAAAGTCTGCTTGCATAGGAATGTTTTTACCTGCTGGTGAAAGACCAGCTGGGAGGGGGCCAGTTTAGTCTCCTGCAGAAGGGAGTTCCATAGTGTGGGAGCAGCTACAGAGAAGGCTCTCTCTCATATCCTCAACAAGCGAGCCTGTGATGGTAGCAGGATGAAGAGAAAGCCTTCTCCTGAGGATCTTAGGGCTCTAACCGTATCTCGTATGGGGAGATACGGTTTCTCAAATGTTCTGGATCTAAACTGTCATGACCAGCACTTTGAAGTGTGCTCGGAAATGAACCGATAACCAGTGAAGGTGTTTCAATATGGGAGTTATATGCTCCCTATAACTGGCTCCAGTCCACATTCTGGCTGCAGTGTTTTGAACTCACTATGGTGTTTTGAACCCACTGAAGTTTCTGAACATTTTCCAAAGGCAGCCCCATGTAGAGTGTGTAACAGTAGTACAAATGGGATGTAATCAAGGCATGTGTCACTGTAGCCAGATCTGATGTCTCAAGGATTGGGAGCAGCTGGCGCAAATGCATTCCTGGCCCCTGCTGAGACTGGGCATCAGAGTAGAGTCCAGGAGTACACCCAAGCTGCGAGACTGAGATTTCAGGGGGAGTGTAACCCCATACAGCACAGGGTTCCTATTCCCTGATCTGCCTTACCAAGAGCACCTCTGCCTTGTCTGGATTAAGCTTCAACTTGTTTGCCCCCATCCAGTCCATTATTGACTGCAGGCACTGCTTCAGCATAAACACAGCTTCCTTGGAATCAGATGGAAAAGAGAGATCGAGTTGGCTGTCATCTGCATACTGATGACACCATACCCCAAAGCTCCAGATGATCTCTCCCAGAAGTTTCATGTAGATATTAAATAACATGGGGGACAACACAGAACCCTGTGGGACCCCACAGGCCATTGGCCAAGGAGTCGAACAGGAGTCCCTCAATACCACCTTCTGGGTCTACCCCTCCAAGAAAGACTGGAACCACTGCATAACAGTGCCCCTAAGTCCCATCCCATAAAGGCAGCTCAGAAGGATACCATGATCGATAGTATTGAAAGCCATTGAGAGATCTAGCAGGACCAATAGGGACACACTCCCCCTGTCCAGTTCCCTGCATAGGTCATCTACTGAGGCAACCAAGGCTGTCTCTGTGCCATAGCCAGGTCTGAAGGCAGATAATCTGTTTCATCCAGAAACCTCTGGAACTGGGAGGCCACCAGTCACTTCAGAACCTTACCCAAGAATGGAACATTAAGAATGGTGGGATCCAGAGAGGTCTTTTTCAGTAATGGCCTTCATCACAGCCTCCTTTAGGCAGGATGTAAATTTGCCTTCCTGCAGTGAAGCATTCACCACTCCGTTTACCCACTCAGCCAGTCCCCCTCCAGCTGATTTCAGAAGCCAGGAAGGGCAAGGATCCAGTATGTACGTGGTGGCCCTCACTTCTCCAAGGATCCTATCCACATCCTCAGGCTGCACAAATTGAAACTTATCCAATAATATAGGACAAGCAGGCACTAAGATTACATCCACTAGACCTGTCTCAACTACAGTATCCAAGTTAGAGCAAATCCAAGCAATTTTGTCTGCAAAATGTCTTGCAAATTCTTCACAGCGAGCTGTCAAGTGCTCTGTTTCCTTCTTGGGGGCCAGAATGTAAAAAGCCTCTGATGACTCAAAACAGCTTCACTGGATGACACTGTGCAGACACAATGGGGGGAGAGAAGTATAGTTTCTTTGCTGCCACCAGTGCCACGGCATAGACATTCCAGTGGGCTCTAACCCATGTTCAGTCAGATACACTCTGAGTCTTCCACCATAATAGCTCTAGTCTCCATCCCACTTGTGTCATCACCATCAGTTCCCTGGTAAACAAGGGGGCACATCTGGCTCCACTCCATGGAAGGGGATGCTTGTGGGCACTTGTGTCCATCACCCTGGCCATTTCCCTATTCCAGAGATCAGCCAGGGCTTCAACAGGATCACCCTCCAAGGCAGCAGGAAACTCCCCAAGAGCCATCAGGAATCCATCTGGATCCGTAAGCCTCCTGGGGTGGACCATCTCAATCAGCCCCCCACTCCTGCAGAGGCTCTGAGTCCTAGTGAGTCAAAAGCCTACCAAGTAGTGATCAGTCCATGACAACAGAACTACAGAGAGTTCCTCCACTCCCAGATCCCTATCATCCTGCCCCAAACAGAAAGCCAGGTCCAGAGTGTGTCCCGCTACATGGGTGGCACCAGATATTACTTGGGAGAGCTTCATGGTTGTCATGGCAGGCATGAAGTCCCGAGCTGCTCATGACAGTGTAGTTTCTGCATGGATGATAAAGTCTCCCAGCACAACAAGTCAAGGGGACTCCAACATCACTGCAGAGACCAACTCTGTCAGCTCAGGAAGGGAGACTGTTGTGCAGAGGGGTGGGTAGTACACCAACAGAATCCATATTCTTTCCCAGCCATCCACCTTTAAATAAACACACTCATGCCCAGCAGACTGTGGGACAAGGCACCTGGTAAGGAAGATGGAGTCCCAATAAACCACTGCAACTCTGCCTCTCCATCCCCCAAGCCTCACCTGCTGCTGTATGGAGAACCCTGGTGGGAAAAGGTGGGAAAGATTACCTCCCCCCCCCCACCAGCTTCATCCAGCCAGGACTCCATGATACAAGCCAGTTCGGCATGGTCATCCAGAATCAAGTCCTGGATCAGTGGTGTTTTACCATTCACTGACCTGGCATTGAGCAGCAGCATTTTCAGCCCAGGGGGCCTGTTGTCAAAGCTATTCAGGTTATTTTTTATATTTTATGGTGGTTTAAAAGTCATATGTGGTGAAGTCCATACAGTAAAACAGATTAAGTAAGTGGAACTGTGTCTGTATGGTTAAGGATGGGCTATGCCCTGGAAGAGACTGCTTGTAATACTTAAATACTTATGAAAAACAAAATGAATGCATTACTTTACAAAAGGTTTGCCCAAGCTGGTGGCCTTTGGATGTGCTAGGCTACAGTTCCCATCATCCCCATTCAGAGATGTTTGCTATTGTAGTCCAACACCTCTGGACGGCACCAGGTTGGAAAAACACCTTAATTTATAAATATTCTAAAAAAAGAAGGAAAAAAATATGAAACTATAGCTTCATATGGAATTAGTTTACTACTCAGTAACAAAAATAATCAAAAGGATTCACATGTGCATCTTCTGGTCTGTAGCCTGAAGTAGCCTTTCCTGAAATTCTGACATATATGTTCCTCTAGAAGAAAAGAACCTTAATATTTGGTTAGTGGTGTAACACAGTGGTACATTTTTTAAAAAAATCAACCAAAATTGAGCTTTACTTCCTTCTTGTTATTTTTGGCTCCAGAAAGAAGAAGAAGAAAACCCAAGAAAGGTTTTGAATGAAAACAAAGACTTTTGGTGCCAAATAGAGGATGAGACCTGTCAAAATCTCGGGATCTCTGGAGGAAACTGCAAGAATCTCAGCCCATTTGGCAGCTACTGTTCAAAAGTAAATTGGAGATGTGAGAAAGATGCTGTGATTCTTTTCATTGGAAGCAAAATGAGCTGGCTCAATCAGAATTCCTTTCCAAATGGCACATTTTTTCAACCTTTTCCAGGCAAAATCCCCTCCTTCTTTATTTCATGGCATGGCACCATAAAGTCTGGATTGCAGTCTAGCTGCTATTTCTGTCAGTTCAAAAAGTTTGATTTAATAGAAGCCTGGTCCTGCTAACTTGCTCATTTTTCAAAATGTAGCATCTAGGAACATCCTACTAAAGCAGATACAGGTGACAGGTGTATGGTATTAAGAGGGCAAAAGCATGCCCCTCAGTTAAGATCTCTCTCTCTCTTTCTCTCTCTCCCTCACACACACACACACACACACACACACACACACACACTTAACAACTTAAAACTTGGTATCAGATATTTATTTTAGAAAGTGTACAACTTTGTCAAATCCCAACCCAGAGCTACTGTAAATCAGAAACTGCTAAGAAAAAGTTGACCCTTTTACAATTTTACTCCAATTTTCAGAGAAGCATCTCATATATTTCTATCACAGTTTGATTAACATTCTTGTACTTTATTCCAGCTTCTCTAGGAAAGGAATTGGTTTGGGGATGTTCTGGATTGCAGTTCAAAACTTATCTTGGCTTTCTTTTCCTATTAATGTCTATGACAGCAATGGCTAGCAAAGTTATACAGTGTGACCTTCATATCCATGGAACCCATACCTGCTGTTTCACTTACCCAGGTCCGAAAAAATATATTCTCTCGAGGCATTCTCTAGGTCTTCTAGCATGATTTGGTTGTATACTTCCAGTGGACCATAGAGTTGACCATACAGCCATGTTGGAGGACCCAAAAATGCCTGGAGAGATGTTCTCTCTAGGAATCTTTAGATCCACCAGTGTGACTCAATGGCAACTTCTGCTGAAAGTCATTCATTCAATACAGTTCCCTATTTATCTCCTCACTCCCTCACCCTACAAACAGTCCACATGGTCTATTCATAATTCAAGTGCTGCTGCACTCTGGCTCAACCATGCAGTAAAAAAACATTGAATGTCCTATTGACTAGTATTTCTTCTCAGGAATTATATAAAAATGGAATCAGCTGGAACTTTGATTTTGTGATGTTCATCGGCTTTGGTGCAACCGCCAATGTGCTCTTTTATTAAACAAAATGAAGTAGCACACACAGTGCAGTACTGACTTTCTCTTGTGATGGGCAAGGTTTCAGCAGGACCTCTGCTTGGCACATTGCAACCTTCACTTTAGTGGGAATGCTTGACATTTACCTTCAGGAACAAATTAAAACATATTTGTATAACTGGCTTTCTATTATGGTTCTGTATATGAAATCACTTACCTATATTTATATAAGGTTTTTTTATTATTAGCCTTACACAAAGTATGTTTGATTTCAACTTACATTTATTGGGTCTGGCTTTTTTAAAACTTGCCTTTCCCCCCAGAAATGTTCAATGAAAACGTAGGGCCTTTGCAGACTGCCAGAAATAGTGCACATTAAAGTTAGGCACTGCCCTGGCTCAGTGCTAGGGAATCATGGGAACTGTAATTTTTTATGGCACCAGAGCTCTCTCACAGAGAAGGCTCAATGTCCCAGAAAAAAATACAGTTCCCATGATTCCCTAGCACTGAGCCAGGGCCGTGCCTCAATTTAATGTGCACTATTTCTGGCAGTCTGCTTAGGCCTTTACTGGCTATTTAATTTTTTTTTCTGTTTCCATTGTGTATTTGCTGTACTGGAGAACTTTCAACATCATTTAACTTACAATTGGCTACTTGGTACTTTTGGTCTTAATATCATGTTTGGCCTCTGGGGAATCAGCAAAGGTTATGAACTTCAAATGCTTTTCTTTTCTATACAGCATTTGCCAAAAATTCAGTGAGACAGATTCAACTACCTGAATGAATTTTTGCCTTGCATGTTATTGCAGTGCTACAGTTTTAGCAGTTTAATAAATTAGTTCTGCCAAGAAATTGAGAATGGAAAAGTTATTAAATCACAGGATCAGGGTTTGGTTTGGTTTAACATCATCCTTACCAATTTAGATAAAAGAGTTGTTTGTGAGACAGTAAATATCTTACCACACTGCTAGGAACCAAGGAAAACGCCACCAGTTGTCCATATGAGATATGGAAATTACCTATTTGTGATGTCCAGCCAGGACTGTTTGAATCTCCCCCTGTATTTTCCTTTATATTAGTTCAGGCCTTAGTGTGTTTTAGTATAGGAAATGTTTCATTGTATTCGTTGTGGGGGGAGGTGAAGGAATCCCCTGCTTTTTTCCAAGTTTGGTTTGCCCCTTCCCAGGAATCTCTTTGTAGTTAGAGGCTTTTTAGTTTTAGTCAGTCTTTGTTGTGAGCTTGCAGAGAGCTTTTGGTGGCAAACAGGCTCAGACAGCTGGGGAGGGCATTTCTTACATGTTAGCCAATTTAGTTACTAACTACAAGTAAGCCAAAGGAATCAGGAGCTGAAAGACCCTGCACCAGCTCCATTGAGAGAGGAGATCAAACCAAGATTGAACCCAGAAAGATAACACCCTGAAGACTGCTGAAACTCAAACTGTAAAGTATTTTTTATTTCAAACTATCTAGAGCCGGGGAGAAGAAAACCCTCTACTTTTGTTCTTTAAAATCAGGGGTAGGCAACCTTTCCCCTTTAAGGGCTGAGGGACTTCAGCTCCCAGAATCCCAGGAGCTATTGGCCAACATGGGACTATTGGCCAACATGGCTGAGGCTTCTGAGAGCTGAAGTCCCTAGGCCCATAAAGGGGAAAGGTTGCCTACCCTTGTTTAAAATAAACTTCCCCCCTTTTTTGAACTTTATATTCAGCATCAGAGCCTTTTTGGGTGAAAGTGTTTGATCTCACCAGGGTACCAGCGTTGCACACCTGAACCTGACACCACCTTTAGTCGGGTGTGTCTTCACACTATTTGCACTGTGTGTAGTTATGAAGTTCAGCAGCCATTAGCTAGAGGAGGGGTAGGCAACTTTTCCCCTTTAAGGGCCGAGGGACTTCAGTTCCCAGAATCCCAGGAGCTATTGGCCAACATGGGACTATTGGCCAATATGGCTGAGGCTTCAGGGAGTTGAAGTCCCTCAGCCCTTAAAGGGGAAAGGTTGCCTACCCCTGAGCTAGAGCATTCTAGGAGTTGTAGTCCAAACAAAATCTGGAGTTCATTTCTACATGCTATACTGTTGGCTACCAACTTGGAAAGTTTTTAGAGAGGACAGATTCATGGAAGATAAGACTATCAATGACTATTAGTCATCATGGCTATGTTTTATCTCCAGTAGTGGAGATAATATGTCTCTCAAAATAAGAAGGAAGACAGCTGCATCCAGACTGATTGAAAAGTCCCTGATTTTGTTCTTGTTCTTTCTGATTTTATACTGGGTTAAAATATATCAACCTGTAGAGCTGGCTACATGGCTCTTCTTATGTGCAATAAGCACCTAAAAATGTAACAAGGGGTCTTTTGCTAGCTAAGAAAATCTCAAGTTAGAACTGCCAAGATTCAACCCATAGATCTGGCAAGGCCCATTTTACAAGGTTATCTAGTCATACAACATGCTCTAGGTCAGTAGTTCTTAACCTTTTTATAATCAGGGACTGCCTTTTAAATATATTTTGCTGCTGTTGACTCCTGAAACTTAGTTTCATCATCATCATCATCATCATCCCTGAACACCGAATATTAACAATTACACCATTGATTAAACCTTCCCTCAGAGGTGTCATAGGGGGAAGGAAGACTTTCCCCCTACTTCTTTCCATCAATTTCCAGCTGGAACAGACTGACCCAGCCAGCCTTTGCCTTGGGTCCTCATGGTGTGGCTGCTCTTCTGTGGGAAGGAAGTGGGCTGAATAGCTTTCAAACCTTCATGTAGCCCATGTGAGGACATCATAGACTCTTGAGGTTCTGTGGATCACAAGTTAAGAACCACTGCTCATGGTGAAATCTGCATTTAAATTTAAATTGATGGTAGAGGATGCAGTACAATAGCTTGGTGGGAGGAACCATGCTCTGCATTACATGCTCAGTTGAAAAGAATTGGGCAGCAATTATTAATATGAACAAACATTGTCTTGTTGAACCACAGCCTTCTGAAGAGTCTCTGATGGCTACAGTTGTCAACAATCCACTTGGACAATTACCCTAAACTGGTAAAAGACAGCTTCCTATGTTCTTATAAATGCAGCCAATATATTCTTCTAGTGCTGGAGGAGTAGGAACTGTGTGGCCTCCAGATTCTGTTGAGGTACACCCCCTAGCATTCCTCAACATTGGCTGTGTCTGGTAGTCTTATGGAGTTGCAGTTCAACAACATCTGGAGGGACACACAATTCCAACCATTGTTCTAGCATATTCCTTTTTGTCCCTTCTTATTCCTATCCCTGGTCTTTTTATTTCATCCAATTTCATCTTTCTACTAAATTTCCACATCTTTCATATCCTTTTTATTAATAAGCAAGCAACTCTCAGTTTGTACTGATGTCAAAGCCATGTAGGGCAAAATGCCATCTTTGTTCCACCAGATGAATTCCAACAAAATAGAATTCAGCAGTTTCTCTATTTTAGTTAGTATGCTACCCATTGGCCACTTGGTGGCAGGACAGCAGCATCCTGCCCTAGAACAATGCCTCACCATCTTCAGCTTTACTTTTTCTTTGGAGCTAGCAAGAGGTAGCATAACACAAAGTAAATTTAATGAGGCCTTGTCTGACTTCTTTGGTTGAACATAGATAATTTCTGTATTAACAGAATAATCTCCCCGATGCCTTTACTCTTTTCCTTCTTGTAATTTCTGACACTCCCAGACAAGATGAGCATCAGTACATTAGACTCCGTAAATTGTCTGGATCATATATAAAACAGCTGTCATTATGCCAGGATGATGATGATGATGATTCATTTATATTCCACTCCCCCCCCCCCAAAAAAAAATACTGGGACTCAAGGAGCTTGCAACTTATTAAAAGAAATATAGATTTAAAAAAACTACAAAATCACCAATAAAAAGTATAAATATAATTTTATTTTAAAAACAACTAAACTATTTATGAAGATAAAGCCATCAAAATTTGTTAAAAGACTATATACAAATCAACAAAACAGCACAGAAGACCATTTCTAAAAGCTTGACAAAATAAGAATGTGTTTTACTCAGCTGATAGAAGGTAAGGAATGAGGGAGCCATCCTATTCTCCGCAAGGGTAGGCAACCTTTCCCCTTTAAGGGCCGAGGGACTTCAGCTCCCAGAAGCCTCAGCCATGTTGGCCAATAGTCCCATGTTGGCCAATAGCTCCTGGGATTCTGGGAGCTGAAGTCCCTCGGCCCTTAAAGGGGAAAGGTTGCCTACCCCTGCGTAAGAGAGCCACACAATCTAGGAGAAACCGCCAAGAAGACCTGCTCACTTCTTCCCCCAAACTGAACCTAAGTTAAAGGGACAGAGACAGGGGCCTCTCCTGAAGATCTTAGAAATATAATGGACTCATACAAGGAGATACAGTCTTTCAAATAATACTTTGAAAGTACTTCCCTTTCTTGTTATTCTATTTATATTATCTTAACCTTTTTGTATGTTTTCACTATCTGTGGTTTTATGTATATCTCTTCATATTCTACAAGCCACCTTGAGTTTCACCTTTGGGGAAAGGCAGAATATAAAGTGATTGATTGACTGCTTGATTGATTACAAAATAACTAAACAATATACTTTACTTTTGGAAACACAGGTAGTGCTGCTCATACTTGCTCCTGCTCATACATGACAATGGCCATTTGTAGAAAGTGGTGCCAGGAAATGTCTGTATAACTGTGTGGATTCTATGCTTCAGGGCACTACTTCACCATTCTTTTTAACATTAATATATTAACTGTTTGTCTTTTCTTAGTTGTTTATTATTATTATTATTATTATTATTATTATTATTATTATTATTATTATTATTATTTATACCCCACCTCTCTGCGCTCAATCGGGGCGGCTCACAAGTAATAAATGTAAAAAATACATTCAAACCACTATACCCTCCCCCCCCCTTAAAAAAGTATTAAACTGACAAGGATTAAAACCAAACAGATTAAAACCAACAAAGATCAATAACAATAAATCAAAGGGAAATAAATAATTATTTTTCTTAATAAGTTAATTTTTCTTAATAAGTATTTTCTTAATAAGTATTTTACTTTTACTATATTTTATCAGATTTTATTAGATTTTTTTTAAAATGGGGGCCAGAATCCTGTACAACACTTATGTATTATGAAGCACCATAACTATATTGCTATGTAATGAATCCTGACCAAACCTACCCCAGTCCCCACTTACCAGGCAGCTGCTGCTGTGATCAATGGGGGTCTGTTCCCCTATCACTCAGAAAGAGAAGGTTTGACAGTCTCATTCCCTCCAATCTCTATCAGGCAGAAACAGGACCCTTATCACAATTCCCCCTTGTGCAAGAGATCACTTGCAGAAAGGATGCATCAGCCAGCTGCTTCCCAAGCAACAGGGGAATGGGGCCCTATTGATTGCAGCAGCTGCTTCCCAGTAAGTGCTGACTGAGGGAATTTCATGGTCCATGCACAGTCCCTAAGGGACTACATAGGAATTGTGAATATGTAAGAGTCACTAGTGCCTATAACTATGATAAAGGATGATTGTTTACTGTTCACAAATTTATGTACATAAATAAATAATCTCGCATTCAAACTCTTGCTTCAAGATAATTGGGCAAGTAAATCCCATGCAAGGAGAAAGGGATTCATTGATTGATTGATTAAAATAATTACTGTATCCAGTAATTCTAGCATAAGAGTATATTAAAACTATTCCTTTCTGCATGACATAGTTCAGGCTAGTCAGGGAGTATGAAAAACCCAGGCATTTCTGTTTATAACATTTGTCTCCAGATAGCCACACATGGTATCATTGTAAAATATCTGAAAGTGAATTGGATCCTGGTGTCATGAGCCCACATAATTAAATTCCTCTGATGCCCTATTGTACTACACCACAAGGAAAGTATGAAGTAAATTAATTATCTATATTGTAGATCAGCAGAAGTATTACTCACCTGGATGGTGGGGGGACCCCACACATCTCCAGTGCCCTTTCTTTTTACTTTTGCTCTTTCTCTCCCTTTTTCTTTCTTCCTCACTACTCTCCCCCATGTGCATTTTGCTTTTCCCTCTCTTATCTCTCCCTTTCACATCTATACAAGGCAACAGGAATTTCTCTCTCTCTAAATGCTTGAAGAGTTCTGGTCTCTGATGACAAGATCAGAATATGGAGTTGTCTAGATATCCTCTAAAGAACCAAGTATTCTACGCCTGCTTCCAGCCTTTACACTAGAAAAGATTAGCAATGCCTAAAGGGGGAGTCAGCATGATGTAATGATGTGAACACTGGACTAGGACTCTGAGGAGACCAAGGTTTATATCCATGCTCAGCCATGCAAACTCCCTGGATGACCTTGGCTAAGTCATACTCTCAACCTTAAGGCAAGGCGATGGGAAACTTCCTCTGAAAATGTTTTATGATAGTGTTGCCATTAGTGGGAGTGACTAAGGTATCTAATGGTAGTTGTCTATAAGGTATCTAATGGTAGTTCTGCAGGCTGCAGACAGATTATAATTCATTAAAATCAGTTAGTCAATTAAAAAAAAAAGCCAGAACCCATACCTCCCAAGCTCTTCTGGTATTTATGTCAGATTTCAGATGGCTAGGTTTCATACAGTCTTAGAGCTATGTTGAACACAACACACACACAATTAGTATAGCTTCATTGGTCAATACTGCCTTGTTAGCTCATATCATAGCCCATCAAAAAGGGTCCTGTAAATTGGTGCATAATTTTGATGCATAATGTATATTAATTATGGATGGAATAGTATTTTCTGGTGAAATTGGAGGCATGTCAGTAAGCTGAACAGAACCATATGGGTTTAAATCTCCATTTAGAATGCTAGAAAATTTGGATGTTTTCTTAAACTTATATCCTAATATAGAAGATTTCATACAGATCACATAGCTATTGCCAGAGATTTATAATTTATTATCTGAAAAAATGTTTCAGAAAAAAGACACTAGCATACTTAAAATAAGGCTTCCAAAGATTTAAATTTTTGATGCAGACATTCAAATAATCCTCCCCCATTCCCCATTCTTCTGTTCTATTTATTTATCTGTATCAACCATTTTAAAGTCTCTTTCCTTTCCAAAGACAAGGTGAGAGGAAACAGACCATGGTTGATACAAATAAATCATTAGAAAATGAGCAGGGGAGGGAGAAATAAATTGAGGAAAAAAGAGAATTCTTTACATCATATTCTTTAAAAGGTTAGAATTGCCAGTCCAAAATATTAGAAAATGGAATTTATGAGCCCATGCTGCTCTGTTGATCTCAAAAAAGTCATGTGTTATGTTGTAGAAGCTTCAATGGGAAGCAAAGCATGGTTTTCCTGTGTTGGAAAAGGGGGTAGCTTTATAGTGGAGCACATCATTTGTGTTCTAAATGTCTCTCCAGGTAAAGCTGGGAAAGATGCCTGTCTGAAACCTAGAGAGCATTTTCCATTCACTATGAACAATATCAGGCTTGAGGTATCACTAAACCACCACATGAATTTCATCATTCAGATATTAGTTTCAGAGTTCATCATGTTTTATTATTTTTTTCATTGGCAGTTAAGTTATTAACACTTTACAACTGTTGACTGATTTTTTAGGAATATATTCTGCATATCCTTATGGGACACAAATTTCATATTATGAACACTATTTTTTCAATGCATGGAGTGATAGAAATTTTTAGCATATGTAGGTGAAATAGATTACTTTTACTCCATTATTGAATACCCAGGAAGCACTTATGCGTGATATTTGGTTTTTCTCTTGAATGGTACCAACAAAGTAATTGCATAAATAGTTGCAAAATTTCTCCTCTCAGCTTCAGAGGCTCAGAAGAGAATTGCCAGTTTATAGCAATAGCAAGTACACATTTATCAGTGAACTAACACTCCCTAAGCAGTTTACAATGTGTAAGCCAATTGCCCCCAACAAGCTGGGTACTGATTTTCCTGACCTCTGAAAGGATAGAGTAGACCTTGGAACCCTCCTCTAGGACTGAATTTACAGTGCTGTGGTTGCAGTACCAACATTTAACCACTGTGCCACTAGGAATACTTGACTTTAAGGGTAGTCCAACTATTTTTCATTCAGATTAATTATATTTTTTTTCCTTTCCTTTTTTACACATGCATTTAGATTTTAACCCCATTTTATATATGAAAATATGTGTCCTTGATGTTCATTTTGTAAGTTTCCTGAGCTGTTGGGTAAAAGATTTTCCACTCAGCATGGAAGGTCTATATTAAAGTGTTCGAATTTTTCTTCCACTTCTATGTGCTTATTAATGATGGTACTTTTAAAATGAAATTTCCTCACACATTTGTTACCCCAAGTAACTTGTGACAGGCAGACACATTAGCTGAGATTCTACATCACAGTCTATATTGCATAACTTTATGAATACGTAGCCATTTTGCACAGGCACAGGCACAATGAAACTAGTGAATTACAAATATGTATATAATGGTACTGGCAAGAGTGCACCAGGGTGTATCAGACATGTATGTTGTGCATTGGACTCTTCTAATGGACATTGGGCACTTCTGATGAACATTTAATACTTCTGATACATAGGGTACTCCTGTTGTTCTCCAGCACTCCTTAGCCAGTGTCCAGATGCATATTGGGGAGTATTCCAATGCCCATTGTAAATTGGACTGTGGTCAGTCACTCCACCATTGTGCAATGGATACCTTAGGGGAAAATGTTGTAGCAGCTCCTAGAGGAATATGGACGTTGCAAAACTGCTTAATTCTATAGCTGCCATACTGAATTCCAAGCAACATTTTTAACTCATGATGTCCATACTCTCCCTATGAAGATTCATGCTCAGTAATCATGGAATGCCAGCATGGTGTAGTGGTTTGAGTGTTGGACTATGACTCTGAAAAACAGGGTTCAAATCATCACTCAACCATGAAACCCACTGGGTGACCCTGGGCAAGACACACTATCTCAGCCTCAAAGGATAACAGTGACAAACCCTCCCTGAAGAAACAGTGACAAACCCCTCCTACCAAGAAAACTCCATGATAGGGTCACCTTGGGGTCACCATTAATCAGAAACAACTTGAAGGCACACAACAATAACAACAACAGCCATGGAATAATTGTGTGTGTGTGTTTTGCAAAAGAAAAATGAAATTAGCTGAGGGAGAAGAGCATGACTAGCTGAAACACTAAATAGTCTGAATGTTTCCTACTAGAGTATGGATGGAGAATGTAAGAGGGTCCAGGGTTCACACATTCCTAATCTGCTAGATTGTCATAGGCCTTGTGTCTAGTTTCTAATAGGTCTGATTTTGTTCAAACTTATTTTTGATGTAAAACAAGAAGCAGGAACCCCCTACACCTTGTTCTACAAAAGAATCACACTTCCTGGAGGTGTAATTCTCCCTTTTCCTTTAAAAAAACTGTGGTAGGAAGGCTCTTAGCACTGCACAAAGGACCCCTTTAAGGGATCTTGGGAGTGAAGGCTTTCTGGCACATTTCCAGCATGGAGGGTGTAGGGCTGCCTTTGCTCCCAGGCAATAGGGTAACCATGCAGTCACTTGTATCCATGTGAGTTTCCTCATGCTACCACCCACCTTTCTCTCCTAGCCAGAGGGGAGGTGTCAGGGTTTTGGGGAGGGGAGGTCCATAGGTTGGTAGGCAATTAGATTGTTCAGTGCCGTCCATGCTTTATTACAGTCAAGGTGCATTGCTCTGATGGCTGTGGGACAGTATTTGAACTTTAAAGGAGCTGTCCAAAGTGCTGAATGCTATCTCAAAGATCACCTCAGAATGCTAGCTACCATGTAATAAAACCGGGAGTCAATTCACAACATCCTTGACACTGGAGCCACTGACCTCTTCTACTATGCCAGTGGTTCTCAAATAGTGGGGCAAGCCCCCCAGGGGGGGCGCGAGGCTCCGTAAAGGGGGCCCTGTTACGGCTGGAGAGAGGGAGATTGTCCCAGCGCAGCCCGACGTGTTCTATCCTGATTGGTCAATCCCACCCATGTGACTATTTACAGTCGCGCAGGGGAGCGCAAAATGTTTTCTTCTTTCCTAGGGGGGCGTGACAGAAAATAATGGAGAAGCACTGTACTATGCCAACACACTTCATTTGTAAGTTACTTTGTAACCAAGAACCACTCCAATGAGGTGCTGTGCATTTCTTTCCTATACTCTGTCCTCACCCTCTTTTTCACTGCTAGAGCTACAGGTAGCATTAGTGGTTCTCGGAAAGGAATTGGAATGTATGAAAACTAAAACAATAGAATAAAGAAAAAACTAAAACAAAAGAATAAAACAATAGAAACTGGAAAAAGAGAAGAGAAGAAAAAAAAAACACTTGAGGTACCAAGACAAGAAGGTCTTTCTTAACTATATCATATTTACAAGGCAGTAAGCCATTCTGAATTATGCAATTGGGTAGGAGCAATTCAGAAGCTGAAATTCATTTTCCACTATGTGTGAAAATGATAAAGTACCATGATTGGATAGAATGAAAGAAAGGATTTACTGTATATAGTTTGCACATGCATATAAAATTCTCAAACTCTGGAACCAAGAGTTCATCCAAGATTGACTTGTGAATAAATAAATGAATTGAATAATGTTCATAGTTTTGGTCTGGTGATAAAAGGTGCTACTGAAGTAGCTTAAAGTATAATAAAAAATATGAGTTGGCCTACAGCTGTAGAAACAAAAGTACCTTTGACTGCTTGATTATTACTATCATTTTGTAACTTGAATTTATTATTTTAATGGTCTCATTTTTCATTCACCGAAATTAAAAAGCTCTCTGCAAAACCCAAGCTTTAAATAGAAGCCCACTAAGATGGATTGTTCAGTATATTCAGCTTCTAAACTTATTTATTGTTTTGCCCAATGTGGAATTAAAAGACCACCATGCTTGGTGCAATTTGCTAGTAAGTTTATGTATTTTATTCTATCTATCTATCTATCTATCTATCTATCTATCTATCTATCTATCTATCTATCTATCTATCTATCTACCTATCTGTCTCTATCACTACTTTAGGGTACATAAATTAATGCAGTTATCAAGAGGGTTTCAATATCCTGGACATTTTTGAAACAGTAACACTAGTTCTACATGCAAAAATATTACAGAAGCTTACAATGCAATAATAATTGGGATGTACATATATGATTATCTCATTTTGCCTCACATATCATTCCTTTACCTAGTGAATAAAGGTGATCATCAACTAGCCTGAAACTCCAAAAAGAAGCTGGAAAAATTAATTTTTGAGGCTATAACTTCCACAGTCTTTCGGATTTATGGGAGCTGTAGTCCAAATCATTTTTTCCAGCCTGTACTTCATGCTTCAAGATCCACAGAGGTTCCCTTGTGCTAGTGGAGCTCTGAGGCAGTTGAGTTTACTCCGTATTTCTTAGTGTCAATAAACATTTCCTCCAGGTTGAATTTGTGGAAGCTCCAGTCCTGTAAATAACAAACTACAATGACAACAGAACAAATCACAACATAACAAACCACAAGGATTGTCCCGTGTACACTAGAAACTTCTGAAAAATTGATCACATCACAAAACCTTATAATCCTGAGGTCTCTGCAGATGCCTGTTGTAGCCTATCCAGCTAAAGGAAAATAGCTGGAATTGTAGTCACTTATTCTCTCCCCCACCCCCACCCCACGACAACATGAGAATGGCATTGCTTACAAGTGTAGCATCAGGAGACATAGATTCTCTGCCAAACCATTAATTCCACCACCATCACCACCACAACATCATTCCAGTTTCTCCTCTTGAAAGAAGAAATTTCAGGGGGCGAGAATGAATATTAAACATGCAGAATATTTAACACATTTTTTATTTTTATTTTTTGAAAACCAGATGCACTAAGGAAGCTTTAATAACTCTTAGTAGCCATAGGCATAGTTAGATATGTGATCCAAACTAGAATCTTTAAAGAATGTTTCAAAGTCTGCCATGATGTACTTTAAAGTTAAACTGACTATTTTTATTGGAAATTTCCCCCTTTCCATTCTTTTTCTCTTTGTGGGTGGCTGAAAAGTGAAGCTTTGTTACAGGTATTATAAGCCATTCTGGTTTAGCCACTAATGTCTGGAAAAGGCTGTGTGGTTAAGGGAATTGCAGAAACAACTGGCACAACTTCAGAGAAAGAAAGGTGAAAATAAAGCCTATTTTATTTTATATTTCTATCACACTTACATGAAGTTTCAGAAGAGATTCTCCTCATATATGTATGAGGATATAAAAAGTGAAGTAAGCCATAAATGGGCTTGCCATATGATCCAAAGATAAAAGGAAAAGTGGGGATTGTTGCTCATTTGCCTACAGTAATTTTGCAATTGTATTTATTTTTATTAATCTACTTATTTTTGAGCTTCCCAGTAACCAGGATGGGTGGTGCAAATATTAAAAACAGTTTCAAAATACAACTTAAAGTAGGAGTTCACAACCCTTTGGCTTCGATCTAGGCTATTTGAAGGACTGTACCATTCTGTACTAGCCCATTCAGGTTTTAAGATTATTTGGAGAGGGCCTCCTCTTTATCCCACCATCTTATTGGTCTTCTTTGGTAGGAGCAAGGGAGACAGCTTATTTAGTGGCTGCTCCTACATTCTGGAACTCCCTTCTCAGAGAGGCCAGGCTGGCACCATCCTTGCACTCTTGCCAGTGGCATGCTA
This sequence comes from Phrynosoma platyrhinos, assembly GCA_020142125.1. Taxonomy (NCBI): domain Eukaryota; kingdom Metazoa; phylum Chordata; class Lepidosauria; order Squamata; family Phrynosomatidae; genus Phrynosoma; species Phrynosoma platyrhinos. The sequence continues at coordinate 325,401,624 of CM034701.1, forward strand.
AAATATTTTTGTGCAGCCAGGCCTTTACAACTGTTGAGGTTGGGCTGTTAACTTTGTGTGGTGCTGGTTTTGAAGTTTTTAAGGATCTGTAAAATAGATATTGGATGCAATACAAAGAAGAACTATACAAGAGAGAAGACAAAATGAAGGACACATAGAGTGAAGACCCATATGAAGAGGAACCCCAAATTCTAAAAAACTGAGGTGGAAGCTGCAATAAAAGAAATGGCAAAAAAAAAAAGACTCCAGGAACAGATATGCCGACAGAATTGCTGCAATCCACACTGACAGAGTCAACTCTAGTGCTAACCAACATATGGCAACAGATATGGAAAACAAAACAATGGCCAACAGATTGGAAGTGATCAATATACATCCCCATCCACAAAGAAGGAGACACAAGAAACTGCAGCAATTATAGATCCCATAGCACTAATCTCCCATGCAAGAAAAATCATGCTCAAAATTCTGCAACACATACTCCAACCACACATGGACTGAGAAATCCCAGAGGTCCAAGCAGGGTTCAGGAAAGGAAGAAGCACCAGAGATCACATTGCAAATATACGATGGCTAATGAAGCAGAGCAGGGAATTAAAAAAAATCAGCATGTGTTTTATAGATTACAGCAAAGCCTTTGACTGCATAGATCAAGAAAGGAATGCCCTTAAAGACATGAGAGTGCCAACACATTTGGACAGCCAAAAGGATAAACAAATGGGTGGGGCTTCCTAGAACTATGGTATGCAGCAGGGAAGTGTGTGTAGGTTCAACCAGGTGTCATCCCTCTTCTGGGGTGTCACCTGGTGCAGTCCACACCACTCACACATGCCTGGTGATGCCACTGAGTCCTATTATTGGGAGAAAGACAACATATAAAGGAAGAAGAAGAAGAAGAAGAAGAAAGCTGCACATGCACACTCCTACATAGTTGTGTGCACAGATGTCATGGAAACCATGAAGACCAGAACTTTAGATGATAGCTTCCAGAATCCTCTAGCTGCTTGGAGTCATAGTTCAAAAAAAAAGGGAACATTTTCAAGTTCTAACATGCACACACACACTCCAATACACTGAGATGAGGATATTTGACCTCCATATCAGGAACATGTCATGAGAAGACATGACACATAAAAAAGTACAATTCTTGGTTTATGAAATGGTAATGTTGCTACCTTGGAGGGTTCAACCATACCCTTTTCTTTGGATGCTGAAACTATATTCAAAATTCTCAGCTGCAGTGCTAGAAATTTTGGAATTGAAAAAAAAATCTAGTGGGCAGGGGCAAAGTCCTCATTTGCCCCTTGATGGAGATTGTCACATGAGGGTCAAAAAGTGGAATAGAAGCAGGAACATTGTGACTGACTTGTAGCTGTTCTGTAGTCCACCCATGACTGTGGTACACCTTTTCATTGATAAACAAAACCTATCAATAGCTGGCAATTGTGCTACCATGAGATAAGTTTCCAGATGCAGTTCCAGGATTGGGCAGTCATGTGGTCCTCTTCTCTCCCTCTCTCCCGTTCTCCTCACTAGTTCTGAGAAGGTTGGTTTTCTCTTTTTTACACTTTCTTTTCTTTTCTCTCCCTCTGGTCATATTGTCATAATTGCTAAATTGCTTTAAAAAGAGAAACAAAAATTTAAAAAATGAAAGGAATGCTGGGTTGAACAATGGGGAAGGGAGGCAGAGTTAAGAAGAAGCTTGAGAAAGAGATTGAAGGATTGTTGATTTCAGCAATAGCCCCAGTCTTGCAACTGAAGACACACGCAATTAGCACTGCTCCCAAACCGGTCTGTATCCAGTTCCTTTCACTCTCTCTGTTTCAGAGGAAAGCAATCACAAATTCCCTCTGATCAAATCTTGATGGGGGGAAAACATGATAGGTTTGTCTTAGGATTGTCATAAGTTGGAAATGACTCCAAGGCACACAGCACGAGCTGACAGTACAGTAGACTATAGTTTTTTGTGGGTTTTTTGGGTTGTGTGGCCATGTTCTAGAAGAGTTTCTTTCTGATGTTTTGCCAGCATCTCTGGCTGGCATCTTCAGATTACAGTAGGCTATCTCTCAGTTCTAGTATGTGAGCTGTGAAATATTAAATCTGTCACTTAAATGTTTTATCTCTAATGTACGCTGTTTTATGTAGTCCTGAAGTGGGAATGGTACAGCCTTCTGGGAGTTGTTGAACTAAAACTCCCAGCAGCCCTACCCATCATGGACAACAGTGAGCAATGCTGAGAGTTGAAGTCCAACAAGTTGAAGGACAACTTTTGTCCTGACCGTAGCCTTTTTAAAAAATGTAGTTCATTAGAATGATAGTCAGTATCAATTGAAATGTTATTATTTATAGAACTGACCTGAACAAATTTTTCAAAACCTCCTCGGTAGGGATGAAAAAAATATTCACTACTTTTCATTCCTAGGTCTAAACAGAGGATTCCTGACTGTCAAGAAACTCTGTTAGGAAGAATAATAGACCTGCAAGAATCTTACACAATTATGATTCCAGTGGAATGTGCTGAAGACCAGGAGACTGGAAAATGATGACTGCAGTCTTCTCCAACTTCTGGATGTGTTGAAATAAGCAGCTGAGACAGGTCCCTGAGGGATCTCTCCAGCTACCTGTATCAACATGCCCCTTGACTAGGAGAGTACTGCAGTCACCATTGCCATTTGCAATGGCTCCCAGTAGTGCTGCTACCTGGCTTAAGAGGCAGGTTTTGGAGAAATGCATTAATAGTAGTAGTTATGACAGCAGAGTTCCATCATCATACATGCATCAGATGATGAAGCATTTCAGCTAATTTTAAGAATCTATATTCATTCATTCATTCATTCATTCATTCTGTTTTCTCTGCAGGATTGTGTAGGTTTGT
>CM034701.1:325404860-325446727 GCA_020142125.1 Phrynosoma platyrhinos
CAGAGGTGCTCCTGGTCAGTCAAAAGACAGATCTGGGAATAGGGATTCGGCCCATGTTAGATGGGGTTACACTCCTCCTGAAAACTCAGGTTCATAGTTTGGGGGTACTTCTGGATACAGTACTGAGCCTGGAAGCCCAGGTATCAGTGATGATCAGGAGTATCTTTGCACAGCTAAAATGTGTGTGCTAACTACGCCTGTTCCTGGAGAAGTCAGATCTGGCCGTGGTGGTACATGCCTTGGTTACATCCTGTTTAGATTACTGTAATGTGCTCTATGTGGGGCTGCCTTTGAAAAGTGCTCAGAAACTTTAGTTGGTTGAAAGAGCTGCCGCCAGGCTGTTAACTGGTTACAAGGATCATACAGCTCCCTTGTCACAACAGCTCCATTGGCTGCTAGTCTGTTTCCAGACATAATTCAAAGTGCTGGTTTTGACCTATAAAGTCCTATACAGCTTAGGTTCAGGCTATTTGAAGGACCGTATCTCCCTTATATGCCCCACAGAGTATTGAGGTCATTGGAAGATGCCCTTCTTTCTGCCCCACTACCCTCTCAGGTGCATTTGGTGGGAATAAGAGAAAATATTTTTCAGAATATTTTTTTTCTTTTAAAAAGAATATTTATACATTTTGAGACTCTAACCAAGATGCTATCCTTGATAGTCTGTGCTCCATCTATGAAGCATAAAGCTGAACCACTGTTATAAGCAATGCTTTAATACAGGGGTAGGCAACCTTTCCCCTTTAAGGGCCGAGGGACTTCAGCTCCCAGAAGCCTCAGCCATGTTGGCCAATGGTCCCATGTTGGCCAATAACTCCTGTGATTCTGGGAGCTGAAGTCCCTCGGCCCTTAAAGGGGAAAGGTTGCCTACCCCTGCTTTAATATAAAACTCCCTTTTGTGGTCTTCTGTCATGGCCCTAAACCAAAAAAGCCCAACTGCCATGGATTCAAGGTGAAGACTTGACGTAGGCACCTGAATAGTCACGTCTGCCTTTACAATGAATTAGCAGATCAAAAGGCCAGGGTTAGGAGCTGCAAAGCAGGACATTTGCACCTAGGAGATTTATGAATACCAGCCAGGATGTGTCTGGCTGAGGATGAGATAACATCAACACCCCATCTCACCTCTTTGGAAATTGTCTATTTCAAAGAGTATCAATCCGAAATCCTTTGATATACAATAGCAAATCTTCACCTCAGGCTAGGTTTAAAGGTATAAAAGACCCCCAAAATCTCAGGCACATTGGGTCTGGTTAGATTTCATGGTGACATTGCACCACTGTGAACTCTTTCTTGGGCCCCAGCTCTTGCCGTTGTCTTTTCCATTTCATAAATGGTTGAGTCTATCCATCTTCTTTCATTGTTGGAGCAACCTCTGTCAGGTAATTAACACCATTAGAAAGCCTTCTGTTTCCTATCCAAGCTAACTACTTTATTCCTGAGTTCTTGTGTGCTTGAGTGAATGTTAGAGTGTCTTTGTATGTTTGAATCCCCAAATAAATCACAGAGTCATTGAGAAAGTTTTGTCTCTATCAGTCTCTTCCCTAGCCACCACTGTAAACAAAGGATAAAAGATCCCATTGGAGACTTGAACTTTTAACAATTCCCCAGGTTTAAGCTCTTCTTACACCACAGTACTTACACTGGTGGATTGGCAGAGGCACAGGCTTATCCTTCATCCCTAGCTGTGCTCCCTGGTGCTTCTCTGTCCAGATGCTATTTTGGCATTTGGCAGAAGGATGAACTTTTTCTCCCCTACCCCAAACAAGGGCCAAAGCTGATACTTTCTCTCCCCCCCCCCCCAATCTGTAGATTAGGAGTCCAACAGTACCCAGGTACACCAGGGTGGAACTGAACTAAGGAGATTAATAAAATTAATATTAGTTTTTTTGAAGTGTATAAATTAAGAATTTATGAACTTCATAACCTACATATTGCACATGTGGAATAATGTGCCCAATAAAGTATCTACCTTTTCCATACAAGCATCATCACAACACACACACACACACACACTGTTGTTTTATGGACCTCTTCTAGGATTGTCATTCCATTTGCCAAACTGTTTCTTACTGCAGAGCTCTGAAAGCTGCCAATAAATGAAAAGACACCTAATTGTATTTTAGCATTACTCAATTTATTTCCATGCATTTTGAATTAAATTCAGGACACTGCTGGCAAATTTCATGGCACTGGCAGAGGTGTAAGTACTTGATAAAAGGATTTAATAGCTGCTCTGAAGAACATACACCCTTTAATGTACAGTAAGCATCTTTGCACAAAGCACTTGTAGGCCAGCAAGTATGGCATTTGTATATGTGACTATAACTTGTATATAAAGTGCCATATACTCAATGTGAGTGCTATTGAAATGCCCTGCCCAGGCAATCAAAATTATATGCCATAGAAAGTAGATTTCTCAAGCCTCTAGAAATGATGCAAACCATGGGATAATGGCATCATTTTTCTGACTTGGAATAGTGTATTCTGTTCATTGTTATTATATATGGTTTATAATAAGAAAGGAAAGCAATAGTAGCAATAGCAATATCAGCTTCATTTATATACTGCTTCATACCACACTATGCAGTCTCTAAGCGGTTTACAACTTTAAGCTAATTGCCCCCAACAAGCTGGGTACTCATTTTAGTGACCTCAGAAGGATGCAAGCCTGAGTTGAGCCTGAGCCCTGGCTGGTATTGAACCTGTAACCTTGTGGTTTGTGAGTGAGTGGCTGCAGTACAGGCATTTAACCACTGTGCCACCAGGGTTCAAAGAACTATGCCATATGCCATTAGTAGGCTACTATTGGAGAGTAAAGAGGCTCATTACTCCCCCCCCAGTAGACTTGGAGCACTACAAGCCCCTTGATACACCCCTAGTTATAAATAACATTTTGCTCCCCCCCCCCAAAGCATCCTCTAGTGGCGAGGAGCAATTTTTTTTTTTTTTTTTTTGGCCATGTTTGGGTGCCTCCTGAGCTATTCTAGGCCCAGAAAAAGCCTGTTAAGCAACAGGAAGTAATCTTTCTTCTCTTAAGCTTAAAAATGTAATCAACATATCTCAAAGTAGGGTTTCCAAAAGATCCTGAACCACTGACAGCAGTAATCTAGATGAATAAGTGTTCTGACTCAGTATAGGTCAACTTCAGCACCCATCATGCAATCAGAGGAAATCCATTGAACAAGGAGGTACTAGATACTTCTTTGCATAACACTTAAAAAGTCCTTACACCACTGTAAGCCTGGCTAAACTAGCATATGTCATCAAGAGTATTTTGGCCTATACAGTCACCTCTATGTCTTCTATTATCTCAATAGGCATTATTTGTTATATATATATATAATCTCCACATTATTTGTTTTATATATATATATATAATCTCCACAGTCCTAATGGCTAGAGGGGATGCAGTGGTTTAGTGGTTAAGACACTGACTCTGTCAATTGCAAGATCAACAAGTCAGCAGTTTGAGGCCCAAGCATTGTGTGATGGAGTGAACTAATCCCAGCTTCTGCCAACCTAGCAGTTTGAAAGCATGTAAAAGTGCAAGTAGATAAATAGGTACCACTTCAGTGAGAAGGTAACAGCATTTCATGCAGTCATGCTGGCTACATGATCACGGAGCTGTCTTTGACAATGCTGACTCTTTGGCTTAATAATGGAGTTGAGTGCTGCCCTATACAGTCAGACATACTAGACAATCTTGGCAAGGAAAAACTTTACCTTTATCTAAAATGGCTAGAAACTGTTTTTAAAAACTTTTTAAAAAGATGCTCTCAGATGTTTAACATACATGCTGTCATACCCACATTTGACTCTGCTCATTCATACAAGTTTTCTGGAGCCCTGTGTAGGGATGGAAAGAACATTTCTTACTATTTGTTTTCTGACTGAATAATGAGTTCCTCAAATCTTGGGAATTACGACACTGAGAAGAATAGAGCAATGGCAAGACTCTTCACATGTTCTAAACTCTAAAGTCTTCCATGGAAATATTTTGTTCAGAAATCAATGTAGCTTTTCTGTGCAAAACTCATAGTCTGTTCAAGTTAATTCCCAGGAAGATTTCTGAGGACCTGCACAGAAATATTCTTATGCATGGGGGACAAAGCTGTAGAGACAATTTGTCCTTGCATGCATGGACAAAGAACATGACAATTTACATCCTCATGGTCACTGTGAAAAGAAAAATGGAGGAGGAAAAGGAAGAACCACAATGTTTATTTCTATCTGTGGCCATTAAATAAACCCACACAGTTAAAAGAGAGAGAGAGAGATGTATAAGCAACTAGAACCTAGAAAAACACCCTAAGGCCTATGAAAACTATAAATCATATGCATTCCATCAGTCATCTGAGTGGCATTCTCATTGATTTTAATTGAGCAGGTGTGAGTCTGGGAGTTTTTCCAGGTGAAACAAATGGGGGACCATTTGCTTCAATACTGTCAGCACTTTTTGAAAGTAAGTTGCCATGAAAGTAGTTCATCATCATTCATCCATCCCAGAATTAAAAGGGGTTGTAAAGAATTGTTGTTTTTCATTTGTCATTGAGAAGTACACGTGCTATCATGCAGCCTCTGAAATCGCATTCAACACAGCTCCATATATGAAAAGCTGAAATCCCTTAAAATAAATTTCATTCCTGACAATGGGTGGGTCACCAACATTATTTTAATAATTTGTTGAGTATTCCCAATGGTCTTATGCTGTCAGACTGAATTTTGGTTGCAATTCTTTGTGCATTTAATGGGAGAAAGTCTAATAAACTATTTATGAAAACGATAACATTTCTATACAATCATTGGATCATGTTGCAAATTTCTTCTGAAACTACAGCTGAAAGAGGGAAAAACAGCATCAAAAAAAGAAGTGTGTTAGAAACAATAAATCAGTATGTGGAAAAGTTGGTGGTTGTACTGGTTTAAAATAATTAAATAACATTAACTCACTGACACTGAAATATTAAAAAATATTAATAATTGTAAAGGACTGACATGCAGGCACATGAAGTTTTAAATAAATGTTGTTGTCATTTTAGCAACTAAAATAGTGAACTTTAAATTACTTGTTGAACATTTTTATGAATTATGGGTAACAAATTGTTTTTTAAATAGATAATTTCCAGCTTGGAGATTGAGATGGCTTGTAAGCTAAAACAAACAAACATTTACAGTCAATCATTTTTCTTGCTGGATGTACATCACAGTCAGTGGTAGCAGTGAGGTAGTAAGACACTCTGGGTCTTAATCTCAGCTTTAAAGGAGTTCTACCCCTATCCTCAAAATCTAGCTCACTAATGAATTGTATTGCAGGATAATTTGGATGGATTAAAGAAATGGCAATGTAGAAAACATGACTGGTTTATTATTCCTCTCCTGCTCCAGATAGCAAAGAAATTAGAAGAAAACTGTGCACTGTCCCATGATCTCATGCACATTCTGTCTCTGTGAATATATGCATCTTGCCATTGTATTCATGATGTGGAAGGTACAGGAGGGAAAGGATTGGTCACTGGATTCTTCTTTGTTACTTCTTTAGGATATCTGGACCTGAGAATACCACTGCTTCCCAGACTCCATCGATTTTCTAAACCATGAATGGGCAATTTGTAACCTTTGTTGGATATGAACTCCCAACCTATCTCAGCCAACAGTCCAACAACATTGGAGGATCACAGTGTCTCAACATTTAAACAAATTGAAATGCTGTGAGTTTAGTAATGAGTAGATGGAAAATGGTCATATATCATGGAGAAGATAAAAGGAAGAAAAACAATCAGCTTTTATGAAATAATCACAGGGCCACAAGATTATACCTTTTGTTGAAAATGGCTGGTGGAGCTTAATCTTACATGAGATTGTACTATAAAAGAATTATATGATCCTATGTGCATGCCTTATATTACTGTGAGCCTGAAACAGATCAAATGCATGATCTATGATCAATTCTTCTGATAGTCTGTTTTTGAAAAAACATCTCTGAAGATGCCAGCCACAGATGCAGGCGAAATGTCAGGACAAAATTCTTCTAGAACTCATCCTCACAGCCCAAAAAGCCCACAAAAACTTATGTTTTTTAAAAAATTAAAAGCTGTGATTGGGAGCAGGGGCTCTCATTTTTACTGGAGAAGGAAACATCAGGGAAGAGGTGTTTCCTGCTTGTAATCTCTTCTCAAGATGTTATTTGGCTTGCTAGCAGAGATGGATACATGCATATTTCCAATAGTTAGACATCATCCTTGAGAAAATGTTGAATTAGAAAAACAGATAGCATTGTGGTAAATAGGCAAGCATTGCTGATCAGATCAAAATAATGGGGGGGGGGTGAAGACAGATTTGAAATAATAGCTTTTCTTAATCTAAGATGGGATGAGAAATGTGAGCTATAATATAGCTTTCTGTATGAAGAAAACCTCTCAGCTGTAAGCGTATCATAGCATGAACATTTTACACTGTCTTTCAACCTCCCTCCACCCCAGTTCCCCCATATAGCCACTGTAGGTCCTTCCAACAGCCTTCCAGTGGATGTTGGAGAGTGGAGGTGGTTCAGCACCTTCAGCGACTCTGTCCAAATTCATGTGAAAACCTGGAACAGATTCACTGTCAGTGACAATGTGCAGCCAGCCACGACTGAGCACAATTTCCCTTTCATTTCATGATGACCCACTGTAAAGGGCAGGAAAATTGCTAAAAGAAGGAAAGTACTGTGTTGAGAACAATGTTCCTTTAAGACAGTGTAAAACAGTTTGTATGGTTGTATACAAGTGCTCTAAAACCCAGGGCAGGTGTGGGTTGAAGAGACAGGAGTTGAAGTATGTTGTTTGTAGAGAATGGATTGCTGTATATCAGACAGTGAATGTTGGAGAGAGTTAAAGGAGAGTTTGTATATAACTTGTACATATTGCAACAAGTGATAAAAGCCTCCAAGGACTTTGGAAGAATCCAACTGTGTCTGTGCATCATTCAAGGTTGGTCAATGCAATATTGCCAAATACTACAAACTGAGTTTGTGTTTCTTCACTCTGCTGTAAATAGCTACTGTTGAGATCAAGCACCTCAGACAATGCTGATAGTTGGCTTCTCTCATGGGCTTAGTTTTTTATTTTTGTCACTGCACGACTGCAGGACATAGAAGAGAGCCAACACATAATTGAAGAAAATGACTAAATTCATGTCAATCATGTCAGAATGAAATTATTCCACTTCTTCCCACTGTATCTTTGGTATGCTTTGATAGATAAAGCAAGCTCTCTTTGTCATTATTGTAATACCTTGGACTATACCATTTTCACATTTATCAGCATTCTAAATCCAACTCTATTTTTGTCCCTATTTTTTTTTAAAAAAAAATCTGAGCAAGGCACAACTTTTTGTCTTCTTTTCCCTCTGTTACAAAGAACTCCAGCTTCCCATAGCTTTGGAACATGCTGTATATGTTTGTTACTTTAAAATATATGGATGTGGGAGTGGTGGTGGCTATAAACATACATTTAATCAACTGCAGATGTTTCAGAAAACTATCCAGTGTTGCCTTCATCCAAAAATGTTGGCAGTTCAGCTCTCAAATCATATTGTACTTTCCCTCATTTAGCGTGTTTAATGATTTAAGCTTTCTATATTCATATAAACCTAGCAAGAATTGTCTTGGGTGCACACCTGGACTCTGAGAAATTTTTATTTATCTGAAGCATTGAGATGTCAATAATAACCTGGTTGAAAATGCAAATCTGGGTGCATGCTGCTTGGCTGTATTACAAACTGAGTCCCATTTAACCCTTAAGTTAACCTCCAACTGAGGATATATAATGGGATTGTGCATTCAGTGTTGTACAGATTGAGAAATCCACTTGAATCATTTGCAATAAATAAATAAATAAATCTTCCCCTGTAGAGCTAGATATCACAGGCTGGGGCTGTCCTGGAAGCAGAACTATTGCTAAGAGTATAGGTGGCTTTCTACCAGCTGGCCTGCTAGCTACCCTTCTTTATGCTTAAAGTTTATGACTTGGCTTGTACCTACAATAAATGAATGCACAGCCAGTTTTGTGTGATGCTTATTAACCTGATGGAGATAGTGATAGTCATTCCATGATAACTTCAACACACCAAAAACTAGTGTCAGAATAAGAGCTAAGTTCATTCTTCCATGGACATGAGATTTTTGTTATATTCCCTACATTTAATCCAAATTTAAAAGATACCACATGGATATCACAATTAACAAAGCCTTTGACAATAAACCTCTTTTTTACAAAGTAATTTTATACCAGTCCAGCCACCTTTGCTATTTGTCTTTTTTCCAGCTGCAAGTGTTTGGTTTTTTTAAGCAGCATCAGTACTAGGTGGAGATACAGGCATTCAGTATCAGATTGCAGCAGCATAACTACAGTTACCAAGCAATAAAGTTTGATCTGGGAAAGAATGGGATTGTACTGTAGCTGGTCCTTCTACAGCTGTGTACCTGCCTTCAACAGGCAATATAAACAGCAGCTGCTGCCAGAATCCCTAACTGAATGTGCATGAACAGCAAAACAGTGAGGAAAGGGGAGAACAGTTGAGCATATTACAAAAGCATAGATCTAAAACTTTGGTCACCAAAATGTAAATCATACAAAAGTTGAGGTTTGTGAAAGAAAAAGTAATTCTTAGACACATTTTGGAAGAAGTCTTTAAGTGGTCTCTAGAAGATTTAAAATGTTTTTGTTTACACAAGAAAGGCTTATAGTTAATGTTGCTTAATTGCAGAAGTGTATATTGTTGGATTTAAATAAAAAGTTTGCTGAAATTTGTTGAACTCTTCTTCTTTTGTAGAGTACCAAATTCTCTGTTAAAGAAGTAATACCCAGAACACATTGGTTCAGTGAAGTATGCTTCAGTTATATCGTGCATTATGGAGGTGTATTGTGATTGATATAGAGCACCTGACCATTCAAAATACTTCTTGCAAAGATAGTGATCAAAATTAAATACAAACATTCTCAAAAGTTTCACTATTGTGCACATGAGCTTTCAGTTTTGTAGCCTCCAGGTAGATTCTGGACCTTTTGCTTATTACTGTAGAATTTTGCACCTGCCCCTTCAAATAATTCTTGTGATGCAAATCTCAGGACATTTTAGACCTAGACAACTGTTTTAAGCCTCGGTGCTCTTGTACAGAATGACTGTTATCTGAAGTGGAATACTTCATAAGTTGTCATATACCACTCCCCAATCTTTGGTTTCATTAAATATTTAACATGGGAAAGTTTTCCAATACACTCTAGATGTTATGCCAGAAATCCAGTTTAAATTGTACATGTCTTATTTTAAACTCTCTCACACACATACTCACTCTGTGTGTGTGTTTAAAACCATTGCTCAGCTGCTTGAGACACATTAAATTAGTCTCAGAACAATTTAAACAACATGAGACCTGGTTACTGAACAGCTATCGGTTTTTAAATTGGAAGAAAATGACAGATGACCAAGACAATCTAATTTAAGATTCCTTAAACTAAATCCATTGCCCAGCCTTCTCTGTTTACTTATTATTAAAGTTTATTATGATTAAAATTTATTTCTAAAGCACTGTCAATGTACACAGCACTGTACAAAGAGATAATCAAAGCAATTAAAATAAATAAAAACCTGCCAAAGGCATACAATCTAAAAATACAAAAACAATAGGTAAAATAAAAATTAATTAAAAGCAGGGAACAATTAAAAACAATTAAACAAGAAAATCCACTGTCTGCCCAAATAACAGAAGGAATATATGTATATTAAACAGTGCCTGGGAATGCCTTCCTGAACAAAGTGGTCAAAAAAGTAATGACCCGTGTTCAAGGGGGAAGAAGGTTCCAGGAGTGAGGGGTGGCAAGCGAGAAGGGAAGGAGCTGGGATAGAGCAGTGGAGATCCTAGGTTGGGACAGCAGGCCTTGAGTACTATAATGGAGGATACGGGTGGGAATGTAAGGAGAGAGAAGTTCAGATAGGTAAAGGGTGGGCTAGCCCATGCAGGGCTTTGAAAGTTAGCAACAGAAGCTTATATTGGATATGAAAGGGAAAAGGGAGCCAATGAAGAGAAGACAGCAAAGGGGAAACATGGTCAAAGCAGCAAGCGGAAGTAATGATGCTGAAATTTGAACAGAAATTAAAGAGTGAAGATGAGAGAGGGGGAGTCCTGCTAGAAGGAGGTTACAGTAGTCTAATTGGGAGACTACCAAAATGTGGACCAGAGTCTTGGCAGTGGAGGCCGAAAGAAAAGGATGAATTTTGGCAATATTGTAAAGGAAGAATCTTCAGGCTTTGGCTGTGGCCTGAATATGGGGGATAAGAGACAGAGAAGAGTCAAAAGTGAAACCGAGACTGCAGGCTTCCTGGACTGGACGAATATAGAGATGTTGTTGACAGAAACATAGAAAGAGGAATTAGGTGGAAAGACAAGAAGCTCCATCTTGGACATGTTGAGCTTCAAATACCAATGACGCATCCACAGAGAGACAGCTGTAAGACATGAAGAAACTTGCTGTTCAAGCCCTAGAGAGAGAGAGAGAGAGAGGAAAGATACAGTTGAGTGTCATCGGTGTACAGATGACAGGAAAAACTAAAAGAGCTGATAAGTTTTGAGACAATATGTAAAGAGAGAACAGTAGGGGATCCAAAACAGAGTCCTGGGGAACTCCAACAGATAAGGGAATGGGGGATGAAGTCTGATCACCCATGACCACTGCAAAAGATCTATCTGACAGGTAAGATTTAAACCAGTTGAGAATGGAGTTCGAGAACCCGATGTCAAAAAGTATGTTGACTAAAAGACAGTGATCCTCAGTGTCAAATGCCACAGATAAATCGAGGAGAATGAGCACAGAATAAAGGCCATTCGCCTTGGCCCATAAAAGATCATTGGAGATCTTTGTGAGGGTCATCTCAGTAGAGTGCCATGGGTAGAAACCAGACTGAAAGGGATCGAGGATGGAATTGGCTTCAAGAAACTCAAGACAGCAAGAATAAACGACCCATTCCAAAACCTTAGGGGAAAAAAAGGGAAGAGAGAGATTGGATGATAGCTGGACAGAGAAGAAGGGACATTTATTTGAGAATGAAGATTTTTCAAGATGGGGGAAACAAGAGCATGTTTAAAGTCCAAGGGAAAAGAACCTGTAGAAAGAGAATGGTTAAAGATAGAAAGAAGCAAAGGAAGGAAGGAAGGAAGGAAAGAAGGAAGGGGCTATAGAGATTATGAGATGAGGGGGGGATTAGATCAAGGACTGAATCATCTCAGAACTTTTCCTGCACTCTGAAGGAGTTGGGTACAAAAGTGCTATTGTGCCAGAACTTTCCAGGTGAATGCACCTCAAATTAAAATCACATTCTTCATTTCATTCTCAAATAATTTTGCACATAGGGTAAACACTCCAATCAAAATGAGAGAAAGGCACAGACATCAGATTTAAACCACTTCAGATGCTATGGTTTCCACACACAGCCCATCTTTATGTGATTAATGCTGATGTGGAGAAGTCACTGTTAAACAGTAGTTTCATCAAATACATTTTCCTGGTTTCCTTGCAGGCTCACTCAGTCTTATTATTATTATGATTAAAAAAAAGAATATAAAAATATAACATGAGTAAAACTTTTCAGCTTTCTCCTTCAGTGGCACTTTAGAACACTCTGTTTCCAGCAATCTTCCAGTAAATAATGGTATTATCCTCTGTGTTGAGGCCATGTGTTGTTAGGGTCTCAAGTCTATAAATCTAGAAATGTCCACTTTTGTCCAAAATCTCTGAAGGAAATGACACCAAAGATGAATGAATTAGAGAAGCTGTGATGTTCTGAGTTGAAATGCCGGGCCACTAGTTGTTTTAGTTCAGCAGTTCTTAACGTGGTTTGCAGACCCCCAAGGGGCCACAATGTCCTCACAGGGGGTCCACAAAGGCTTGAAGGCTGCTCAGCCCATCTCCCCTCTTCAGTGAAGCAACTATGGGGAGATGCATACGGGTGGCCCTGGGCTGCCCTGGGAAGCAGAGAATTAGGGTCACTGCTAGCGCACACAGCAGCCCCAATTCTCCCATTTTCCACCTCTTAAAAGAGCAGCAAAATGCCACTCCTATTAGAGGCGGCAAAAGGCCACCCCAAGAGCTGCCATGCTGCTCTTCTCTGCCTCTTCCAGTGTAGTGCATGAGAATGCTACATCAGGAGGATGTCCTGACACCACATGCTGTGCGTAAGGGCACATGGCGTCAGGACATCTTCAGGGAGGGGTTGGAGTGGCCAGGATGCGGCTGCCCCTCCCCTTCCCTGCCTCCAACTCCAACACACCACAAACTCCAACACGCTCATCTGCAGAAGCCCTATGTGGCAGCTGGGCCTGCATGATGCCTCTAATGTAGCCACTTCATTGCTGGGGGGAGGTGAGTTGAGCAGTTCAGCGACAGCAGAGCTGACAGCCAACCAGCAAGCCAGCCTTTGCTCTTTTCTCCCTCTCTCCCTCCCCTCCTTTTAAGCCAGGAGCAGTCCAGTCTCCTAATAGCAATGCTTTAAATCCCCCTCCATTTTTTTATTTTATTTTATTATTATTTTTGCCTTCTTCATCAGGAGGGGAAGACACAAGATTGGGGAAGAAAGGGGAAAGGAAAGAGGGAAAGAAAGAAAGCAAAGGCAGACTAGCAAGCAAGCAAGCAAGCAAAGGTCTAGCACACATCCTCATCATTGATTTCAACTAACACTAACCTATTCAAATTCAGAATTAACTGCAGTGTTTTCAGATGATGCAGCTCTCTGCCACCTCCTGCCCACCTTGCATCCTCCTTGCCCTCATCTTCCTCTCTGTTTCTTTTCCCTACAGTACCCCCACACCTACCTTTCCCATTTTGGCACAGTGACACCACCGCCCCACTCCAAGGTTGCCTCTGCCAGACTTCAAGATGCCTTGAATCCCACTTTGGAAGAAAGGTAAGATATAAATGCCTTACATTAATTAATAAACTCTCCCCTTTCTGTCTCTTTTCTACATTTCAGTTAATTTCAGATCTCACCAAAAACATTCAGAGGGATATGATAGAATCATAGAGTCACAGGATCTTAAAGCTGGAAGAGGCTGCAAGGGGAGCAGAGTAATTGAATTCCATATGCACAAGTCCCCTTTTGCACAGTGCTTTGTCACCACTACTTCTGAGGAGCAGAGTTATTGACTACCATATGCACAAGTCCCTTTTTGAACAGGGCTTTGTGATCCCAGCCTCAGAACAGATTGAATAGCAACATGCAGGCTGAGCCACCCTTTGCCTTGGTTCCTGTCACATGGCTGCTCCACTGTCAACCCACTTTCTCCTTGGAGCAGAGTGGCCACATGATAGGAGTCAAGGCAAAGGCTGGCTGACTGGGCCTATATATTGCTGTTCAATCCACCTAACTACAAACTGGCAAGAAGAGGCAGGAGAAAAGTATATTGCTGCCCTTTCCCAGGACTTAAGACTTATAAACCATGATGAGGAGGATGATTATACCTAACACTAAACAATTAACAGCCACACCATCCATTAAACATTCCCTCTGAAGCACCAGAGGGGGAGGAGAGACTTTTCTCCTGCTTGTTCTTAAATTTTCTTTACTAGGGTTGCCCTATATATATATATATATAGGGCAACCCTAGTAAAGAAAATTTAAGAACTACTGCTCTAGTTTCCTTGTCAGGACTGCAGACTTGTGGTTCCTGAAATATGTATGCAGATTTGTGGTTGTCTTGCCCACTTATTGTAAATGGCATTTAATCACATGAGTAAGATTGTAGAACAGGTGATGTGTTATTTAATATAATAGTTCTGTCAGTTGCTGTCCTCCTAAAAGTGACAATCTGCTTAAAGTATTTACAGTTGATGCAACTTTGAATCACAAGGGTTTGGTCGTGGAGTATATGTGCATACATTCTTCCCCCTCACCCTTTATACAGAACCAGCATGGTAGAAAGACTAGGATGAATTTGGATGTAGGAAAATTTGACTGAAACACTCATCCAGCTAAGAAATACTTTGAGTGGTATTGTAAAAATCAATGGCTGTATAACCTGTCTCACTGGGATATTGCAGAGCCAACACTGTTCTCATTTTTCCTTTGAGAAAGGGTGGGAAATAGATGTAAGGATAACAAAATAAGCTGTCATATTGCAAAGGTTATATTAGTATGCTGTCAGCTTTTAACGTAAAAGGCCAATGAACAAGAGTGCTCACACATTTTTGTCCACTGAGCATCAAGAAATCTATTCCAGTGAAAGAAAATAAATGGGTCAAAGAGCCCTTCTTCCTGGGAATTCCTGCACATATCCAAGTACAGGTGCTTAAGCCGGATATTTTCTCACAGTATGGCTGCTAAAATGTTGGTGGTTGCCAAAAAATATATTTATTCTTTAGCTTGCAAGCATCTTTACCAGAGTAAAATTTGCAGGAGGCCAAAAAGCTGGACCTCCAAGGCCACAACATTCTTTGTTTGTGAATCTGTATTTTAAAGCAGTACCCTCCAACCTGATGCCCTCCAGATGTGCTAGGATACAATTCCTATCTTCCCCAGCCAGCATGTTTCACACTTATCTAGCAGGATATCTGGAGAAGCTTGGGAATGGAGTCCAACACATCTAGGGGACATCAGATGGAGGGAAATAATCCACAGACTATCATCATCTTTTCTCTAAACATCAGTGTGAAATTTCCTACTAGTTACACACCTGGCAATTGTTACATTAAATTAACCCAATTCTAATAGGGCAGTGGTCATTTGCAAAAGATGACTAAAATTATTATTAAAAGTTGTGTAGAATAGAAAATTCCACCAGGTATAGCTTCATATAAGACAAACTGTCCCCTCCATGCAAGAGATTTTTTTCTGATTACCCAATGATGAAAAAGTGGACACATTTGAGGATGCTAAAAAGATAGTCTTTATTTTCTTTAAAACCCAATACATTTTTCACTCTGAATATTACAAGACCTTTACAGACCAACTGGCAATACCCTTACAGAATACAATGAATAACATCTTAAACAGGAATATCCCATTAACATGGACTGAATCCAATATAACATTACTATCTAAAGAAGAAAAGATAGACTGGAACCTAAAAATTATAGGCCAATATCAGTATTAAATAGTGATTATAAAAACTTTACCTCTATTTTGACTATAAGATTTAAAAAAAGTTCTCAATACATGGCTAGACACAGATCAAAGTGGATTTCTCCCTAAGCAGAAACTCAAAGATAATATGAGACATATCATAAATCTGGTAGAGTATCATGAAAAAATTAAAAAAAAACCGACCATGCTCTTTATTGACTTTGAAAAGGCATTCAATAATGTCAGTTAGGCTTTTTTTGTGTGAAATATTAAAAAGAATGAAGATAGGGGACAACTTCAGGAAATGGATAGACTCATTTTATAAAAAACAAAGTGCTAAAATAATAGTTAATGGAGAAAAAACTAAAATTATAAAGATCCAAAAAGGCACAAGGCAGGGGTGATTGCTCTCCCCTTATTGTTTATGGCAGTATTAGAAATCATAAATAAAACAATCCGAGATGATAAAGAAGTGGTTAAAATTACAGGAAATGAATTTAAAATGAGAACATCTGCCAATGATCTTCTACTCACTTTGTCCAAACCCATAGAAAGCATACATCATATAGTAAAGATATTATTTCATTATGGTCAAGCAGCGGGCTTGTTTATAAATAAATAAAAGACATCTATATTAACCATGAATATATCTAAGGCTGAAAAAGAAGAATTAGCCAAAATATTTAATTTTCAAATAAAGTAAAAGGTTAGTTATCATGCTATACTGTTGACAACAAAAATGTAGAGCTTTCTAAAAATAATTATGAGAAAGCATGGCAAGACATAAATAAAGATATAGAGAGATAGAATAAATTAAAATTATCTTGGTTGGGCAGAATCTCCACAATAAAAATGAATGTTCTTCCCAAATTAATATTTTTATTTCAAAATATCCTGATTATTGTAAATGAATCTCCCTTCATTTGGCAAAAAGATATATCTCAGAAGGTTTGGCAAAAAGATATATCTCAGAAATTCTGGGAAGAATTTATTAGATCATTACCCTACCAGATTAAGATCAACTTCCCAAAGATCATTCACAGCTGCAGCCCCCAGGCTATGGAACAGCCTGCTGGAAGAGATCCATCTTATTACCATGCTAGAAGCCTTTAAGAAGGCACTTATGACGGAGCTCTTCTGGCGGGCCTATCGACCTGATCTCCTGAACTGAATTTAAGGCTAAACAGTACTGTCTCATGCGGCCTGCCAGTCGAGGAAGTTGTTTGATTATCTAGGGCATCTAAGGCATTAGATTTCGCACTGTTTTTATAGTATGGTTTGTTGATTTTATTCTTGTTATGTTTTTATATATTGTATCTTTGTACATCATTGTACATTTTACTATTGTACTCCCACCTCGATCCATAGGGAGAGGCAGGAAAATATAAATAAACTGTTATTATTATTATTATTATTATTATATAAGTTTATCTGGGGAGGAAAAAGCTAAGAATAAAAATGAAGGTGATTCAGGATGATATTCACAGGGGAAGCTTATCTTTACCAAATTTGAAGATATATTACTATTCATGTTGTTTTGAATGGCTCTTAGACTGGTTTAATTTAAAGAGCAAAGAATTGTTGCAAGTTGAGGGAGCTGATAACATTTTTGGATGGCATGCTTATCCATTTTACAAGATCAAAGCAAATAAAATATTTGGAAACAATTTTATAAGAAAATCCCTGATAAGAGCATGGCTGAAATTTAAACCATTAATATATAGAAAAATTCCCAAATGGATTTCAATTAATGAATCATTTCATAATAGAGATGAACTGAAAAAGGGGGAATGGATAACATATTTGGAACTGATAAAGATGGATAAAAAAATCAAACAAATTCAGAATAAAAACCCAAAAAGAACTAATGGCAGAGGGTTACACCTGTAACTGTTTTTTTTTATAGATAGTTAAGAGAAAGATCTATCAAGGACATAAATACGACAGGTATAGAAATTGTAGACCAAGAATTCGATAGGATCATGGGGGAAATGGAAAAAGATTGGGATCCCTTAGTTAATTTTTTATGGGGAAAATGGGGAATGAATTAGTTGTTGGATAAATATGAGTAAAGAAGATTGAATTGTTATATAAGCTGGTTATAACTTTGACAAAGATAGAAAATATGTAGATAAACACATAATTTATATATGAAACTATGATTTATTTTGACAATATATATGATAGGAAAGCATCAAGAAATGTTGGAAAAATTGTGAGAAGGGAAACTTATCATTACATAACGGAATGAACTTGATTAGAATTTCTATGGAATAAGGTCTGAAAGGAAGTTCAGGAAGTCTATTATATTTGGTCGTATGTTCATATGTTTTTGTATGTTTTATTATGTCTGTATGTTTGTTGGGCTGTTAGGGCCTCGGCAGACGGCTTATTAAGCCGTCCTGGAGGCAGGGAAGAGGAGGGGCAGCCGCATGCTCGGCGCCCCTTCCTCCTCCCGAGGTTGCCCTCAGAGCCGCCGGCCCTCCGCACGGCCAGCGCTCCGGGGGCAACCTCCCACCGCAGCGTCCGCACACGCTGCGGCGGATAAGTCAGTGAAAGTGCACCTCACACTTTTGGGGCACACTTTCACTGACTCGTGAAAGGAGCCCTATTTTAGCGCTCCTTTCAGGGATGGGGAAGGAGCGCCGCAGGATCGAGACGTGGGGCTGCCTTGGTCCTGCGGCGCACCTTCCCGGGGCGGCGCAGAGCTGCCAGTCTGCTTCCCCCCTTAGTCCACTATTTGGTGAACATATTTTAACAAATAAAGCAATTAAAAACTCAATACATTTTGTTCTTCCTATATAAAAAACACCAAAGAACAATCATCAACATGTGACATCAATTCACATAAGAACATTGATATATTTGTATATTGATCATAGCCACTACTTACTCACTTGGAATCAAATCTGTAACCATTTCTGAGCCAGGAAATCCAAAGTCACTTACTGACAAAATGAAAATGTATCCATAAAGTCTGAAGTTTGTTTATAGTTTCCAAGGAGACACTAGAAAAAAACAGAGATAAAATATTTAATGTCACATGGATGTATCTTGGTTATAGAGACAGAGTGTATTAAAATTTAAAGAGCTTTGGCTAGAGTGAGAGATGGTCAGCTTCCTTACTTAAGCTCTGGAAGATTTCTTAAGAGTGTAAGATTTTAAACTCTGGAAAAAATTTATAGACTGGAAAACAATCAATTTCTTTGTTTAAGCCTAGAGATGCTAATGATTTTAATTTTAAGATCCACTTTACCTTCTTTTTCTGCAAAGCCTTTTCATCAGCTGTAAATTAGAGATATAATTCTTCACTGAGTTTCTTCTTCAAAGTAGCAACAAGCAATTTCAGCAATTTCTTTCCCACTTCAAGAAGTCTTTTAAAAACCACAGTGTTTGAGGGCTATTCAAAATTCAGAGCTTATTCTGTGAAAAAAAAATCCCACACGATTGTTTTGTGCAGAAATCAGCATTTTCTGTGCAAGAAACAGAATTTTCTGCATGGAAAATAATATTTTAATGTACAAATATTAATTCCTCAGCAGAAAATACTGTTTTATGCACAGACAAATGCTGTAATTGGTGATTTATTTTGTGTAAAATTCACACATGATTGATCTGCATAGAAAATAGTGTTTTTGTGCAGGAATTAATATTTCTGGATTGAAATATTTTCAATGTAGAAAAGGCTGTTTTCTGCACAGAAAATTCTGTAATTGAGCATTTATTCTGTGCAAAATTTGTATATGGTTGATTGGTATAAAAACAGCATTTTCTGCATGGAAAAGAGTATTTCTTTACAGAAATATTAACTCCTGTGCAGAAAACTCTCTTTTAGTGTGTGTGTGAATATGCATGAAAGACTGTGTCTTTCACTTACATGTACACAGTTAGTCTCATACTAGTTAAGGAACAAACAAGCATCAGAGACAATAAAGTTATCTTGAGTCTCATATTAGGAAGAAAGGCAAGATATAAATAAAGATCTTCCCCATCAATTAATACCAGTAACAACAATATAGAGACATCATAGTTTACTGGTTTGAGTGTTTGACTAGGACTCCAGTAGACCAGGGTTCAAACCCTCACTTGGACATGGATACTCACTGGCTGTTTTTGGGCAAATCACACTCTCTCAGCCCAAGAGAAAGGCACTAACAAGCCTCTTCAGAATAAATATTAACAAGAAAAACCTATAATGGGGTTTCCATAAGTAGGAGTTGACATTCAATTTTGGAATCTGAAGTAGTCCTGAATTCTTTCAATTCAAACTGGGACATAATCCAAACTATCAATTCAGACCCCAAGCTAAATTGAAAACCTACTGCAGAGCCTTAGTATTTTTGTACTTTTGCAATACCAAATGATCCATTATCATATTGAAAATCAAGCCCCAAAAGAACCATCATGCCTTACAAATTCTGCACATTTTGTTTGTCACAAAGTTGATCTCTCACCCTTTTCCTTCCAAGTCTCATATTCAGAATTCTTCTTTATTCTGAATTACTTGTTCCTGAAATCTTTACAGAATGCTAAGGCAAACTCTTAATGAGCTGAGTTTGCTAGATCAAAGTGGCATAGTGGTTTGAGTGTCATACTACAACACTGGTAACCAGGGTTTGATTCCCAGATCAGCCATGACACCCATTGGCTGACCTTGGTCAAGTCACATGCTTTCAGCCTTAGATGAAGGCCATGGCAATCCTTCTCTGAACAAATCTTGCCAAGAAAACCCATGAGAGCAAAGCAGCTTCATTTATATACCGCTTCATATCACGCTATGGGATGTCTAAGCGGTTTACAACTGTAAGTTCATTGCCCCCCAACAGTTGGGTACTCATTTTAGCGACCTTGGAAAGATGCAGGCCTGAGTCTAGCCTGAGCCCTGGCTAGTATTGAACTCGCAACCTTGTGGTCTATGAGTGAGTGGCTGCAGTTTAGACATTTAACCACTGCTCCAACAGGGCTCTTTTTTTTCTGACATAAGTCAGAAACTACTTTAAGACACACAGCAGCAGCAAAACAAAGGCAAAATGTTAATGAGCTGAGTTTGCTAGGGCAAGGTAAAGTATTTTATAAGATTATTTCTTCCCTTGTTCAAAGTAATTAATCTGATGCACACTAATCTCAGACAAAGTTCATTGAATTTATTGCACCTCCCTTCTGGTTGAAAAGTGAACTCCACGGAATTCTGATGGACTTTCTTCCAGACATATGAATGTAAAACTGCAATCTGAATGTGACCCTATGCATGTCTACTCAGAGGTAACTCCCACTGAATTAAGTGTATAGGACTTTGATTTTTATGTTTGTCATTGCCTTCCTTCTAGCCTAAGAGAAAGTGACTTGTCCAAGGTCCCCCAGTGGGTTTCCATGGCTGAGTAGGGGTTTGAATCCTGGTCTGTTTGGAGTCTTAATCCAAACTCAGACCACTATACCACATTGATTCTATTGCAGTTTTGTTATGGAGCAAAAGTAAGCTGCAGATATTTTATTTTTAAGACATAATAATGGGAAGTCTGCTAATCTTTGAGGGTTTTAATCATCTTATTAGGAATGCAGTCTAAATAAAGGCAAATATGAGGTATAGCAATACACATGTCCTGGTTTTTAGATCCTTTTAAAAAAGGAACAGGAAGAGAAAATTCAAGATGAGATACACTTTCTGGTTTTAAGAGATGGCCGGTGTGGGTCTACTTTCACTGAAAGACTTTAATTTACCAATACGATATTCAGAACAAAAGTCTACATTTTTAGATTCTTTAGAATTATGAAAAATACCATTTTAAGAAAGTACCATAGAAATGTAATAAAGCATATCCCTTTGACATTAGAAATATCAAATAGGGCAAGGAACCTGTGCATCAAAGGCTTACTTTTTTAGATTCATGGAATCCTACAGCTAGCATGGCCAGCAACTTTCTCAAACATGAGAAGAACAGATAGGATAAAGTTGCTGGGTATCCACCACCCCTATAGAGCTGCTTTTCGAATTTACTACCATGGCCTGCACAATAGCTTCTACAATATTCTCTAGGACATTTCAGACTTGTTGGAAAAATTAAAAACAGAGGAAGTTGCTAAGAATCAAGAATAACCTTCTGAGGCTTTCACTCCCTTCTTTGCTTTACAAGCAATCGCTTCAAGTTGTGCATATATTTTAACATCAAGTATCAGCTATTGGCACTCCATTTCATACTACATAATATCCTGTTCATTGACATTCTATAATCAAGCATTTTATTTCATTTTATTATTATTTTTGTTTGAAGCAAGAATATGTGTTCAATGAATTCATGAACAATGCCAGCTTTACAAACTCCTAGTTTGGTTTGGCTCTTTTGCAATGATCATAAATCCGAATACTTTCAACATTCCCAGACAACCACTTAGGTTACACCATGTCTGAATCATTCATTTTCTAAAATAATTGAATGATAGTCAGTTCATTAAAGAACTGTTTGTGTAAATAGTTTGGCTCAGTGGAGTTCTAACAAAAAATAGAAAGGCAACTTCTAATGAAACCCTTCTAGACTATCTATAAAAACCCTATCATTTTCCATTTTCAGAACTAGCAAATTTCATAGTCCAATATCCTCACAAGCTGATTTCTTACTGATACATTTCACACAGAGAAAGATTACTTTACTCACAACAACCAAACGAGACCCTGATAGTTCTTTACAAAATTGCAAAGAGGTTCAAATTATTGTATGTAGCCTATAAAATGAAATTGCCCTGTAAAAATGTCATTTATTTTACTTGCTCCCTCAGAATCAGAAAGTAAATAAGATTAAATTGGCACTGAGAGAAGAAGGATTGTCTCAGACTCATGCTTTCAGGTAAAACGTTATAGCTAGATTAGATAATTGACACATTTTGGAGGATGAACGGACAGCACAAATTGGCCATAGCAATAGACCAATGATTCCCAAAGTCAGTGGTACATCCCTATGGGGGAGGGGGGACTGGAAAGATCCGGGGGGGGAAGTGGGCAGCAGGGAGGGCCTTCAATCAAAGTATTGGTGTGTAAGAAAGACAAAGGGAACCAGCAACCTTTAGACTCATGGTGGGGAAGAGGAGTTAGAGCACATGGCAGTGAGGGAGAAACAGAGGCAAAAATGGACATTTCAAATTTAGGACCCTGCTTAAGCTTTGTGACCTTTGCCAGGACTTGGCCAGCATGTTGGAGCTGTGTTGCTGCTCCTGCTTTCTTTTGTTATACAGGCCAAGAGAAGTGGTAGCAGATGAAACAATGTTTTTGTGGGGTTGAGGGGGTTGATGTGAAGCTGTGTGGCTTCTCATTTCATCTCATCTCATCTCAGTGTGAAGGAAACTTAACTTATTGGGAGAAATAGCTTGCTCTTCTCATCTGACAAAAGTCACCAGGAAAAAAAATGACTGGTGGCTAGGTTAGTGTTTTCTTGGTCAGATAGCAAAGCTGCACTTGCATTATGCTAGACAAAACATTGTCTCTCACAAAGAATTCCATTCTGATACACATATCAAAACTTAATGAATTGACCTACAATGCAAATTGTAAATGACAAACAAGGAAGGATTGCAATATTGTGACTCAGTGTGTTTGGATCCAGGGTCAAGATTTTCCAAATCCTAAGAGAGGAACATGGGGGGAGGTGAGTCAAGTTTATCTGATTTTAATCATGAATATGAGTCTTACTATCTGAGAAAGATTAACAAACAAAAAAGTGAGTAAAGATTAAAAACAACAAAACAAAACAATTCTGCAACCTTTTTTTTCCAAGAATACTTTTGATGTTGCATTAAAAAAAATTAATACAAAGCAGGCAGATCTACTGCTTCAGTTTTGAAGGGACTAATGAATCCAAATGGCCATTACACTGTCTCAAAATATTAAACACAACAGACAGATGTTCCTATGTCATTCACACTGAGTAATACTTTCATCTGTAATGTATTTCATTGACATAAACTTCATGATTAGTGAAATCCCTTTGTCATGAGGGTACAGAATAATGTGGATGAAATCTTTCCCATTTAACTTAGATCAGTGATAGATGGTCATTTCCATGGAGAATGGACCAGTAAATTTATTCTGGGTTTACGGATACATTACACGGTAGAAATAATTCAATTTGGCATTATTTAGAGATGTAGCACCATGCTATGGAATCCTAGGATTTGCAGTTTTACAAAGTTTTTAGTATTCTCTACCAAAGAGAGCTGGTGATTCACAAATTACTATCTCTAGGATTCTGCAGTATGGACCCATGGCAATTAAAGAAGTGTCAGACTGTACTATTTCTATAGTGCAAATGCACCTTGAATCCAAATCCTAATTTTAAAAGAACTATCCAGAGTACTGAATCATATATTCATGATAGGCTCAGCACTTTGAATCACTTCTTTTTATCTGGAGAAGTTTCATTATTCCACTGACATGGGAGCCACTGGCCACTACTGGATTAGAGCTGTACTTTATATCCTTTTTGCACATCTCCTACTGAAGGGATGCAAAGAACTCATCTGGGAAAGCAAATGGATGGAGAGATCATTGCTGGGGGAAGAAGAAAAAGGGATTTAAGCCATGCTGTATAAGTTCATACTCTGTGTAGAAATGAATGGGATAACAATAGGGGAGGTATAACCTTCAGCCCTTGCTATGCCAATACCAGGGGTGGGCAAGGGTCACACTCTCTGATGCCTGAAAATGGTCATGGGGGGCACTACCATAGAAAGTGGTGATGGGGCTTTATTTTTTGCACATTTGGTGGAAATGTTGGAAGAGACAAATATTGAAGAGCATTCACAAGGAAAAAAGGGGAAGATATGTCTCCAAGTGTTCTGTAGATGGTCTTTATTTAAAAAAATTATTTTATTTTAAAATAAGCCCAATGCACTTCAGCCTATACAAGTATTCCAATAGCCTGGTTCTTTTTTCAATATAGTCTTCAAATTTTTATGAGAGACAGTGTGGTATAGTGGATTGAGCATTGGACTATGACTGTGGAAATCAGGATAGTAGGGATTAATACAATTAAGCAAAGAAAAGTTAACACTTTTTTCCTATCACTTTGTCATAATACTTGATCCCAGTCATTCAACTGAAAAGTGGGAGATTTGAGATTAACATGATTCTTCAAACCATGTATAGGTATATTGTGAAATCCACTGGCACATAGCTTGGTACTGGTCACCCACTTAGATTCATGGAAATTGATAACTATTAATCACAATGGTACTATCTTGACTCAAGATTCAGAGGCTTTGTGTCTTTCAACATCAATTATAACTGTTTTTAGAATTTTTGTCCTTGAATATTTCATTGCTAAATTCCCAGCTCTGACACAACCCTGTTAGTATCATTTTCTAGAAAGATTTTTTTTAAAAAAATGTTCTCCATTCTTATCTTGATATAGTAAATTAGTGTTTTTAACATATTTTCACACATTGGCTGAGGTTTTGCATAATCTTGGTGGAGGATAAAGCTTTAGCTGGTCACGTGAAGATAACATTAGCCTTCTGGACTTCCAGAAGACCTCCCAGAAGATCCAGGGAGATGCATGTTTGTAGTGTGTCCACTGCAGGAACACAGCAAAGCAAAAAGCAAAGCATCTTCATTTATATACTGCTTCATACCGTTCTATGCAGTGTCTAAGCAGTTTGCAACTGTAAGCTCATTGCCCCCCCCCCAACAGGGTACTCATTTTAGCAACCTTGGAAAAATGCAGGCCTGAGTCAAGCTTGAGCCCTGGGTAGTACTGAACTCGCAACCTTGTGGTTTATGAGTGAGTGGCTACAGTACAGGCATTTAACCACTGCGCCTCTGTTCTTCCCTGGCCATTAAATATCTGTGAGGAGGCACCCAGGTGACTTGAAGGCTGGTGGCATGGGGGATAAGGTACTGGGTGCCTCCATCTGCAGTGACTAAAAAAGGACAGACACTGGTGTAATTTGCAATCTGTATGTCACCTACAGGATTTCAAAACTTCTCATCAATCATGCAATATCTGCTGAAATTCCCTCTTTTACCCACCCATTAAAGTGACAGGAGCCATGAACATTATTTCCCCTCTCAACTCTACTTCAAGGCATATTCCAATTTAATGCTTGCAGTGTGAAATAATAACAAAGTTGCACTGGATTACACCTGTGTCCATGTGAATATACAAACAGTTGCAATAAGAGGTTTGTAATTGGTTACACAATCAGTTGTGTAAAAGGCTGTGTGCCTCATAGTGCAAGGCATTATATAATTGCTTACACAACCAGTTGTATAACTGGTTACACAACCAGTCACACAACTTCTTGTGCAATGAAAACTATTGGATACCACCATGTGCTGTCTCTGAAAATGTGCTACTGCTAGAGCAACAGCCTTGTGCTAGGACAAGGACATAAGTGGATAATGGCACTAATAACCAATATATTCAGAAAACAATGAGCTTTGACTAGAACAATTACCTTAAGAGTTTTTTAAAACAGAATATTTAGATCTCATGATAGCAAACAGCAACTTTTTATGAAAGTTGGACATCTTGTTCAGATGCTCCTACAGCCCATGGCCAGATTTTAAACTCCATTGCAGAGACCCTTCAAGAGTTCCTTTGCACACATTAGAAATTTCTATAAAAGGAGTGGGCATGATTAGAAAAAAGCTTTTCAGAACACAGCTGAACAATGTTTTCTTACATGGGAGAAGGTCACTTAGTCACAATGACCCAATAAGACCCAGTTATCCATTTAATTTGTTATTAGAATAAATTTCATTTTGGCTAATGAGTCTCATAACTGTAGAAATAAAACATTAACTATGCGTTAAGAGGTATAATAAGCCATTTTGCCCTCAAAGTTAATAATAAAAATGTCATTACTTTATGGGAAGCATTTTTAATTATTTGCAATAGACACTACATAACTACTACATAATAGCTTCAGGGGGAAAATTGGTTTTAATGCAAAAACAATTTTTATGTGATTTTTATGTGCATTCTTTCAGCAGAAATCTCCTAATCTAAAACACCATGCAGCAAAGTAAAATATATATTTCCAGAGTATCTAAAAGTGGCACCACTATTAATGTGGAATTGATGTAGCTCTTGAAGGCATTTTGTGTGGCTTACCATGAGTTCCTCAGATGGCTCTATTCCTCATTTCTGCAATGCTGTTTTACTGTAGTACCTACATTCATAGAATAACTGCCAATAGTGCTGACAGTCTTATAGTGATTTGGGTATGTGCTAGGACTCTGGAAGATCAGGGTCTGAATCCCTGCTCAGACCTGGGAGCCCAATGTGTAACCTTGGGGAAGTCATACTCTCTCCACCTAAAGGAAGGCAATGGGAAACCTCCTCTGAATAATCTTTCCAAGAAAACCCTAGGATAGAGTCACCATAAGTTGGAGTGACTTAAAGGAACATCACAAGTGCTGACAGTGCATCTGAAGCCTTTGAGAAATGCTCAGCTCCCCCTTCCCCCCATAATATTGCCTTTCCTCACAGCACTGCAGGGACAGTCAAGGTGGCTAGTGCTTGGACTATCCTATTTTTGGCCTTCTGTTTGCAGAAGCTAGGTTGACTTCTAGTAGAAACTCTGAGAAGGCTATGTGGTCATGCTATTCCCCTGTTGCTGCTGCCATTGCAACTGACATTAAAGCAGAGCAAAATTGAAACCAGGCTTCAGTCATGGTTACTGTTTCTCCCTTACTGCAGAAGAAGGAAAAGAAAATTGATAATGAAGACATTCAAAAATATAGTTGTGTTAGGCTGTAGCAGCTTTAAAAGATACAAAGGAAATCTGCATCACCTTCAAGAGTGAGACTGCTACCACACTGCAGAATTAATGCAGTTTGACATTGCCTTAACTGCCATGGCTGCTTCCTATGGAATTCCAGGGTTTGCAGTTTGTTGTGCCACCAAAGCTCCCTGACAGAGAAGACTCAATATATGACAAGA
Organism: Phrynosoma platyrhinos; assembly: GCA_020142125.1. Taxonomy (NCBI): domain Eukaryota; kingdom Metazoa; phylum Chordata; class Lepidosauria; order Squamata; family Phrynosomatidae; genus Phrynosoma; species Phrynosoma platyrhinos. The sequence goes on from CM034701.1 coordinate 325,431,887, forward strand.
CTACAAAGCCCAGGCTTCGATAGCATTGAGCCAAGACAGTTAAGGTGATGTCAAACTGCATTAATTCTGCAGTATAGATACAGCATGAGAGAAATATGTAGCACAAGCTTTTGTAGATTCACTACATAGAGAGATATCTTGTAGCACCTTTGAGATTAACTGAAAGAAAGAAGTTGGCAGCATGAAGCTTTCGTAGACTTCAGTATTCAGCCTGGTCTGGCAGAGAGCTTTGGTGTCTCACCAAACTACAAATCCCAGGATTTTGTAGGATAGAGTCATAGCAGCTAAGGTGGTGTCAAACTGCTTTATTTCTGCAGTGTGAATGCACCTAAAGTCTACTTGCATCTGTTGAAGCACATACTGAATCTACAAAAGCTTATGCTACAAACTTCTTCATCTCAGTCTCAAAAGTGGTACAGAATGCCTTTGTATCTTTTTAAAATGAAATCAACTGATATCCTCTACAAGAGAATCTTTCAATGTGTGGGGGGGGGAGAGAGAAAGAGAGAGAGCTTCCTTCCAGCAGGGTCATCCTTGAAAAACAGGGTCATCCTTGGAAAAATCTGCACAAAAGTGTAATAGAAAATGCAACAACTAAATCTGGTATATCTCTTGGGAAGTTCTTTAAATTCCTCTCAGTGGTTGAGATTATCCCTAACCTGTAAATCTTCTTAGTAGGATAAGAAACCCCCAGAAATGTGCAAACAATACAACAATGAGGTCAACAAGTGAAAAGGATTTCTTTTTCAGATTCGAAACTAGCAGTCCAGAATCAGATGTGGTGTCTTTGAGACTAAAAATGTTTGCTTCCCAAAACACAAACAGTCGTGAGAGCCATAAACTTGCTTACAGCTCATCCACAGCTGCTAGTTGGAACAAACTTCCAAAAGCCATCAAGGAAACAAGTGTTTAACATCACAGGCTTAGACAAATCTAGGCAGTTCTGTGTCAATGTATGAATAAGGTCTGATATGTTTTGTTTTAACTTTTTAAAAATAGAATTTTCCAAAGGACCTTGAATTTGCAGGACAAAGGGGTATGAGAGATCTATAACTGGATCACATGTCACTTTAAATTCTTTAAAAACAAAACAAAAACAAAACAGCAACATTGTGTATAGAGAGTGTATGGAGTGTGTTTTCAAGTTAAGACTATATGGCATGGATCATATTGGTTAGTCACAACTAGAGTAGACCCTTTGAATCGACATATATTGATTCTTCATGAATGACTCATTACTCAACAATTGATTCAATGATCTAGTTGGAACCAGCCAATAGAAATGAGACCTGTACATTTCAGAACAGGAGGGTACAACAGGGAAAGGTTCTTGGTTGCTGGTTCCAATATACACAGAACTTTTAAATTAGTGTATGCTGCTTGCTGTCCTAATAGATTACACTGCACTGTCAGGATTGCCAAACATTGCAAGAGACAGTGAAAACAGCCATTACCATTCCTCTTCTTCCTTTTCTCTCTCATGTTTCAAATCAATGAAATGCTTATGGCAGCAACAAAACACAGAACATCTGTGTGGCCAGTAGTTGTATGTCCACATACTCATGCTTGCCCCTTTGGGCTTCACAGAGTGTTCAGATTCAAGCTGCACTGCATGGTCAGTACAGGGGACAAATATTGCAATCATGTATGAGTTCAGCCTTTGTGTGTTTGCTTTTTCAGGCCCAAAAAGGGAAGCTGTATGATATATCAAAACATAGCACCTTAAAGAGAAGCTTCTGGCAGAGTAGAAGCAACCTACATACCACATCTCTTTTCTGGTTCCTACCCTACATGCACCACATTCCAAAATTTCCTCCACCATTCATATAGTCATTCACCCACCCTAACCTTAAGTGACATGTTTCCTCCTGCCTTTGTCCCTCAATAATGATAATTAAAATTGACCTTGTCACCTCACCACCAAACCCACAAGGTTTGCATTTCTATTTCATGCAGTTCTTCCTGGACACCAGTTCATCCAAGCATTTGAGGAAGAAGATCAAGTGTACAAAATCTTATGCTATAACTTCTTTTGTTCAGTTACAAAGATGCTACAAGATGCCTTTGTGTGCTGATATTCCAGACTAACTCACCTATGTCCCTGAATTCTACATGTCATCAACTTCTTTGGATTTTTTTTCTGGGTTCCTTGAAAGCTTCATTACTTCCATATGCTAAGTGCTGTTTGTGTATGTTAATTTACCAAAAGCCCACCCTTACCATCTTTTGTTATGTGTAGGGAAGACATGTTGGCACTAGGCTAGGGTAAGCCCAAGTGTTCTACTAAGAATAAAATTCATTTCTTTAACCCATTTGGATAGACATGGAAATGTCTTCAGAATAGTGGCATGTTTCTTATTTTGGAGTGTACAGAAACAATGGTATGAACACAACTATCCAATGTCTGACATGCAGGGATAAGAAGAAATACTACAATGACCAATGAAGAGAAATAGAAGACAACAACAAAATAGGAAGAATGAGAGACCTCTATCAAAAAAATCTGAGAAATTAAAGCCAAGTTCAAACCAAGGGCAGGGATGCTCTATGGAGAAAAAAAAGAACATAGTACAGGAACAAGAAGAAATAAAAAATACCCTGGAGACAATACACAGAAGAGTTATACAAAAGAAATGAGGGAATGAATGACATTTGGAATGAGGATCCATATGAAGATGAATTGCAAATTCTAAGAAGTGAAGTGGAATCTGCAATAAAGAAAATGGAAAATAAATCACCGGGAACATATTATACCCCAATTGAACTGCTACAGTGCCTACAGACAGATGCAACTTTAGTGCTAACTGAAATATGCCAACAAGTATGGAAAACAAAGCAGTGGACAACAGACTGGAAATGTTTGATATACATACCAATCCTCAAGAAAAAAGATACAAAATACTGCAGCAACTATAGGACAATAGCACTAATATCACATGCAAGCAAAATAATGCTCAAAATTCTGCAGCACAGACTCCAACCATACATGGAGAGAGAAAATCCAGAGATGCAAGCAGTATTCAGAAAAGGAAGGGGCACTAGGGACCACACTGCAAACATTCAATGGCTAATTGAGTTCACCAAAGAATTCCAAAAAAGAATTAGCATATGTTTCATAGACTACAACAAAGCATTTGATTGTATATATCATGAAAAACTATGGAATGCACTCAAAGACATGGGGGTGTGACTACATCTGATTGTCCTGATGAGGAAATCTGTACCAAGAACAAAAGGCCACCATCAGAACAGAAATTGGAGAAACAGAGTGGTTCCCAATAGGCAAAGGGTCAGGCAAGGTTGCATCCTATCACTATACTTGTTTAACTTATATGCTGAAAACATCATAAGAAAAGCAGAATTTAAAAAAAGGAGGAGTTAAAATAGGAGGAAGCAACATTAACAACCTAAGATATGCAGACAACACCATGATATTAGCAGAAGATGTTCAGGAATTGGAACAGTTAATAAGAAAGGTCAAAGATGAAAGTGCAAAGGCAGGTCTGATGCTGAATATAAAGAAAACAAAAATAATGACCATAGAAGAAATACACAAATTCAATGTAGACAACTAGGAAATTGAAATAGTTAAAGAATCCCCATATCTAGGATCAAATATTGACTGCAGTCAAGAAATAAGAAGAAGACCAGGAATAGGGACAGCAGCTATGAAAGAAGTGGAAAAGATATAGAAGAGCAAAGACATACAACTGAGCACTAAAGTCTGAATTGTTCAGGCCATTGTATTCCCAATTACCATGTATGGATATGAGAGTGGGACAGTGAAGGAAGCAGACAGAAAGAAAAAAAATAATTTGAAATGTGGTGCTGGTGAAGAGTACTAAGGATACCATGAACAGCCAAGAAGACAAACAAATGGGTTCTTGAACAGATCAGACCAGGGCTCTCCTTGGAAGCAAAGATGATCAAGTTGAGACTATCATACTTTAATGAGAAGGCATGGATCATTAAAAAAATAATAATGCTAGGAATGGTAGAGGGTAGAAGAAAGAGAGGAAGACCACAAACCAGATGTATAGACTTGATCAGAGGGTTATGGGCAAGGGCTTGCAGGATTTGGGCAAGGCAGTGTAAGACAGGGATTTTTGGAGATGTCTCATCCATAAGGTTGCCATGAGTTGGAACTGACTCAAAGGCAGTTAACAACAAACAACAAGCAACAATGGACATTAAAGCTACTTTGTATTCAATTTTTTAAAGTAATCAAATTTGTTCTACTCCAGAATTGTTCTACTCCAAGTCACATCTCTTGAAATGTGTGGGTGGGCACTGCAGTGAGCAGATACAATTTTCACACAATTTCCAATTGCCCATCAGCATAATATTATCTGCTTAATCCTGAAATGTTCTGGACTTCATTCTGACAGGGGATTATCAATTACATTATTGGAATGCTATGTAAGTGAGACCTCCTAAGTGCACTCAAAGAAGAGCACTGACAGCTTTTAAAGGTGGGGGGGGGAGGACAGCCCAGATTTGTAAATTAAAGTTGGATGGCTGGAAGGACGACAAGCCAGAGAAGGTTTTAATAAAGATGTATTGAGAAGTTGGAAATATTTGGGTAAGCTGCTTTAGTTTAGTACAAGTAAGATAGACTGAGCAGATTTTCCAGACATCAGAGAGGAATTTCTAGAAGCACTTTGACTCTCTTCAGTTTTCACTATCCTGCTGAAAAGTGATTTGCCACTTACTATAGTTTATGAAGCTTCATCTAGCTGAGTACAGTTCTAATTAAGCTCACCTTCTTCATGAGGGGCTTGGAATGCACATCTGATGCTCTCACACTTGCAAACACCTGGACTAGGAGAGAGTGTAGCAGTTTGCTTTTACCTGAGTCAACTGGATTCTACCCTTCCTTTCTCTCTTGCTGAGTTAATAGAGTACTAACTATTTTTGCACTTTGAACTCAGTTTGCAGCCATTGAAGTAAGCAGAGGACAAATAGGGGAAATAGTGGGAGGAAAGAGAAAATAGGAGGGCATTTTTAAAAGTACCTGAAAATTGAAAAAGGCAAAAAGCATAAATACAGCAAGTGGCAAGTGTTTGCAGCTGAACAACAAGAAAACAAAAATAATGACCACAGATGATCAACATAATTTTAATGAAGACAATGAAGACAATGAAATAGTTCAAGATTTTCCATACATGGGCTAAATTATCAAACATGGCAGAGACTGTAGAAGATGACTAGGACTTGGAAAGGCACCTATGAAGAAATAAGATAAGATCCTGATGTGTAAAAATATATCACTGAATAAAATTAGGATTGTCCATGCAATCGTGTTTGCCATTTCTGCGTATGGTTGTGAGAGCTGGACAATGAAGAAAGGTGATAGGGAGAAAATCAATTCATTTGAGATGTGGTGCTGGAAAACAGTTCTGCGAATACCGGGGACTGCAAATAAAAGGGCCCTAGAACAAATCAAACCTGAACTCTCTATACTGAGGTTGTTGTATTTTGGTCATATTATAAGAAGAAAGGATTCACTAGAAAAGACAATAATGCTTGGCAAAGCTGAGGGCAATAGAAAAAGAGGAAGACAATATACCAGATGGCCATGTATATGCAAGAGCTAAGTGGGGTAGTTGAAGACAGGCTGACTTGGAGTTTTCTCATCCATAGAATCACCATATGTAAAAGGTGGCTTTAAAGCAGCTAACAAAACAAACAAAAGGGAATTACTTGGGACTGTCCTTGCCAAATTAGGACAGTTGGGAGACATGAGCTCAAACTCAGGGCAGCTTCGAATAGAATAGAATAATAAATTCAACTAAAATATAGAGCAAGTGCAAGCATTTAAGCTTAGCAATCCAATTTTTATTTAAAAAATGGAAAAAGAAGATACAGCACCCATCCAATTAAAAGTGCCTTCCATGGAGAATGAGGTGATGCAAAAGCTTCCCAAACAGAAAGGCCTTGCCTGCCAGTGGAAAAATGCTAGAGCAGGCATCACCCTAGCCTCCATGGATAGGAATTGCCAGAGCATGAGAGCAACTACTAAGTAAGCTTTGTGATGATACAATGACTGAAATAAGGATTTCCCTTCTGACTGAAAAACAGTCACCTCTCCTTTCTCATGGACTTAAAGTCCATGGGTTTGCATAGTCATGGAGAGGCAATCTCCAATGGAATGTGTCCCTGTGGGTTTGCCCCTGTGCATGTGCTCAAGGGCATGCCACATTCAAGCCTATGGGCTTGATATTGCTGAATCTCCATTTTCGTGAGGGGGGGCGTTTCCAGAATGGTACAGAATACTGTACAGTACAAGTAGAATACTGAAAGAAAAATCACTGACACACAATGGTAAACTGATACTGAAATAAATACAGAACCATTCAGAATACTTTTTCTTTAAAAGCAAATAAGAAGATATAAGACTTACACAAACTTGTGGTGTGCTGAAATCATGTATGTGTGGCAGATAAACTCCCTAGGAAACTATAAAACAGCAAGTTGATGAAAATACAAATTCACTAGCAAGATTTTTAATTTTAATTTCAGCCAGAAAAATCAGCAGTAATAGAACACATTATAAACCATCCTGGGCATAAAATGCTGTTTGAAAACACTGAAATTCTGGACCATGCCAACAACTATCAGGTTAGAATGCACAGGGAAGCCATTGAAATCCACAAACACTTGGACAACTTCAACAGGAAAGAAGAAACCCTTAAAGTAAACAAAGTTTGGGTACCAGTCCTACAAAATAGGAAAATCAGCACTCAGCAAATGCAAACGGGAAATCACCCAGGGTCAGGGGCTTTCCCAGTAGACAACGATCACCAATTAGCAGACACTAATCCTCGTTTGCATATCCTCCCACCCTGAGGCCCTGCCATCAACAACAGAAAAATACAAAGTTTACATGGGAACCACTCCTCCCTATCTAGGGTCTCACAGCATATACATACCTACTCTCTTCCATTCCAGTATTCTCTAAAGATGCCAGCCACAGATGCTGACATAACTTCAGAAAGAAACTCTTCTATAACATAGCCACACAGCCCAAAAAACCCATCAAAAACTATGGAAAGAAAATTGTTTGAAGTTTAGAGGGATCCCAGAACATGCTAGTGAAAATTTGTATGAACTTTTGCCTCCCATCCTAATGAAATATGTTGATGAAACAGAACAACACTTTCCATGAGACATTGATAGGATTTATAGGATTGCCTCAAAAACAGCAAGATTCAGACATTTACCAAGGGATATTGTGATTTACTTTGTGAGAATGCAGACAGGAGATTTGATTTTACAAAGGAGCTTCAATGAGAAACTGATTGTGGAAGGGAAGGAGATTCAACTAGTTAGAAAAATTTCTGAAGAGGAGAAAGGATTATTATTATTATTATTATTATCATTATTATTATTATTTATACCCCACCCCTGTTAAAAAAAACCAGGGCAGCTTACAACAGTTAGAAATTACAGCAATACAATCTAAAAAACCCAAACCCCCACCCTCCCCCATAAAAGCATATTAAACTAACATCCATTAAAATCCAACTAAGGGGGAAAAGCAGACCAGGGCATCCAGGATGCCCTGGGATGGCGCACCACAGGACTGTGGCCTCCGCACCGTGGCACACCAGTGGTGTCCCTGAAAGGAGCGCTAAATTGGCGCTCCTTTCAGAAGTCAGGGAAAGTGTGCCCTAAATGTGTAGGGCGCACTTTCCCTGACTTTTCCACCGCAGCATATGCGGATGCTGTGGCGGGAAGTTGCCCCTGGAGCGCCGGCCGTGCGGAGGGCTGGCAGCCCCGAGGGCAACCTCGGGAGGAGGAAGGGGCACCGATCGTGTGGCTGCCCCTTCTCTTCCCTGCCTCGGAGACGACTTTATTAGTCATCTGCCGAGGCCCTAAATCTTAATAAACAATAAAGAATCAAACAGCAGGCAAATCAGAGATAGTTTCTTAACAGACCAATTGAAAGTGTACAGCATTCTGTATAGGTGGGAAGAAATAGAGGGACTCACTGTGAGTTGGAAACAAAAAAGATTCAAACTCAATATGGTGGAAAAGGCAAGAAAGTTTTGGACCAACTTGAAAAAGGATATAAGAAAGAGTAAAGAAAGAGAAAGAAAGGAAAGAGTTGAAGACAGTCTGGAAACTCAGGGTGAAATACACAGGAGAAAAACAGGGATTCTGATCTGAAACAGGAAAAGAGGAAAAGAGAATAAGAAGGGAGGGAAAGGAGAGGGAGGAAGAAAAGGAAGAAAAAGAGGAAGAAGAACTAGGAGAAGAAGGAGAATGGTTACTGACAGAAGAGTCAAGTTAAGGTAGAGAAAAGCAAAATTTGGGTTTGAGTGGTGTGAGAGAGGTGAAGGTGTGAGAGGTTTTTTGAATTGTGAGAGTTTTCTTTTTTCCTTTTTCTGTGTATCGTGGTTGGAAGTAGTTAAGAAGAAGGAGGAGTTAATAGATAAGACTATTATCATGGAACGTGAAAGGACTCAATTCTCCCCAGAAGCATAAGAAAGTTTTCTTTTTCCTGGAAAAAGAAAAATGTGACATGATTTAGCTGCAGAAATCCCATATAAAAAAAGATAAAAGATTGGTAAAGAATAAAAAGAATAAAAAATTAGGTAAAGAGTTTCTGTCTTCATTAAACAAAAGCAAGAAAGGGGTGATTATGTATGTAAAAGACTATTTATGTCCAAAAGAAGTACTTAATTATAATAAGGGTCATATGATTGGTGTTGAAACAGAATGGCAAAAAGAAAAAAAAATTGTTGATTGGAGTGTACGGTCCACAAGAGAACGAAAGCGAATTTTATAAAGATATGCAAGATAAAATAGAAAAAGAAAGCTATGAAAAGATCATTGTGATTGGGGATTTTAAAGGGGTAATGAATCCAAAACTGAATAGAACTGCAGCCAAAAGGGTTAAAGGAAAACAAGGAAAACTACCTAAGGCCCTTTGCAGACTGCCAGAAATAGTGCAAATTGAGGCCACTTTAACTGCCCTGACTCAGTGCTAGGGAATTATGGGAACTGTAGTTTATTGTGGCACCACAGTTCTCTGACATGGAAGGCTCAATGTCCCAGAAGAAAATACAATTCCCATGATTCCCTAGCACTAAGCCAGGGCAGTTAAAGTGGACTCAATTTGCACTATTTCTAGCAATCTGCAAAGGCCCTAAATCTTTATCAAGGTTCGTAGAAGACCAAGTGTTAATGGAGATGTAGAGAAATTTATATAATCAGGAGAAAGTCTTTACTTTCTACTTGGAAAGTAGACATTGTTGTCAAAGTTAGATTTTTTTTTCCTTGGTTTTGAATCAAGAAACTTTGTCTAAAAGTTTGGAAGAAACAACTTTGTCTAAAAGTTTGGAAGAAACAAAGGTTCTGAGTTGAATAATGTCAGACCATAACCCAATTGTGTTGCAGTTAAAAGAACCTCAGAAAATATATAATTGGAAAATAAAAGCAGAATTGTTAAAAGATGAGACGGTTGTAGAGAAAGCCAAAGAAGCAACCAAATTTTTTTTCAAAGAAAACTTGAATCAGGAGGTTAGACCTGAAATAGTTTGAGATACAGGGAAGGCAGTCCTCAGGGGTTTTCTCATTCAGCAGAATACTATTCTACAAAGAAAGAAAAAGGAGAAAATTGAGTTGATCCATAATACATTAAAAGAAAAAGAAAAAGAGTTAAACAATCAAATGATAAAATGTTGATTGAAGAGATAAACATTTTGAAAAAACAAATGGAGAGCAAGTTATCGATTGAAATTGAGAAAAAATAAACAATGTTTAAAGAAGAAAATTTTGAATATGTGAACAAACCTGAGAAATGGCTTTCCCATAGATTAAAGAGAGGGAGAGAGAAAAGATGTACTGTAAAAATAAGGGAAGGAAAAGAGATTTTCAACTCTCAAAAAAATTGAAGGAATTTGTTTACAAGTTTTACATGGAGTTATATGCAAAACAAGTGGCTGATATGTCTGAAAAAAAGATATTATGGGCCTTTACAGACTGCCAGAAATAATGCAGATTGAGGTCATTTTAACTGTCCTGGCTCAGTGTTAGGGAATCATGGGAATTGTAATTTTTTTTCTGGGACATTGAGCCTTCTCTGTCAGAGAGCTCTGGTGCCATAATAAACTATAGTTCCCATGATTCCTTAGCACTGAGCCAAGGTAGTTAAAGTTGCCTCAATCTGGCAGTCTGTAAAGGCCCTTAGATACAGAGGAACAAAAGCAAAATTTGAATAGACCCAAAACAAAAATAGATATAATGGAAGCAATGCAAGGAGGGAAAATCACCTGTGCTTGATGGTTTTACCATGCTGTATTATAAAACCTTCTATGAAGAGTTGAGTGAGCAAATGGAATCAGTGATGAATACAGGGATAAACGGAAAGTTACCAGAAACATGAAAAGAAACAGAAATTCTGTTAATCCCTAAAGAGAATAAAGATGAATTGGATGTAAGAAATGATCAACCCATTTCTCTCTTGAATGTGGACTGCAAGAGATTTGCAATATTTTTGGCAAATAGATTGGAAAAAATATTTAGGAAACCTAATAGATGAAGTTAAAACAGGATTCTTGCCTCAATGACAAATGAGAGCAAATTTAAGATTTATTTTGAATGGTTTGGAGTATTATGAACAACATAATGAAAAAAATTGGTTATTTTTTAGATTTGGAAAAAGCTTTTGATTTAGTTCATTGGCAAAAAATATTTGACATTTTAAAGAAAAGTAATATAGGTCCAAATTTTCTTAATTGGCCAAAAGAGATATATAGGGAACAAAAGGCACAAATTTGGATTAATGGGAGCGAACAAAAATGTTAAAAATTAAAAGGGTAACAAGACAAGGATGTCCCTTGCCACCACTCTTACTTCTATTGGTTACAGAAGTACTGATTAGAGACATAAAGGATAATGATGAAATACAGGGAATAATAATAAATAAGGGCCTTTGTTGGTGATTTGGCTGTAATATTGGAAAATCTGAATGAAATATCAAAAGAATTAGAATGTATGATAAATGATTTTGGGAGGACAACAGCATGTAAAATAAATAAAAGTAAATCAAACATGTTGACAAAAAATATGAAGAGAGAAGAAGAAATTTTAGCTAGAAAGACAGAAGTAAGAATAGAGGCGAATGTGACATATTCAGGTATCCAGATTACAAACAAATTGATAGGACTATTTGAAAATAATTATAAAAGGGTATGGAAAATAATTAAAAATGATTTAGGACCTTTGCAGACTGCCAGAAATAGTGCAACTTGAGTCCACTTTAACTGCCCTGTCTCAGTGCTAGGGAATCATGGGAACTGTAGTTTATTGTGGCACCAGAGCTCTCTGACAGAGAAGGCTCAATGTCTCAGAAAAAAAATACAGTTCCCATGATTCCCTAGCACTGAGCCAGGGCAGTTAAAGTGGACTCAATTTGCACTATTGCTAGAAGTCTGCAAAGGCCTGTTGTTAGTTAAATGGAATAGGATGCATTTGTTGTTGTTGGGAAGAATCTTGGTTATTAAGATGATGGTACTACCTAAGATATTATTTGCTTTTCAAATGATACCTATTGATTTAAAAAGACAAATATTCAACAACATTACATATAACAATCAACTCATCAATTAAATCTAACACTTCCATCCTAAAAGACAAAAAACAGGAAAAGAAACATTCTGCTAACAATTAATTACGTACAACTATACTATCCTATTTCCTATACAATTAATAGCCATAATGATAACCATAAACCCTCCCTCCTCCCTCCCCCTCTCATTTCATAAAATTCCAATCTTTTATGTTTGCTTCTATTACATATATATCACATCTAATTAACTCAAAATATACTCTATCATAAGAACATCTTTGCCCCATTACCCCCCTCCTCTCCATTCATCCTCTCACGTTCGCCTTACCCACTCTTTCTTTTCATCTCATTCCATAACCCTCCACTACATTTTCCCACTCTTCCTACTCTCTCACTATCATTCTCATTCCTTTGTCCTTTAACCTTACATCTCCATCCCATCTATTCCTTCCTGATTCTTCACTTTTCACTTCTTATCATTCACCTCCTCATCTCTTCTTATCACCTTCTTTCTTCCATACATCCCTTCAAACCACTCTTTCACTATCCTTCTCATACCCTTCTGCACTTACTCATAGCTTCTTGCACTTACATTTCTTCCATTGTACCTCTTCTTTTCCTCCTTTCACACTCTTTATTCTTCACTCATCTCACAAACACCATATTCTCCCATTAATTTTATACCATTCATACTACTTCCTATTTGTCAGTATTTTTCTATTTTCCCTTTACTCTGTGGCTTTCTTTATCTCTAAATCACTTGAGCTCATCACATTGTTAAATAAACCTCCTTACATGATCTGGTTTAAAAATTAAATTGTGCAGCATCCTGATATTATCAGAAGGATTTAGCTGCTGAATCTGCTGCTCACAGGGGCTCTCTGGCAGCCATTGACAGATTTAATTTTCTCAAGCCGGAAAACTTCTGGCTTGGAAAAGAGGTGTACTGAACACCCCTGAGAATGGGGATGGACCCGGGATGGACCTGGGTGGTGGATTCAGTGGCTAAATCCTTTTGGCTTCTTGGGAGAATTTTACAAATTGTTGTTTGATCAAATCTCACCCCATCTTATTGCCCTTTTTAATTCCATTCTTAATAATGCTCCTCTGCCAAAATGTTGGCATAGAACTCGAATAATTCCAAAATGAAATTCCAAAGAGGAATGCCCAGAAACTAAATCTGTCAATCCTATTGCACTCCTTAATCAAGATGCAAAAATATTTACTTCTATTATGGCCTCAAGAATAGATGAATTTATTTTAGAATACATTGGTCCTTACCAAGTGGGCTTCATGCCGGGCAGATGCCAGGCAGACCCAGTCCACAGGGTACTCATTGTCATCCACCATTCAAACCACTCAAAGACTCTAGCCTTACTTGGCTAACATGATTCGGCATAATGCTGACAGCACTGGTCTTTGCATCAACAACCAACACCATAAGGTTGTGCTTTATGCTAATGATGCGTTGATTTTTTTAATTATGCCTAGAATGATAATTTCTGCCTCTAAAAAAGATAATTGAGTCCTTTGGTCTAAAATTTAACTTTAACAAATGCACATTAATGGCTCTAAACACTTCATACCAACAGCTAAAATCCTGGCAGGAACTAATGGACCTGAAACTTTGTCCCTCACATTTTTCCTATTTGGGAATAATCATCACAATATGATTATACCCCAAATTTATAACCCAGTAGACACATGGATACTACATGAATCTAAAGAATGGAAGGCTTTAAATATCTCCATCCTTGGCAGGATTGCATTAGTCAAGATGTTCATGATCCCTTGTCTCTTTTTCCTGTTTCAAACCATCCCATTGACTCCTTTCCCCATCTAGATTCAGGAAATGTCAAAAATTAATTGAACAATTTATTCTCAATAAAAAGAGACCTAGATTTCCCAAATCCACTAGACACATCCGTTCCAAGAGCAGTGGTCTGGCAGTCCCAGATATTGCACTATATTTCCAGGCTTTCCAACTGAGCCAAACTATTCAATTAATTAAGGACAATAGTGTTACCAGATGGGTAAATCTAAAAGTTTGTAATAAGAAGTCCACTGAATTTACTTGTCTCTACACTAAAACTTCAAAATAGAAAATTAGTAGGTTACTGAATCCATTTTTATCTAGTGCCCTATTCATCTCGCATAAATGAAAATCCATACTAACTCAGGATCCCTCTCCCATTAAACCCTCTTTTTTGCATCCTCTTTCTCACTTGGATGATCAATTCCCTCTAATAAATTACTGAGAAGATGTGGACTCTACCGCACCTTAGACCTATTCTCTGGTGGATTACCAAAGGCCACCAACACCATAAAAAACTCTCTACAATAAACTACACCAAATTGCTTCCTTTGCATCACAGCTAGCCTCAGCAGGAAAACCTCCACATCTACTCCCCCCTTTTTTAAAAAAAAAAATTGTTTGAACTCCACATCTCATACTAAAGGGACAGTGGCAGTTATATACAAACATCTCCTGGAACACATGTATGGGAAAGGTCAATATATGCACTCAATTTGGCAAGGAGAATTGAAAACCATGATTTCTGACACTGCATGGACTCATATTTGGTGTTCACCCACATACAAATCCCATTCAGCATCTGTGAGGGAGAATACTTTGAAAACCATCTATAGGTGGTATCTCGTACCTGTAATGCTGTCTAAAATGGTTAAAATGCTGTCTCTGATTGCTGGAGGGATTGTAAATCTAGAGGCTTTTATATGCTTATGTGGATTGAATGTCCTAAAGTGAGGAAATTCTGGGATGCAGTTCTCTATCAAATTTCATGTAGCACTGATCAAACTGTAAATTTCTGTCCACTTTTGCTTTTGCTTTTTATATTTGTTAAAAGTAATTCTAACTTAAAACAAAGGAAGCTGATACATTTTCTTATTACTGCTGCCAGATTAGAAGTAGCCAAATGTTTAAAATCAGGTGTCCTCTCTATTGAGAACTGGTGGTCTAGAATCTGGGGTATATGGTTGGTGGAGAAACAGTTTGTTACTATGAGGTTTTGCACTGGCCACAAAAGGACTGACACACTTCAAAAAGACTGAATTATCTTTATTGATTATGTTAATCATCATTATGCCGGGTCTAATCTCCAACATCACAGATAGATCTTTGGATAGACACTCTATACCTTGACAAGCCAGACTTTCTGACTCTTGCTGAGAACAAGTTTTGATTGTGCTGCAGAATAACTATTCATCAGATACATACCTTGGCCCTCGTAGTTAGTTGTTGT
>CM034701.1:325458335-325500400 GCA_020142125.1 Phrynosoma platyrhinos
GATTAACCAGCAGATTTGCCCCCGTGTGATAACGTCCTAAGATTCTATTATTCTGTTTTTAATGGGCTTCCCCTCCCTCCCTCATTTCTAGCCCTGGTAGAACCCACTGGTTTCCCCTATGAGCCTCAGGTAACTACAGAAAAGAACACAAATGTATGTGCTGGTGTTCTAGATTGAGCAATTGCTGGATTTTCTATTCCAGGACAGATCCTTTGTTTTCCTGTTTTCTATAGAAGCCCCTTGATACTCCTAAGGACTTCTGCCATTGTTTGTGTGAGAGACAGAGAGAGAGAGAAAGAGAGACTGAGATTGAAACTAATTGCCTATCATTTGGATCCAAAAATCAGCATTCCATTTTCTTTTGTTCTTGTTAAAGAATTTATTTATTATCTTCATTTATAAAACAAATTATTTAGGTTTGTTGTGACATTTTATAAATAAGAGCAACAACAGAATAAAATGTCAAAATGATCTTAAAGCACAATAGAAAAGCAGCAGCAGCACAATGAAAAACATAAGACAACATGAAGTTAGGTTGATAAAAAGGCAGTACTAAGCCTACATAATAACAATACAGTGGAAAAACTGTGAAAGTAAAACCAGTCAGCTGAGAGCCAGCATGGTGTAGCAGTCTGAGTGGTGGAATAGCACTCCAGGATAACAGGGTTCAAATCCCCACTCATCCATGAAAACCCACTGAGACTCTTTCTCAGCCTCAGAGGAAGGCAATGGCACCCCCCCAAACAATCTTGCAAAGAAAATCCCAAAGAAAATAGGGTCATCTTGGGGTTGCCAAAAGTTTAAAATGACCTGAAGGCACATTGTGACAATGACAAAGCCAGCCAAGAAATAAAACAGAAGATGAAACATGAGACAAGATTTAAAAAACAAAGATTTCATTTTTCGAAGTACTATACAAATGGTTGTCAAGAAGTAAATGTGCAGCACATAAAAGATAATGTGCTATTTAAAAGCCAGCTTCAGAGGTTATGTGGTATAGTGATCAGAGTGTCACTTTGAACCAGAGTGTCACTTTGAACCAATGTGGTATAGTGATCAGAGTGTCACTTTGAACCAAGTGACCAGAGTGTCACTTTGAACCAGAGTGTCACTTTGAACCAGTCACTTTGAACTCAGTCTAACCTACTTCTTGGGGTTGTAGTGAGAATAAAATGAAGAAACAATAATTTTAATTATTTAGTATCTTGTCTTTCTTACATTATAGATGCCAAAATGGCCTACAATGTAAGTTCAAACAAAATATGCTGACTTAGAGTATGGTGGAGTATCCTTTTTTGGAGGTTTTTAGAAAGAGTCTGGATGGCCATCTGTCAGGGGTGCTTTGATTTTGGGTTCCTGCATGGCAAGGGGTTGAACTGGATGGCCCTTGTGGTCTCTTCCAATTCTATGATTCTATGAAAACCACTTCTAATACAGAAGTTTAAAAAATAAACAAGGATAGTTATTCTGGGCTCTTTGAAGGAAGGGTGGGGTAAAACACAAGGAAAAAACAGAATATGGCACTGTGCTTTCTACTGTGTGGCAGCAATAGCCTGTTCAACCTGTTTTAATACTCTTGATACAGGGAGGGGTAGAAATACTTTAATGAGTACAGAAATTTTTAAAAAATAGACTAGTTCAAAGGATGACAGCATCAAGTTCAAGAATGTATTTTGCCAAATACCTCAACAGTCTCACTGGTAATATGGTTCTATAACAAAATTGGCACCATACAGTAATAAGTGCTTCATAGTTTGTCTGACTGTGGGTATAACTATAGTAGGAAAAGCTCTTATTCAGGAATCTGTACTTACACATGGGCTTCAGTAAAGCAATTAGTAAGCATTACACACATTGTAATTGATTTGTGGGGGCATATTTAAGGATTATCAGGCCAAAATCTTGTTGATGGTTTATCCCTGCATAGGTGGTTGGACATTTTTGCCTGCCCAGATTCAGTTTAAGGATGTGTAGATGCTGTTTCTCATACAGGTATGCATTCTCAGCCAATGCCAACCCATCTGCCCCTGGAGGAAATTGGTAGTCGTACTTTGGTAGTACAATCAACTGCACATTCAGTTGTGCACTGGGTTGCACATTCAACACAAGCCTCACATAGCACAAGCTCCACATGTGGAAATTAATACTGTGTTACCCTGATGTAGAATCTCCACCTCAGTATGGGTGCCCCCCATAATATTAAAAAAAAAACCATCATATTTTTAGAATATTTCTTCTGAGTATGTGACAGCAAACACCAACTCAAGGAGATATCAATACTGTTTTTATTTCATCAGGAGCAAAAAAAAAAAAGAAAAGAAAAAGTGAAATTTAGATTCTTTTCACTTTTGGCCAAATGGGCACAGCACTCAGGAAAGATTCTAGATTATCCCCTATAGCATTAGAAGATGTTCAAGATGAGAACTTTCCAAGCTGACGTACATTGTATATCTTGGAAAAACAGTAGAGAATGGCAGAAAGCATCTAACAACAATGGGGAGTCTTAGACACTGTTAGAATAATATAATTCTTTTACTTTGATTTTTGTGTGTGTGTGTGTGTGTGTGTGTGTGTAGTGCTTCACAATATAGGGTCTGGAAGCTGTAGAACAGGAACTCAAAGCATGTGATTTAATATGTCCAAGTAAATAAGATGATCAGCAAAGGGAAGGCCAAAATACCCCACACAGTGTTCGTTCTAAACCAACATAAATAGCAGTTAAACACATATTCCCCGTACCACACGGCCCAAACCAAATTTGGCACTACACCTCTTCTTACTATTACTGTGACATTTTTCTCACTGAGTCCTTGATTTAAACTTCTGAAGCCTGATATATTTTCCTGGCTTCTCCATCCAACCCAACTATGGATTTAATTGAAAGATACAGCTGGGAGGAAAATGATCTTTCATAAAGAAAGAAGAATTTCAAAGTGTGCCACAAAATATTCCAGAGAGGATGCCATTTGCTAGCTTCCAGGTTTTACCTTTGCAAGACATTAAGAAAAATGAGCTGTTAACTACAGACCAGACCAGAGGGCCTCTTTCTGATGTTTTGCTTCAGGTATATCAATGTTGGAAGGCCCCATGAAAAGCTCAAAAAAACCCAGGAATTAACCCAATGGCTTTCTTTCTTTAAAAGTTTCATCCCACCATTTTAACAACAACACCCCCAAGACAGCTCAAAACCATTTGAATACAGTTAAATGATAGACAGCTAAACCAAAAGCATCAATAGACTGATCTTTAACAGCATTAAATAATTAAAATGGGAACTAAAGATGGTTCTATAGTACATGCAGAAAGAATGACAGAAAAATAGAGAAACTGGGGTTATAAAAGTCATAGAGGTAGAAAAAGAAAATGTGGAAGCAGAAAAATCTAAGAATGCTGATGAGACATCCTGCCAAAGTGTCATGCAATACAGATGCCATTTAAAAAAAAAAAAAAAGCACTCTTCTCCCACATACAGATATCCTTGGGAGCAGAAAGACTAGCAATTCTGACTTTGGATCATAGTTGTTATTGCTGCTGATGCTTTAAGGCTGGCAACCTTCCACTATTTTTAATACCATGGTTCTTTACACAGCAACATTCTAACAAAGGAATTAAGGTAGCTTACAGTTTGATATAACAAAGCATCATGACACAATGCAAGAGAAAAAGAGCATGAAATGGAAAAATGAACACCCTTACACCAATTCTTTTACATGTTAAGCAATGAAAATACCAAATGGATCATTGTAGGAGACCATTTTGTAAAGTGTCCCATCCAAACCAGCGTTCCAGAAAATTGGTCCCAGAGACACCAAAGAAGGTGGTTTCACTGTCCCTCCTCTGTTGCAACCAGAGAAAATTTGTCTCGGCGGGACAGTCTGTGGGTATTTCTATTTCTCTACTTCCTTGGGATGGGTTTCATCTCTGTTACTATATATAAACAAGTAGGTAAGTAAACAAAATAAAGTGAATATCCATGTTTATAAAAAGTTTCTCCATAATCAGACACTTTAGTTTTCTAGACTAAAATGGCTAGGAGTAAATCAAGTCTTCTCTCACCTTACTGGAAAACAATATAATGTCAGTGTAACAGAGCTGACTCAGAAACCAATAGGTGTACTAAAATACAGAAGAATGAAGTAGGAATAATTTAGGAATGTGGTCTAGTCAGTGGGATGCTCGGCAGGAGACTTCAGGTACTTGGGAGAGAATGAGTGGGTTTGTCAGATCAGTGTCATTCCATTCTCTGTGATTCATAGCTAAAACCCTGAGACCAGAGGACAGGCCCTTATGATGTCACAGAGGACCCCTTCACATTAAACAATTATAGTATTTTTAATCCACTTTAACTGCCCTGTATTCATCCTATGCAATCTTGGGATCTTCAGTTTAGGGAGGAGCATTTAAAATTCTCAACCTGAGAAGTCTAGTGCTTCAAAAATGATAAAGCGAAGAATTTCATAGGATGTGGTAGTTAAAATGACAGTTAAAATGCTAAAACTATGTAGTGTAAAAGGGTCTCAGAATGTGAAAGGGCCATATGGGTAGGGATGGGATGGAACAGCTTCTGGGTCAGCTGACTAAAAAAAATTGACATGAGAACCATATGGGTAGAAGGCCAAGAATTTT
Organism: Phrynosoma platyrhinos; assembly: GCA_020142125.1. Lineage (NCBI taxonomy): Eukaryota > Metazoa > Chordata > Lepidosauria > Squamata > Phrynosomatidae > Phrynosoma > Phrynosoma platyrhinos. The sequence goes on from CM034701.1 coordinate 325,462,962, forward strand.
GGTAAAACCCAACTAGTTGGGTAATATAGCAATCCACAGCCAGAGGGCAAAAACCCAATGCACTTTTGACAAAATATGTGTCAATATGCACCAAAATATTTCCCAATATATATAGCTGCAATCATTACTGCTAGGGCTCAGTTCCTTTGTCGTCTTATTTATACTGCATACAAAATTATTATTATTATTATTATTATTATTATTATTATTATTATTATTTATATCCCACCTCCCTGTAAAATACAACCGAGGTGGCTTACACAATAAAATGAATAATCCCGTCCCCCAATAGCCCCCCCCAAAAAACATACAGTTAAACAATCAAAGTTTAAAAACATACTTAAAATAATAAACTACAATGAATTACAATAAATGACAAATAATCTTTCCAAGCCCAATACAATGTGCATGTAGAAAGCTCACATCCAGCCCTTAGGTAGTTTTTCAAGTCTCTGCTCTGTTGCTCCTGAGGCTTTCATGACAAATAATATGACCAATAACATTTGTTGCCTCTTTGCTATAAATGGCACAATGAATCCAAGTCCAAGCAGTCAATCTCTCTCTCCAGTCTTCCTTCTTGCCAAAGTAACAGGGAGAGGTTTCACAGTGTGTAGGTGTGTCACAGTTCTGCAGCTCAAGGCTCTCTCGAGGCAAATGTTATGTAATAGAGCAGTCTCCTTGTTGAATTAGGAGACATGGAGAGATAGAGCATTAATAGTTATCCATTTAGAGGGTGAGATGCTTCCTTCTTCATTTCTATAGAGCAAGAATAGGAAAAGTTCAGCCCATGGGCCTCACAGAGACCTCTAGGGCCTTCAGTGGAGCCTTCTTGTCTCCCAGAAAACACCATCCTGAACTTATCTCCCCCAAATAGCTATATTGCCTCTAGAAGGTCTAACTGGCTATATAAAGACAAGAATTTCAGGATGCAGGAAGCCAGGAGAGATAGCCAAAAAACTTTAAGATCCCACAGTAGTGACAACCCTCAGATCTCTGGAAGTTGCCCACTTCTGCTACAGTGTGTGTAGCAGAAGAAAGCTCATTTGACCTTGACAGCAAATATCTCCAGACAAAACTGAGGATTTTTTTAGCCAATGTAGAAGCATGCTGGCCTCAAATGGCAGTGAGATTATGCTTTGTGATACTTATTCTAGGTGAGGAAAGACTCAATGGAGGGGGGTCTCATCTTATTTATTTTTTGTGCATGTATTTTTTCCAAAACATTCAGTCCATCTAACTAATCAAAGCCATTATTCCTCACTTCCAGTGCTTGGAGATATCATTTTCAATTATATCTCCTAGAATCTTGCACTCAATGTGGAATTCTTGGAGTTGTAGCCAAGAAAAGTATCCCTTTTCCACGTATGGCTGATTGCAAACTTGATATACTTCACCAGCTCTGTACCTAATGCCCACATGTTCAGTATGAAATCAGTGAAAGGGAAACAGATCTTCTGCTACACATGTTGACCTTGATAGTGAAGTCGCCCTGATTGTTCTCAGAGGGGCGGGGTATAAATAAATATTTATTATTATTATTATTATTATTATTATTATTATTATTATTATTATTATTATTATCAGGTATCAAGAATTTGGGAGTTGGGGTGTCAGCTACCGTGACTTCCCCCTTCCATGTCCTCATGAATGTGTGCAGTGTTGTCTCACTTCTCCCTCTAATTCAGCAAGGTAAACTTGATGGCATGGAAGCAATGAACAAGTATCACTGGGTTCCTATGAGCATCCAACTCTTTTTTTTTTGCTCTGCATTTGATCTTAGAAACAAGGTTGAAAAGTCTATTGACACATCAGGACTAGTTTAGTATGAGCTATAACGCTCAGGGATAATTTGGGATTGGCTGTAGCAGTAGGCTAGTATAATCTTCATCTGTTGAATCAGTGGTTACACCAAGTTCATCATTAGCAGCCATTGTATCAGACTGCAGCAAAAGAAGCCCTGGTGGAAACTTGGCCATCAACCGACTCTTGGTGAAAGACCACCATCCAGAACACTCTGACCTTAAATCCACCAGCAGAAGCCATACCAGTAGATCAGAACAGGAGGTGATAAGAAGGGAAGGCCAACAATATAACCAGGCCAGCTAAAAGATTACTTGCTTTTTCTCCCCCTCCTTTTCTTTCCTTGTGAGTAATTTCTTTTTAGATTGTAACTTTGTGGATAGGACAGTCTATTATTGACAGTCTGTAAACCATTCTTGGGGCTTTCTTTATGAGTAGTGACTGGGATAAAAAAATACTTCAAATAAACAAATTAATGAATAATAAATAAAAGTTTTGGCTCTCTAGAAACAGGGACCAAAGTGTTAATTCAGATCATCTGTTAATTAATTTCCAGCTAATTCACTGCAGAAATTGTTGATTCCAACAGTTTCAGGATGAGGTTTCTGGTGAACATAATCTTGTTGGTTGGAACTTGTACAATTAAGATCTTCTAATAATGTTTATTTTTCAATTCTCTGAATTTAGAAATAGATGTGCCTACAGCCAGTTTCTATAAATCTCCTTTAAATGTATTCTTAAAACTCCATATATTAACAAAGTGCATTGCTTATTTTTTAGGCTAGTTTTATTCATTATTTGAATTCTGCTTTGCCTTGGGTGAGGATGAAATGGTCTTTTGCTATTTTCTTTGGAGCTGTTTTAAATCACTAAAAATATTTATTTCTGTCATGGCTGAAAGATTTTAAAACTCATTATGTCTTTTTATTCTTCAGATAAAATGCTAACATTCTATGGAACATAAATGGAAGGAAGATGAACCAACATCTTTTTAAGTTTCAAGAAAAACTATAGTCTTAGAGAATTGACATAAAGAATCAAAAACAGGTTAAACTGAAGCTCTGAATGATACCCACATTGCATGGATATTAATCCCAAATGTGTGTTGCCCAGCACCAGGAACAGGGACCAAATTCCACTGGGAGAACAATGTCCATGTAAGGTGGAGAAAGTGAAATTTGTGAGCTTGCAACCCACAACACAACATTTTGTAGTCCCTAAAGCCCCCCAAACTGGCAATTATTCAACCAAAAACATCTGGAACATCTGGAACATGCCAAAAAACATGACAGTGGTGCCTTCACAGCCACCAAGATGCCCTAAAATGCTAACAACAACCATCTACCCAAATCAGTCAAAAAGTGGCCAAAAAAGAAACCAGAAATAATGTGACATTACTTCCAATTGCACTGGATGCACTAGTGCAGGGCCTGGGTGATATAGGAGTGCCCCCTGTTGCCTACTTCTTTTGTAAGGAGAAGGAATCTTAGAGAAGGGACCATAGAGGATGGCAGTGTACAGGATAGGGTCTCAGACACAAGAAGAGACCTGCCAGATCAGATAGAAGTCCTAGCTTGTCCAGTGTCCTGTTCACAAAGTAGCCAACCAAGCACTTGCAAGATATCAAAAAGCAAAACAACTGCCACAGTGCTCTAACACACAGCAAGTGCTATTACAGAGCACACAAATTTATGGAGAATAAAATCATCAATGGCTACCAGTATACAGAATACTTCGACTATGGTTAACCTCCATGCATTTGTTAAGTCCTGTTTCAAAGCCATCTAAGTTGGCAGTAATCATCCTACTGAGAAGCTTCCCCAAGTAACTGAGCTATGAAAATCTTCCTGAACAAAAAATGATAGCTTTCCAATACTAGGTGAAGTAGAGCTTTGGCCATGTGGACCCGCAGTCTGACTCAATATGTTATAGCTTTGTATGTTCCACCATTTCCCAATTCTGAACTTTAAACTGTCTTCTAACATTAATGAACATAAGTGGTTTGTGATTTGGCACTGAAAGCTGACAAAGAGAGCCAGTGCATGGAGGTTAATATTTGCATGTAACACAACTTAGGAATCTCACTTTTTTTTCTATTTAAAAATATTTTCATATATATTTTACATCACTCATTTTCTCCCTGTTTCTGTCTCTGAATCTGTCTTTTCTATACTAATATTGGAGAGCTTGGAAAAGATATGTTGGAACAACAACTCCCATAAATACCCCAGCAAGCTGAGACAGTGACCATGAGGGGAGTTGTAGTCCAACAAGTAACTTTTCCAACTCTGTAATATTGGCCATGCAGGAGATCATTCAGAAGACAAACAATTATATTCCAGGTTCTATGTAGGTTCTATTCTGTCTGGCAGCTGAAATTCTATTAAAGCTGAATTAATTTCAAGCAAAATGACATATGTTTCAAATGCTTTAATTAGAAGCATAGCTGTGTGGTAGAGTAACAGAATTCTCTACCTGTAACAAAAGTCTTTTCAAAACCCTCTCTTAACATTCCTAAGGACCTTATCCCACGCTGCTCTCAAAAGTGGCAAGAAAGCGATATGAGCATCATTGCAGTACTATAGCGCTAGTATAAATATGGCGCTAGCGCTATAATAGCGCTATGGATAAGCTCGCGCTATTGCAATGCCCGCTGAAACCAACATTCAAAAGAATGCGATTGATGTTGCATTCCGGGCGATTTCTTGCTGGATTCTGAGCGACGTCGTGTAATCACATGGAAAACTATAGCGCTATAGCGCCTGATTCTTAGCGGATTCTGAGCGACGTCGTGTAATCACACGGAACACTATAGCGCTATAGCGCCTGATTCTTAGTGGATTCTTGCTGCTTTTGGCCCCGTGGGATAAGGTCCTAAGTTTTGCTGCTGTTGTTTCTTTTTTACTCATGTCAGTTTTCTAAGTAAACAATGAGTGCCAAACCCAAAACACTGGTTTTTGTCCAAAAATAAAATTAAATGCAATATGTTATAGAAAACCTAGCAAATTTGCATTGGTGTGCTGTCCTGCTCATTAGTTGAAAAAAAAATTGTGTTTCTCTCATATATAACAAGATTTCCTTTTGTCTTTTATCCTATTAGGAATATTGCTGAGGATTTCTCTGTATATATGTCTATATATCCATCTGCCCAACCACATCCTAAGGGACCCACAGAAAAAGAGAAAATCTGTTTTATGTCTGTGCAAGTTGTTCCACATGCGCTGTTCCCTGTTCCACAGCGTAACTAAAAACCTATTAATTTAAGTTCTGCCTTTTGCATTCCAGTCCAGGCTCATTAGGAAGGCCCGCTCTCCCTGTTCTTGACCACATGCATGCAGGGCTAAAGAAGCTACAGCACCAACATTCAGTTTTGTTGGCAAATCACCCCTTGATCTGAGGTTCTTCGCTCATTTGGGATCTATTGTGGTAAGCTCAGCAATTTTGACAAGGATATTTGTGGTGGGACTTTCATAGCTTAAAGGTGACAAAATGAGTAAAAAATAAATCTGTTCACAGTGATTTAAAGGAAGCTGTGAAATAATCCATTTTATATTTCATTTTTTGTTCCATAGAAAAAAATTCCAGTAAAAAAAAAGCTAAACTTAGCTTTAGAAAATTGGATACTCCCTTTCCTTCCTTTTTCATGTGGTTGGAAGATCATGCAGTTGAGGATATCCATGTGGCTGAATTACACATGTAAGTAAATTCAGTGTCTCTTTGAGAACTAGAAAAGCCACTTTGGAAGAAGCAATTGGAATGCAAGAAGGACTTGGAGAAAAAGAAAGAAGATAATAGTCTCTCATGCCAAAGGAGCAAGCAGTCAGAATCAGGTACCAGCTATCAGGATAACTGGAGTGGCCTAAAGTAGGAGTGGAAGATTTTTGCCCCCGTGCCACCCAGAGGCCACCCCACCTCAAATAATGATCATCATTCATTCATACATTCATCTATTCCTTTTCTGATTGAATGAGGGCTTTTTGGAGTGCCATAGCTCCACCAGAAGAAGACACAGCATGGATGGACTGATTCCTCCTTCATGGGTATCATTGGTGAGAACAAGGGAGAAAGCTTTCTCAGTAGCTGCCTCTAGGCTCTGAAACTCCCTTCCTAGAGAGGTTAGACTGGTTTCCACCCCCTCCTATTTTGTTGAAGTTTCAGGGAAGCATGTGCCAGTAGAAATCTGGAGACCACATAATGTTCCAGGGAGCACCATGTGGTCTGTGGTCCTTGGTTTCTACCACTCCTTTCACACTATCGAATTATAGCACTATGATTTCACTTTAACCACCATGGTCTCACCCTATGGAATCCTGGGATATGCAATTTAAGGAGGGGCATTAATTCTCAGCTAGAGAGCCTGAGTATCTTACCAGAGTACAAACCACAGGACTCCATAAGATACAGCCATGGCAGATAGCATAAAAGCATAGCTCTATAACTGTGTAGTGTGAAAGGGCTGAATCATCTAAAGCTGACACCAGCTACCCAAGACCCCATGCTGCTCTGCTATTTCAGCAACAAAGCTGTTTGCCAATCTATCACCTGTAATAGGCTATAACAGGCTGCAATAAGTTCACCAGTCCCCCTCAGTTTAAATGGCTATATCTCCCCCAAAAGAAAACACAGCCCTGAAATACTGTCTCTCAGCTTGAGTGCATTACTCTGAGACAGCCACTGCTTACTGAGAAGATGAGGTCTGAAATCTGTTCATTGGCGGAACAAGTTATTTGTTTGAGAGGTGGTCACTGTAACTGTTACCCAAAAGGTAGGGGGACTTCAGTTCACCACCAGCAGTGACAGTGGCTCCTTGATTTTGAGGGAAATTAATTACCTCAGCAGGAGGCCTGCAAGAGGTTGGATAACTTGAGGGAACTTTTACAGAGGCTTCTGGGAAAAATAAACTAAGAAAGTTAGCACAACAGGCAAAAAAGTTTAGCAAAACTGGACAATTTGCATTTATTACTCTAATCCACTTTCAGGATTCCCCCCACTACAACCACCATAGCAAATAAGTATATAATGGCTTGAGTGTTGAACTAGGACTCTGGGACAGATGGTTTAAATCCTTACGTGGCTGTGGAAAGCCACTGGGAGACCTTAAGCAAGATCTCAGAGGAAGGCAATGGTAAGCCCTTTCTGAAGAAATTTTGCCAAGAATACCCCATGATAGGATCAACTTAGGTTAAAAACAACTTGAAAGCACATAAAAACATAGGGGGGTTGCAGACTGCCAGAAATAGTGCAAATTGAGCCCAATTTTAGGGTTAGGGTTAGGGAATCATGGGAACTGCATTTTATTGTGGCTCTCTGACAGAGAAGGCTCAATGTCTCAGAAAAAAAAAAACAATTCCCATGATTCCCTAGCACTAATCCTAACCCTAAAAGTGGACTCAATTTGCACTATTTCTGGCAGTCACCATCCTACAGATGCTCTGCTAGGAATGGATGCCATGATCTAATTTATCCTTGTACACTTAAGAAGAAAGTGCAAGATGATGAAGATAATAATCGTAATCATAATAATGATAATTGCCTCAAGAAAGTAAGATTCTCTTTGTGTGGTCTTGGAGAAAATGTGCACTTTTTTTTGAAAGCATTTGTATGTGTAAAATTCTGTAAATGTGCAAAACTTAAATTTTCAATATGCCTTGTTGCATAGATCAATATTTGATCCAAGGTATGGGAAATCTTTCACTATTTTGATTTCCTCATTATCTAGGTTGAATTTATGTAGATCCTCCATAGTCATTACTTTTGTTTTCTTTATATTCAGCAGTAAGCCTGCCTTTGCACTTTCTTCTTTAACTTTTCTCAGTAATTGTTCAAAAAGAACACAGTCCTATCTCTGCAATTGCTTTCTTTAGTTGTGGAATCTCTCTTTTTGTAATCTGAATCCATTAGTTCGTGTTCCAGCCTCTGTAACATCAGTAAGCAATCTCCCCCCCCCCCCAACTTCTACATGACATCCCTTTAGGTATTTAAATAAGGCTGTCATATCACTCTGCAGTCTTCTCCTCTCCAAGGTAAACATACCTAGCATCCTAAACCAGTCCTCATTGGACTTGGTTTCCCCATCTTTCATCTTCTTGGTTGCCCTCCTCTAAACATATTCCAGCTTGCCATTATCCTTCTTCAACTGTGGTACCCTGAACTTGACAGAGTATTCCAGATGATACCTGCCTAAAGCAAGATGGGAGATACTATTATTTGCCTTGGTCTGGGTTTGCCTGATACCAGACAGCTTAATATCAAGAACACCATCACAAGCACCTTGAATTCACACCAGAAAAGTGTTGGCAGCCTGTCAAAGCACATCTGTTCAGAAAATCTACATATGTATAGATAATATTTAATTTTGGACAGGCTCAATCAGTGGATTACTGGTAAATATTTAAAAGAAAGGAAAAATAAATAGAAAGTTCCAGTTCCTATATTCCTATATTGTTCTACCTATAATCACTTTTCTTTTTACTGACTGGTCTAGCAATTGTGTTAGCAATAACAATGTGCATAATGTTAGAATAGAACTAGACATACCCAGAGCTTGGAACATTAATTTTTGGGACTGCAGATCATAAAATCCCCCTGCCATCTTAGCCAATAGAACTGAATGTACCAACACAGAGTTGTGTCTTCAAGGAGGAGCCATTATAAACAGAGCAGTTATATTTATCAGTTCATTGAAAGGACTTTGAAAAAAAGATTAAAGGACTTCATAAAGTACTATCAAATACTAACATTTGTATATTAAATCCAGTTGTTAATCTCAACTGACATAAACCCACTGAATTAATTTTAATATGGTAAGTCAACACTTAGGTAAATTCCATTGATTCACCATACCTCCCAATATTTTACAGCTGAAAAGAAGGATGTGTGGCCAAGCAACATCAGACTGTTGTCAAAAGGGCAAAAACCATTAATGAGGAAGAGCACACAAAACTACTCTTTTCAGCATAGAAACCTTGGACTTTATACACAGAGTTTAGAAACACGTAAAAAAGCGGGGAGTCAAATCAGTCAATATAATTTTATTTCTGTGGATATAAATGCACATATGGCAATAGGAAGATGAATGGAGAGAAGAAAACCAATAAAACTAAACCTTAAAACAAAGATGTTGTCAGAATTGGGGAGAGGGGTGGAATCTACAGACAAAACTGAAGTGGGCTGTCAGAGCTGCATAGTACCTGTGGTCCTTCTCTGCTGGTACTGCTCCTCAGTACTGTCAGCACCTATAACTGATCAAAGTGCTGAATAATAACACAATATACACAATGTTCTTCAAAAGCTTGTAACATGGATGTTTGTTGTTACTGGAATTGCTATATGACCAACATGGCTATCCCCGGATGTTTCCAAGTTCTATATACAGAGCACTTCCAGCACTATATAAAAGCCAACAACTATCCAACCAACCATCCACTAAGAACAGCAACCCACATTGAACATAGGTCATGCCCATATTTATACATTTTGTCCATGGCATAATCTTCTCATACAGGTGTCTTCAGCAGTCCTCTTCCATCAGCCTCTTGCATCTTGTCCACTGTGTTATCCTGGCAGTGTCTCATATGGTGTGATGATGATGCTCCATGTCAGTCACCATGCTGCAACCTTTCTCATGTGTTGCATCATCCAGCATCTATCATCCATATTCAGTGCAGTGAAATTCAACTCCAGTTTAACATACACTGACATGGGCAGAAAAATATTTTCAAATCAGGAATTTTTCTCTACTATATTGATCCAATTTTAAGAAAATTAGTGAGTGAGGGTGAAATATAAATTCCATTAAAGAATTTTAAAGAGAGAGAGATACACCGCAATGCACAGCTCTGGTTAGTGGGTTAATTTAAAAGGGATCCCCATCAAGGTACAACTCTGCACTTCCCCTGTGTAGATTGTGTTTATTATTTTTGCTTACCAGACTGTGGAGTGACACAGTCTGTTGAAGCAGTCCAAACCACAAAATGGCTCCAGCACCTTCTTCTTTGCTCTTGCTTTGAAAGGAAAAATAAAACTCCTCCCCTCTCCTGTCCTCCTTAATTGAGTGCAAACTACTCTTGAAGTCTGCAAGCTCTAGCAAGCAACAGATGGCTGAAAGGCTAGAGGGTGGGGAAATCCTTACTTTTAAAGACCAGCTGAGGGTCTGAGATTTCTCCTAGAGGTGAGAATTACTTGTGACAGTTCTGGCTAATCTGTGGCTATTGGAGGATCTGGATTCACTAGTTCTATTCTAGTTGGGTTTGACATCTGGATTTAGTATAGCATGTGCAACATGCCTAATTTACTGTAAGCTTAGATTAGAAAAACAAACAGAGACAGTAAAAGCTGAAACTCAAAACCTGAAAAGCAATCTGAATGAAGGCACAAGGAGACAAATTTCATTTTCAGAAGAGAACATGGTTTTGGATTGAACATGCCTTCTTTCCATAAGCATGACAAGGATGAGGCAATGGATGAAAAAGAACAGGAGCAGTTACATATAAATATCTGGAGCAATCTCCAACAATGTTTGTGTAATTTGCAGAATTAATTTATTACAGACTTTGTACTTTTACCAGTGCCATCTTTCCTCCTTCAGCCTGGTAAATTCTCAGTTCAAATCAATTCCAAAGCTTCTGTCAGGTTTTTCAAATTAAGCAAAATAAATGATACCCTTTCTAAACTGATGTAGCTTTTCAAACAATCATTTCACCTTTCAGAACTATTAACTATAGGAGCACTAATATATATACATCAAGGTAAAAGTAAAGGTAGAGGTAGAAGTTAAGGTATTCCACTTTGACAAGGTTGTCAAGTTGTGTCCAGCTGTACGGAGCAGTGCTCATCTCTGTTACTAAGCTGAAGAACCAGCGTTATCAAAGACAACTGTGTGATCATGTGGCCAGTGTAGTGGTTTGAGTGTTGGTCTAGGACTTTGAGAGACCAGGATCCAAATCCCTGCTCAGCCATGGAAACCCACTGGGTGACCTTGGGCAAGTCATATTCTCTTAGGCCCAAAGGAAGGCAATTGTAAACCTTTCTGAAGAAAAGAAAAATCTTAGCAAGAAAGGCCTGTGATAGCTTTGCCCTAGGGTAACCATGAGTCTGAAATGACATGAAAGCACATACAACAACAACAGATTCTGGAATATGCCTTCTGTTGAAAAATCTACTCTGTTCACTGAAGGCACTTCCATTCATTTTGGAAGAGATGAGCTCACTCCTTTCAGCAGGATCTTCAGGCACTCTGTGTATCATTTGCAGGGGGCTATAGGTTCTGTTGTGGGGACAGTGGATTAGGAAAATCCACTTCAGATAGCCCAGTTGTGCACACCTAAATTTTGATCCAACTACAGCCTAGAAAGTATACATTTAGACTAATACTCATTGCATTCTCCAGCCAGTATGGTCATTTGTCACTGTGGCTGGAGGATTCTGGAATTTGAAATCCAACAAGTAACTCTTCCATGAGATCTACTCCCATGTCTTTTACTTTTCAAGTGAGCACACTTTCCACTGGACCACACAACTTCTTATTTGGCAGCTGTGGGTCAGAGATCTATACTCTGTTCACCTTGAAAAACGTGTGAAGAATTCCATACAGGATTCTATTTGACTCTAAAGAGCCATTGACATGTGGAAGACTTGAATGATCAAGTTCGTGGTATCTGATGCTGGGAATTTTGTTTTATAAGCACATCGCAGATTTCCACTCATGGTTTGGCAAGATATTTCAAACTTTGGGAATAATTGAAAAAGTGCTCGGGGAAAAAAAGCTCTGATATAAGGGAAAGTACAGCTGTTCCATAAAAATATTTGTGATTATCAGTTTGAAAGTGTCCCCTAATTCACATTTCAGCAAAATTTCCAAGGATTAGCATTCAAAGGATATTCTCTATTATTTTTTAATCTAGAAATATATATATATATATATATATTAAAAAAGTGTTTCCATCATCTCCATCAAAGCACAACATACTTGCTTGGTGAGGTTGTAAGAAGATGTAACAAAAGCAAAATAACTTCCAGCCTCAGTAACATGAAAATAATGGTGGAGGTCCTGCATGAAGAAATGAAACATAAAATTTCCCCAAGGTGAAAACCACTCTCCCTCCCCTCCTGCAAGATTCACCTTTCTCTTATGGGAGATTCAAACATGGGCATGCAAAACCTCACAAGGGTTCCCCATAAGTCTGAAAGGATGAAGATATCACTGTGGGGCCAGTTGTATCTAGAATAGTAAAGGAAGTTTATTCCTGATATCTAATTGCTTCTGTGGAGAGTGTTTTGGTTTTGACACTGCATTTCATTGGGTGACCTGAAAGTGGGACACTCAAAATTCATGTTTGCCCCACAATGAAAACTAAGCTTACCATGGATATATCTAATTTCAGGCATTTAGGTCACATGCCTGAGAACCTATCTTCAAGTATTACCACAATACCATTCCTGGAAATCTAGAGATGAACTGGTCTATTGCTCTGAATTCTGTTGGTAGTTCCATTCAGAGTGAATCCATTGAAACAGTGGAATTCACATAAATAACTACTTATCATTCAAAAGGGCTGCTTTAGTTGGAACTCACAATAGGATTCAGACCATAGTTGCTACATGTGGATATTTAGTACATATCCTAATTATGGTATACTAGGGATGGAAATAGCAGAAGAGTATCCATTGTCTCCCATAGTGGTGAGTAAATTACTTTAATTATTAATTTTCACATATGGAGATGAAATATTCATGGATTTACATCCCTATAACATACAGTCCTACTGAATGCCTAACAAATGCCTCCAGAGTCCCTTATTGTAGGTAGTTTGCAAGTTCCATTAGGACACTGGGAATATGGTTTACTGTATTAGGGACAAAGTTGGAAAGGACACCCAATGTAACAAGAGCATATACACTTCATGTGTGGAACATTAGCATATGATCATTCTTCCAGTGGTTTTGCATCTTTGCTTTTATAACAGCATTGGCTTTCCTATCTAAGACTTGCCGGCTTTCCTAGAATTTCTCAGGAATGTTCTCTGGTGGTTGCCTTAACTGTTAAGATGGAATGCGCTACATTTGGTTATGTACTTCAGTCACTTTAGTTCCTGTGGGTTTACATTTGAATTACAGTACTCATTTGAATTAAGCTCCAGTTTAAAGCTAATCTTGAATGTTGCCATGTGTGAGGCCATAGGGCCATTTGCAGGACTCCAGTCTTGAGAGTATAGAAGACAGTGCAAGGAAGACAATGGTGGGCTGATGTGCTTCAGATGAGAGCAGACCTTCTCTCAATACCTGTGGATATGAAACCTAAGTCAATGAAGAACTTCATCATTTCTGTAATTTCCTGATCAAGACAAAGGGACATCTGCAAAGGTTCACTGAAAAACAACGAAATACATTGAACTTTAGAGCCCTGTCACCAGATCTTGTTTTTTCTTTGGTGCTGCAAAGCCCTGCATCTTTTCTTGCTTCTACTGACCCTCCTTCACATTGCCGCCTAGGGGTCCAAACAGACAGATTGGGGCTGCAGTGTGTGGCTGTCATGGCCCCAATCTATCTTCAGAAGGGGAGGCTTCAAGCCGGTATGTTATAGCCCAGAGTCTTGATGTTACTATGTGCGTTCATTCTGTAGTATGATCACCCTAAGTAGATAAATATGGCAGTTCTGTACTCAAAGCCCATTCAGTGCCACTATATTTGTCCATATACAACTGCCACTTTTATTTTTATTTCCCAAATGTGTGGCAAAAGCACATCTGGCCTGAGAAGTGGAGGATCGAGGCTGAGGCTGCCGGACAGCACGGCCTTGATCCTCCCTTTTGCTGGCCTGGAAAGGAGCGGCAAAATACCGCTCCTTTCAGAGCCAGCAAAAGGCCACTCTAAAAGCCGCCTCGTGGTCTTTGGTGCCCTGCACCAGAAGGATTTCCTGATGTCGCGCGTGCTTTGTTCTCAGCTAACCTCAGTTAATGAAAACTGAGTTGAAGGTGCAAAAATAGTTTGCACTCAATTATCTCAGTAAGGGGGAGGGGACAGGATCTCAGTGTGCAATTTCACTCTTTCCAGTATTTCAGAGAAAACTTGTACCTTGACTGTTCTACTTTATTGAAAATCTCTGCCATCATTGCCACACTCTGATGAGGCTTGATCACATTTGTCTAAATGTTCATCTGTGAAATGCTAGGGAGTATGGACAGGGACATCACTAGGGGGCATGGGGGATTCAGGCCACACTGGGTGACACTGTAAGAGAAGGGATGTCATTGCTCCCCAAATGTTAAAGGCATGAGGCAAGGTGCTCCACCAGTGAATGAAGCAAGTGTCACTTTCTCCACCCACTGAGCCTTAAAGGCATGGGGGGGGGGGTGAGTGAGGCTCAGTGGGAAGAAAAAGGAGAGATTCACCTCACTTGCCATCACCATCACCGTGAGGTGAGGATCTCCTTCTCAGCCCACTGAGCCTTAGCACCCATGGACTCCTCCCCTTCCTCTGCCTCCCTTTCACACCTGGCCAGAAGCCCTTCCAGACCCAGAAAGGGCTGCCAGGCAGGCAGGAAAGGGAAGGGGAGGTGGTGTGGAAGAGGCAGCAACAATGGCAGAAACATGGAGTCAGTGCCACTGTTGTTGCTGCTGCTGCTGCTGCTGCTCATCTCTTTAGGAGTCATCAGTGATGGGCAGTAGCAGCAGCAGTGGTGATGGCAGTGGCAGAAACATGGAGTCAGTGCTGCTACCGCTGCTGCTATTGCCTATCCCTTTGGGATCACCAGTGTCAGGGTGCCAAGGTTCAATCCTATGGAATCTGGGGTTTGCAGTTTGATGAGACATTGGAGGGCCCTGGCTGAGAATTGTAAATACCCTTTCCTCAACTTACAAATCCTAGGATTCACTAGGACAAAACTAGGGCAGTTAAAGTAGAATAATAGCACTATAATTGTGTAATGTGCATGGGACCTGGTGTCTGGCATATCTTAAGAATGAATCAGCAGGATTTCAAACTGATGTAATCATTCTCTCAGATGCTATGGAAAAATAAACTGAAGAGAAACCCTTTGTTTCTGGCATGCATACTGTTCATCCATAAGCTGAAAAGAAAAGAAAAAAGACTATGTGAGAGGAGGTGAAAATGATCACATTCAAAAACCACAAAGCAGCACCCACACCTCATACAAAATTCTAGTGAGTTGAAAAGTGATGTCTGCCTCTTTATGTCCAAGTCCAGTAAGAGACAATCAGGGGTTGGGCCAGGATAGGTGCTGGAGGCAGATCACTTTGTGATCTAATTAATCTATTCTTCACCAGCTTCAGGACAGGACTGTACCACATGCTTTGAGCACCATGTAGCTTCAATCCTCATTTCACCATGTTGTTAACAAGAATAATTTAACATAATTATTATTTACAAATGAATAATAATTAATGAAATGGCTGGTTGGGATTACAAAAGCAAGCTTTTGCATGCTGTGAGAAGAACAAAAGTCATCAATATCAGTTCAGCCTCTCCCTTTTTGTATAATATATTTAACAGAACCATTGTGTCTGACACAAAGTTGACAAGCATCTTTGCACTCCGTATGCCAATTTGGCCTGTTCCAATACACATTTGTTTATAATGTGAATTTTCACACAATGAAATGAAAGCAGATGCAGTCTGGGGTGGGGCGGGATCTACCATTCCGGCCTATATAATGTCCAACAAAAGGGCAAAGGTTTTCTAAAAGGGTCTTTATTTCCCCTGTAATCATGTCTTGATGTCCTCCAAATTGTCATATGTTTTAACAAGAATTACATGAATGTGGTTTTGTTGTCCCGAATGACCTTTAAAACCACTAAAAATGATGCACATCACTGCTCTACAATCTTAGAGTATGTAATCATGACTAATACTTGTTTTATATCCAAAATTGCATGGGCCAAACATTTGTACATTAACCAATTTGGCAAGGATTTCCAATAGTAATAGGTTTTGCATGCCAAGAAATAGTTTTACAGTACTTACAATACTGTACTTTGGGGGAATTTTTTTCTAGTGATTACATTGTAAATCCCTATTAGAATTACCTTTGAAGAAATCAAATTATATAGCTAACTTTTGTAGGAAAATACAAAGTACAGAGCAGAAAAATGGGCTAATAATTTCCAATAATGACATGACAAGAATCAGTTTTTTGCTTCCTAGATTTAGGGCCTTTACAGACTGCCAGAAATAATGCAGCTTGAGGCCACTTTAACTGTCCTGGCTCAATGCTAGGGAATCATATGAACTGTATTTTTTCTGGGACATTGAGTCTTCTCTGTCAGACAGATCTGGTGCCACAATAAACTACAGTTCCCATGATTCCTTAGCACTGAGCCAGGACAGTTAAAGTGGCCTCAAGCTTCATTATTTCTGGCAGTCTGTAAAGGCCCTTACTTGCTGAGATTATTAATATTTATATTGTCTTGTCAAAGGAAAGATTATTACTGTTTAGGCATTATATATCAATTTTACTTCAGCTCTTGAGTATGAAAGTGACCCATGTTATTGTCTGGCACATTCCTAGTTGTGAATCATGTTCCAATTTTTACTAATTTTCCTAATAGTAGAAAAATCTTTAATTAAGATATAGGACCTTATCCCACGGGGACTGAAGCACTCACATTCCCGTCCC
This sequence comes from Phrynosoma platyrhinos, assembly GCA_020142125.1. NCBI lineage: Eukaryota > Metazoa > Chordata > Lepidosauria > Squamata > Phrynosomatidae > Phrynosoma > Phrynosoma platyrhinos. The sequence goes on from CM034701.1 coordinate 325,479,394, forward strand.
ATCGCGCTTCCTTGGCCAGAAAGCAGCATCATCCCAGCATCATTCTGGTCGCAGGAAATGTAATTCCCGTTTCAACCAGGCATTCAAAAGAACGGGGATGATGCCAGGATGATGCAGCATCATGCTGCATTGGGACGGGGATGCGAGTGGCTTTCCTGTGACATCGTTTGATCAGCCGGCGACAGGAAGCGCGGTTGCACAGGGATGCGACCGGGATGCGACGGGGGTGGGCGGGGCCTCCCTGCGATGTCGTTTGATCAGCTGGAAAGAGGAAGCGCTATAGCACAGGGATGCGATCGGGATGCTACGGGGATGGGCGGGGCCTCCCTGCGACGTCGTTTGATCAGCCGGGGTATGGAAGCGCGATCGCATGGGGATGCGAGCACTTTAGACCCCCATGTGATAAGGTCCATAGAGAGCTGTCTCGTCCTTTTTTCCTTTCCTTTCCTTTTTTTTTTTTTTTTGGTAATCATTCTGTTGTTTTATGCTTTCATTTCCATCCTATGACAACACAAAGGTAAACCTATTACAAGGTTTTCTTGGCAAGATTTGTTCAGAAGGGATTTGCTTTTGCCTTCTCTGGGTAGAAGTATTTGATGGCCTGAAGTTTTTCAGTCAAAGGAAGCTTGAAGAAATGGGCTTCATTGAAATAAAAGGAAGTCATTCAGCAAGTTAGTGTGATTTTCCATTACTTCTCCAAACAACCCTTTCTTTGAAAAGGTGAAATAAAAAGAAAGGTAAACTATTTTAATATAGGCCAGACAGTAAAAATGTTCCTATACTGAAAAACATTCTGGCGATGATCAGAATCTCTCAGTTGGATATTTGGTCACTTATAGTGATGTTCATGGAAGTCTGAGGAATGACTGTATATATTGCACACATCCCAGCAAAATGGTAGAGATACATTTGTATAGAATTTTGAAATTCAGAATGCAGCTTCAGTATGCTTTTCAGGAAATTGTGAAATTGCATGGATTCGCACATTAGCGTGTATGTGTCACATTTCTCAAGCAAAATCGTACCAACCTGTTGGACCGTTCCATTTAGCAATATTTGAGGGCCAGAATCTTATGGCCTAAACCTTAATTGTTAGTCCAGTTAGAAAAGAGTACTGAGCCTATTTGGGAGATGGAGCTAAGCAACTGGATACATCTTTTCAGGTTGAGACCTAAAGTAGGTTTATCCCCACACTGATATGGAAGCCACAAGCCACCATTGTCAACACTAACAGAGCTGAAATGATTTAATGGGTTTGCTCTAGTTTGGATGAATAATGGGCTCTGAGTCTGCGGTTGTATGAAGTATTTTATGAATTTAGTAAGATCCAATAGCCACTCTATTGCCTGCTCACTCATACAGATGTCCTATTTTATTTGTTTGATTTATGCTTTCCTCCCAGAGAGGAGACTCAAGGTGGCTTACAATAAAAGAATGCACATTAAACATAGCTAAAATGAATAAAAGTGCCAATACTTTACAATACAATTTAAAAATACACCAATAAAAGAAAAATGCAGCAGCTTCTTCTGCACTGAGGGTCCCCATCATTCAAAAAATAATAATAAACATCTCTCTGTATAGCACAAAAAAGTTGCTACATGTGAGGCCATTTTCTGACTTCTCCCACATCAGTTTGGAGGGACAGTTAATGAGGCTCAGACAGTCAAATTAATCTCTATTCTCCCTCAGCTGTGCTTCATGTGGGACAATGGTGAAATAATTGCTTTATTGCTTGGGACCCAGTGCTGGGAGAAAGATGAGATATCAACTGAATAAATCTGCAATTGTGAATTATGTGCAAAATCAAAGGATGATAACCAGTGCCAGGTTAAATCAATACAGTTGACAAAGACTAAGCTTTCCTGTGTGTCATCAGGAATCAATGAGGCATTAATTAGTGGGCTCCAAATAAACTGATTCTTACAACCATTTTCATTTGCAGGAGGAGTAACAGGTCTGAAAAGCTGCTGAAGGGATAGAAATATGCCTATGAATTCATCTGTTAAAAAATGCCAACACAGGTTCTGTGTACATGCCTGTTACTGATGTTGTATGAAAAATCAATCTCTTGGGTCTAGATCCAGTTGCTACTTTCTACTAAAGTAGACCTATGGAATCAATGGAATTTACATAACTGTTCTTACTTTGCAACCATTAATTCAGTGGGTTTACTCTAGTAGGGAAGAATGGTTGAATTTATATTACTACATAAACTTACATGAGAGCCAGCTTGATGTTGTGGTTTAAGAGTTGGACAATGATTATGGAGATCATGGTTACAATCCCCACTCGCCCATGGAAATTCACTGGGTGACCTTGGGCAAGTCCTGCTCTCTCAGCCTCAAAGAAGGCAATGACATGCCTCCTCAGAACAAATTATGTCCAGAAAACTCCTTGATATGTTCTTCTTAGGGTCACTGCAGTCAGAAATGACTTGAATGAACAAAATTACAGTCCAACATAGACAACACATCCTCTATCAAAATGACCTGGAGGAGCTGCACTAAAGGATGGTTGTACAATTATCCTTCCATGCCTAGGTGATCTGTAAAAGGCTCAAGTTGAATTCCATTCCTACCAATACTGGCTACCTAAGAAATTTACATAAGGATGTTTGGTTTCAGTAACAGAAAAAATCCACAAGATGGGCATCTTTGCTTTTTTTAAAAAAAAACATTATTTCTTGTTTAAGAAATCAAGTATGCAAAATTAAAGAGAACACTTTCAATAAAACCTTTTTACAGTTTATTGTCTATTGTTAAATGTATCAAAAAAAGGAATTTGAATAAATGAGGGATATTAAATGGTGAAATTCTATCTGGGCAAACAAATAAATAGCTATTTACAATCTTTGGCAAAACAAAATGTAAGTCTTGTTGGTCTCTTGTTCATAGGCACAGACACACACCCTTCCCTTCCCTTCCCTTTCTTTCTCACAAGCACACACAAAAACACACACAAGAAAAAGGAAATCATAAATACTTTACATAGTATATGGGCAATTATGGTACAATCTAAATATTAACATCTTAGTCCCAGCACTGATGTCTCCTTTTTATTTGATGGCTACATAAACATTATTACATGAATGAAACTTCCCCCATTTCTCTCTGGGACTGCAGGCTATAATTTCAAAATATTAAAAGTATGAAATGCAAAAACACCCCCAGCAAATAAAAGATAAAAACTTGTTTAAAGGATTTTATGTTAATATTAGTTTATGTTAATATGACAGAACTAAAAAAAAATGTGCAATAAGTAAAAAACAATGGTTCCTTTATAAAGTATATAATATTGAAATCAATTAAAATGTTTGTCTCAAAAAAGCAGAACTGACCTTTGGCTCACTACATATTCAAATGAATCAAGAGAGATTACCCCAATCCACCTATTGTGTCCATGTATACTAGCACATATGCACAAAATCATCTACATCCCCTGCTTCATTAATTTTGGTGGTGGGCATAGTTGGGAAAAGATTTTTTTTCAGACTTTCAGCTCCTAGAATGTCCCAGAACTCTGACTATGATGGGGCTATTGTGGGATTTATAATGCAAAAATAAAAAATAATCTGTCCCTGCCTTGCAACTAGGATTGCCTCCATCCAATGATGGAAGCTTTCCTGTCCACTAATTAATCTGAATGGAAATATCCACCTCAGGATGAAGTATATCATCTCACTTGTACTAGGAACTTCTATAATGTCTACCACCAGCTGGATAGGAAATTAGGTATGTAATTCCTGAACCTGATCCAAAAGCTATTTTTGTGCACACACAAACTAATAAAAATATGAAATAAAAATGCCAACCTAAGCTGTGTTTAGTTAATGGAGATGGATTTTGTCCCCCACCTGAAACTAAGCAGCAGACTGGTTTTACTCCATCATATATGGACAACCTTATTACTGCATGTACTCCTTCTTCTCAATAAAGACCCATGTATATAGCAGAGTATGCCTTAGAGTACAGATCAAGATGGACCATAATTTTCTTTAGTGAAACTGCATCCATGAACAAGACTACACTGGGGCTGGGAACCATGCAATCCTCCAAATAGTTTTAGATTAGACCTCCCAGCAGCGTCCTTCACCACAGTTCGCTCTGATAACTAGGGCTTCTGGAAGGTGAACTCTAACAGCAATTGGAGAGTCACATGATTCCCACCCATGAACTACACCAACAAATATACCTCATGGGCAAAGCTCATTCAACATAACAGTATAAAAGAAAAGTATACAATAAGTGTTAAATATGTACATACTATTGTATAACTGAATAATTGTTGTATGTGGTTATGATAAAATGTTGACCTTTTCCCAGCAATTTTTCTTTAAAATTCCTATATACAGCAGACATACATAAAAGATATAAATGTTGAGGTCAATGGTAAATATCAAGGTCCTGTTTACAAGGTCGCAGTGGTCACTAGTTTATTTGATGATTCTGAGCATTCCAAAATTAATGTAACTTATATAAATCACATGGATCCATATCTACTGGTCAAACTTTTAAAAGCATTCTGTCGCGAGCTTCATCCTTCATTGTTAATGTGCTCTGTGGGATGCCTTCAAATAAATTACTGTAGAAGACAGCTGCACAATACAATAATAAATGTAGTTTGTTAATATCCTTGTAATTGGAACCCTAATATATTGTCAGATTTTGGTCACAACTGTTTTACCACAAAAACTCAGATCAGGAAGGTATGGGGGTATCAAAGCACTTGCTGGAATAATGTTGCTTCACCTGTCCCAGAACTATTTGCATGGATGCCTCAAGGGCACAGTTAGATAACTATTCAGAAACTGCTGTTCATCATATACTTGCTTCTATTATTAGTGCAAGTTAAGTTCTCTACGGATTGATTTTGAACTTTACCTGATCACCAAGTCTGCTGCCTTTCTGCCTTGTCTTTCCAGTTAACACCCATGTCATGATTTAGATGGGAAAGATGTATGAAAAACACAGTGCCAAGCACCAGGTATTCTTCCACATACCCACACAGAATATGCATGTGACAAAAAATGAAATGCTGAGTGCATATCTAAAGCACAAGGGCAATTCATATTGAAAGCCAAGTGAAACCTCTCTTATAAAAGGAACATCCACAATTGTTTCTGATATACACAAATCATTTTTAAATTTACTTCAGAGCAGTCCTATTTCAAGTCAAAAGAACAGTTACAGAATATGAAGTGCAGAATATTCTAGCCTGGCTTCCTGTAAGGCTGGTTTTGTCTGCAGCAGAACACAGAAACTTTGCTCTACACTGAGTCAGACCATTGATTCATCTAGAATATTATCTACACCAAGGCTAAGCAATTTATGGCCCTTCAGATTGGACTGACACTCCCAGAATTTCTCACCATTGTCTGTGCTGGCTAAGTATGGTACAACAGGCTGACATCCTGTTAGTGACATACGCAGGCACAAGTCCACCTTACACCTGCATATGTCTTGTTTTGTTCTTTATGAAGGGTAGTATACTCGTCCACCCTCTGCAGAAATTCAAGCTCCCCCAACTCACCATTGTATACCAATAGCACACACCCCTCCAAGCCATTCCATTTCTGGTAGAGATTGCTGGTAGGGGATTGGAAAAGCATCTGTTCTCATAGTTAAGTACAGAATGACAACATAGGGCCTAAGCAGACTGCCAGAAATAGTGCACATTAAATTGAGGCACTGCCCTGGCTCAGTGCTAGGGAATCATGGGAACTGTAATTTATTGTGGCACCAGAGCTCTCTGACAGAGAAGGCTCAATGTCCCAGAAAAAAAATACAATTCCCATGACTCCCTAGCACTGAGCCAGGGCAGTGCCTCAATTTAATGTGCACTATTTCTGGCAGTCTGCTTAGGCCTATAATCTACTTCAGGGGTAGGCAACCTTTCCCCTTTAAGGGCCGAGGGACTTCAGCTCCCAGAATCCCAGGAGCTATTGGCCAACATGGGACTATTGGCCAACATGGCTGAGGCTTCTGGGAGCTGAAGTCCCTCGGCCCTTAAAGGGGAAAGGTTGCCTACCCCTGATCTACTTAGACTCCCAGAAGACCCCACCAGACTTCAGCAGAAGATGTCCTCAGTCTGCATCTCGCTATGGGGACACAGACAGATGTTTCTCTAATATCTCTCTGCCGGCAATGAATGGGCCATTGAGGGGGGCATCACAGCACAAGGTATGGGGGTATTAAAGTGCTTTGGGGTGGTGACAGGGAGCCAGAGTTCCACACATGGACTATTACATTAAGATCAACCACATAGCATCTCAGTTGCAGTCCAACAACATCTGAGGGATGCCCGTGTTCCTCAACTCATCTTCACTGACTGGCAGTGGTTCTCTAGGTTTTCAGATGAATCTATCCCTAACCTTAACTGGAGATGCCAGAAGTTGAATCTGGGACCTTTTACATACAAAGCATGAACTCTGCTACTGAACTACAGTACTTCTACTAAGTGCTATTAGAATATTTCCTGTGGAGGCATAAACATTAAAAAAAAAAAAACACTCTCACACATTTGATGAATTTCAATGACTGGTGTTACTCCACTGCCCTGGAATTATGAGTAACTTACTGTCAACCCCTGCTCATCAGAATAGATTCAGCGATGTCCACATACAGTGCATGAAGGGTTGTGTTAGTCTGAGCACTCTCTTACAGGTATACCTCCATGAGAAATAATTCCAAGCTCACTTTTGTAGAATAGAAACAAATATAACATCTGAAGTTTGCAAACAAACTGTTACGCTGTGAGTTAACTATAATTGATGAAGGGCTTGTACCTATTGTTAGCAAAAACAAATCAACTATTTTTAATTATTAGCACACATTTAATCTAGGGATGTAGATTAGTCACAGTGTTCTCATTGTCAACAAGATAGGGTGCTTCAAAACGCTGAGACATCCTATGAAAAGAAATGTCAACCTGTGCAACATTTTTTGCTCTTGCAGAGTGAAAAAACAGCTGGGGGAGGGCTGTCCACATGAAATTACAGTATTTTGCAAAAAGAATATTGTACGTTATTCAAAATACAATATTTTGTGCAAAAAAGTTTTTTGTTCCAAAAAAATTGACAAAATTTTCACCAACTTCCTATGTGAAAAATTACTCAAAATCTTTTTTTTAAAATAAAATAAAATAAAATAAAACCACAATCCCACACAGGAGAGAAGACCCGTGAAATGTTTTCATCTTGCATGTGAGAACAAAAGAAGCAAAGATTTGCATCCCTAGGTTCATCTTAAAAGGTGCTAAAAATTATTAGTGCATGAAACCATCTTTTAACCTGGCCTCTGCTTTCACTTCCCATGGCTTCTGAATGAGGAAAGTATTTCATGTTTACTCCTTCTTAACTGGGTTGAAATTGATCTCCCAGACTGTGTTATCACTGAGGCCCAGCCCTGATCTGAGCAATGTGGGCTACAGAAGTTATCTGCCTTCTGACTACTTTCTAACCCAATCCATCTTGATATCAGTCTTCCCCTGCTACATCACATCCCACCATATCTATAATCTATATAAATACATTAAGTAATTACACTTTTACAATATAACTGTAAACGTCATCAGAAAAAAAAGTCTAAGCAAATGAACAAACATGTTTGCTAAGTTTTCACTCTCCATAGCAATCTGGTTTTGCTTCAGTGGTGGATTTGATAGTCACATTTAGGCCCTTTTTGTCCAAGGTCTTATAAGGCACTTAGGTGTAAGATTGAAGGGTTCCCTCCTGGCAGCAAAAGAGGTACATGGTCAGAGGAACATGCCAGCAGGAAAGTTGAAAACAGAGTAAGGGATCTGGAGTACCAGGATGTACAGAGGTGTCTACGTTGAATGGCATCTACAGTACTTTGCTGGTTATGCAGCAGCATTTTTTCAGGCATCTGCAATAAAGAGAAAGGAAAATACCTTGCGTTGTATGCAATGCACATGTGGGACAATTACACAGAGAGAGAGAGAGAGAGAGAGAGAGAGAGCCAATAAAAACCCATATTTGGGAATTAGACGCATATTGCAGTACGTGCAATGTGAATCTGCAGGTCAACTTAATTATTGTGTGGAATCTGACTGATGGTACATAATCTAACTGCTTTGCCACATGGTTGTATGGTACATTTGACTGTTTATAAATATGTTCTACTAATCTCATAAACTGATTTCAGTGGAACCTGCTCAAAGCCTAGAGAAGTTACTTTTTGGACTGCAGCTGCCAGAATTGACCAGCCAGCATGGTCACTGTAGAATAATACATTTTCTAAAATGTAGACTACTTTGAAGTAAGTATGTTTAAAATGGTAACCTTTTATGTACTTCCAAGTATTTGAAGATTTGAAATAGCTAAAAACAAACATCTCTTTCCCATATTATTAACCAATAGGAATTAAGGGACAAATTAGAAATTACTCTCACTCAGTCATTACAAGACTATGATATAGCTTTCAAGTACCAATGAGAAACCCCAAGTCTAACTCCAGAGATAGAATTTCATATCACTTAATGCATCATTAGGTTGTTTTCTTTACAGTGGAGTCAGTTCACCTGGGAATCTGGTGTAGGTATGGAAAGAATATTCATCACTATTCATTCCCCAATAAAAAAAAGGATTTGCTGACAACTCAGGAATGCCAGTTGGAAAGAATAACATAGAAGCAAGAATTCTGTGCAAGTTTTGCCCAGTATTCACCCATGTCAAAGTGTTTTAGAAAATTATACTATGCAGAAATACATGGGGTGTGGGAAAGGTTTGCATGAAAATTGTAATGTTTTGTGCAAAATACACAAAATTTTAACAAAAAAATAATGGTAAAAGCTGTCTTTTGCACACAAAACCATGTGTATTTCTGCACAGAATGATTTAAAAAATATTTCAGGGTGTGGAAATACTGTGAAGAAACTGCAGAATTGCTCATTTTCATCTGCAATGGGAGAAAACAATGGGCATTACTGATATGTACTTGCAAGGATGAAATGGTTAAAAATTTACATCCCTACTATATAGTAACCAAGTGATGAACTTACATCTATAAACCTGCCCCATATGGCTAATCATATTTAAGGAATCTATAAACCTGCCCCATATGGCTAATCATATTTAAGGAATCAACAAATTGTCTTATGAAGCTGAAATGAGCTGAAGATTATAATCTTTACTTACCTCTGCATTCATACTTGAGGTCAGAAAAGTATACCATCTCTTGTGAAAAGACAAATAGACCTAACCTCCCACCAGCATAGGTCTTGTCGTAGATTGGTCCAGAATCTGCCATAACTTGCTTCCCTTCATATACTAAAACTCTGAAGGAATAATACCATGTAGATTAGATGCAGTGATTAAGTGACAGGTTATCTTTCAAGCTAAAAGGAGATGTCAAATACCCACACATTTTTAAAACACATGACTTGGATCTTATGGTGCTCCAGATATTCATAAACTATCACTCCCATCATTGGCCAAACTGGCTGGGGCAAATGGAAACTGGAGTTTAACAACACCAGGAAGGCTGCAGGTTCCCAGCACTGTTCTAACACAGAAGCTCCTCCATTCAGAGCCCGTACATGAGCCAATCTGGCCAGCATTCACAGCTCTTTATGTTGTGGGTTTATCAGTAATTTTACAGATATTACTGACAAAAGAGCTTTCTGCTCTTCTCAGGTCAGGCAAGTCAGCAGAACTATGCTGAAAAAGATATTATACATTTGACACATTTAGTTCATTTGTACATTTTGTATATTTTGTACATTTATTTTCCCCTTGAGGAAAAGAAGGATCCCTTCTTTCAATCTTTTTTATTTTTTTCTCTCATTTTTTCTCTTACTCTTTTCAAAGTCTAATTTTTCAAGAAGGAAAAAAACCAGCCCCTGTCCAAGTATTATTTTTATGGGCTTTGTTTGTGATAGCTATTCAATAAAAATTGAATATAACTGATGGCATGGAAAGTTTAATAATGGCAAACTATTTGGAATCCCCCCAGATCTTTTGATAATAAACAGAAAAAGTCTGCCATGAATGAAATGACAACAAGAATTTGCTTACATACCATTAAGTAAAGACTCATTTGAGATCAAGTGGAAAAACAATACCATATACTATAAGAAATGTCTTACTTTATTAATCCTGTCTTAGGCCTGTGGATCAAATGCCACCTGTAAGCAGTGTAATCTTTCCAACCAATATTCTTGGGATCATGCCACAAGGTACGGACCTGTGGTAGAAGGGGAAAAAAAACTCATTTTGTGGGAGCAAAGCCTCATGAATGACTTGTTACAATTCCTATGGCTCCTCTCTTTTGGATCAGCATTTTTCAATATTTGGTCTTCCAGATGTTTTGAGATTCAACTCCTAAAATCCCTGATCATTAGGCATGATAGCTGGGGCTTCTGGAAGCTGAAGTCCCAAACACCTTAAAGTTTGAGAACCACTGCTGTAGATCTGAAGTCATAAAGTACTTTAAAATGTGCTGATATTCATCTTTATACTCTCCTACTTTGGTGAAGTCACTCTTCTGCTGCTATGATTTGCCTGTCAAATACTAGTATGGAAGGTTAAGAGAATCAAGGAAGATACAGTATATGGTGAGGAGCTGTAAGGGGTGCAGTGGCTCTTTTTACAATTGCATGCAGGGATCCTTCTCAGTTAAAAGGCTTAGCTGCTCTGTGTGACAGGCATAATTGGTTACATGTTCCCAAGTGATTCATCCACATGAGAAAAAAGTAGCTGGTATATTCAGGGATGCCTCTAGGAAAGAAAGTGATGCTGTTCCTGGTAACTCAAGTTTCTTTGCTGAGGCATATTTAGTCGAGCTCTGTTTAGTCATGCCACTCAGAGTCATCTGAGACTATGTTGTTTTGATTTATGAAACATAATAGAAGCATATTAGAATTAAACCTGTGCCATGACCCAAAATCTGATTAGCTTCCATTCATGGCAATCTTGAAAGACTATGATGTAGTCTCCCTCAGTTGGCCATGACAAGTTTAAATCCAAAGTCTTTTCCCAACAATTACTACAAATTTTCTGTTTATTTTATAAGTGAAAGAAAAATTTTAAAAAGAAATAATTTTGAACAGTTTAATAACAAGAAAGCACAAAGCAACTATAAAAGAACCGAGCCAAAAAAAAAAAAGATAAGCAGCAGATAAAAGCAGGATGAATATTTTAAAGGTTACACAAAAGTATGGGAGCCAGGGAGCAATACTCTCTTCCCAATCTCCCTGCAAGCTACATTCACCCAAAGCAAACAGTTATAGAGAATGACATACAGATGTATTGGGGGAGCAAGGGGTTCTGGGGTTTGAACAGGTGAAGAAGGGATGTTTCTGCATATTTCCATAGATCTGGAAAACTGTGTGGTTTGTGGGCAAACACTTCCCCAAATCATGGTCATCTTGAAAGACTATGATGTCGTGTCCCTCAGTTGGACATGACAGGTCCAAACCTGAGGCTTTATATTAACAAGTATTATTTAGGGTAGAAGAACAAAATTAAACTGTGAAATGCCCAAAAGACCTTTGCCAAGCTGACAAAATGGGCATTAAATAGCAAATGAATTCCCATGTAAGTAAAGAGATACATGGTAGGGGGATCCCAGCTTCACATATAAATTGATGGTATCTGAGCTGGCACCAACTGACCAACTGGTGGCATAATCCCCAAAGGATCTGAAAATAAAACTACCAGTAATTTACTGCCATTATAGAAATCATTGGTGTGACCACATCTGGAATGATGTGCACTAGTCTGGTAATTGTACCTAAAAAGGATATTGTAAAACTGAAAAAAAGTATAGAAAAGAGCAACCAAAATGATATAAGTTTAGAGAACCCCCCCCCCCCATGTGAAAGGTTGCCAAGGTCCAAAACACACTGCAGAAATATTTCAGTTCCAGAATGTTTTAACTACCCTGGCTCAATGCTAGGGAACTCTGGGAACTGTAGTTTTGTGAGATATTTATACTTCTCTGTCAGAGAATTCTGGAACTACAATAAACTACAATTCCCAGGATTCCCTAGCACTGAGCCAGGGCAGTTAAAGCGGCTTCAAACTGGATTATTTCTGCAGTGTGTTTTAGGCCTAAATCTAGGGCTGATTTTGTTGTTGTTATTGTTATTGGTATGTGCCTTCAGGTTAATTCTGACTTAGGGCAACCCTATCCTAGCATTTTCTTGGCAAGATTTATTTGAAGAAAGTTTGCCATTGCTCTTCACTAGGGGAGGGAGAGTGTGACTTACCCAAGGTCAGCCACTGAGTTCCCATGGGTGACTAGCATTTGAAACCTGGTCTTACAGAGTCCTAGTCCAAACCATAATACTATACTCTCTCTCTCTTGAGGCTTGGGGGGAAAAAAGGCTCAGTACAACTTTATTTGTATGCCGTTTGGCTTCCCTATGCCACTGGTTGGCCAATGTGTAAACAGAATGTTGGACTTGATAGACTTTTGGACTGATACAGCAGAGATCTTGTGTTCTTAATACAGACAGGATATTGCTGAATATTACCTGTCCAGGTGTGTTTCCAGTATGCCACAGAGCATTTCTCAAATGTTCACCTGTGCCAGTTGTGGAGTTCACTACTTTAAGTGATACCCCTGAGTAACCATAAGCTCTGGTAGGCTTGTCTTCCCAATATGTCTGAGTAACTTGTTTCCACATCAGGACATAGAAGCGACTACTGGACTGATAAGCAAAGACAAATCCAGCATAGTCATCATCCCGGTCCGTATTGACATAAAATGTACCACTGAAGTCAACAGAACTGAATTCATCATAGCCTGGAATAGAACAAAACAAAACAATTTGCTGAGAATTTTGATGTCAAAATGCAACCATTTTCTCATCATAGAAATTACAAATAATTTGGATGGAAATGTTTGTGCTCTGTCTTACTTTTTAAAGTATTCATTTAAGGCATCTGTCTGTTTTCCTATATTCCCTATTTTTCACCATGAATAAATCAGTATGACCTACCTTCAATGTGTTTAGCAGCCTTGGGTCCCATTTTGGGAGAAAGGCAGCATATAAATAAATAAATAAATAAATAAATAAATAAGCAAATAAATTAATAAATCAGCTTCTGAATGTTAATTGTCCTTCCCACTGCTTAATTTAAAATGAACATTTGGTATATTAGATATATTTACCAGTATGTACATGTACTGGAACAGGCAAAAGGCCATCATATATTTAAAATTCATTTCTATGGCCATGATGGATAATCTCTGAATGTGTGGGAGCACTGAAAGAGATAACAATTATGTTTGCTTACTACCCTTCAGCCATCTATGCACTCAGGTAAATACCAGAATAGGGTTAAAGTTTGTTATGAATCAAAAGGATTTTATTTTTATAGCAACTATTCAGATACACCCAAGATAGGGGGAGATTGAAATACATAGCCTTGTTTATTGTGAAAAGTGAAGAATTCACTACTTTTTCTTTTTTCTTTCTATTTTGGTAACACTTTGGTGTCAAGCCATTTATATGAGGATATTTGTTATTACACAGTATCTGTATGGTTGCCAAGCATTCTTCAGAAGTGATACGGTCTATTCCAAATAAGTCATTTGAAAGGACTAAAGAATAAGAATTTTGGAACAATTGTTTTTAACTGGATGTACACCCTGGCTCAAAGACTCTTTCTAAATAGCAGTTTTCACAAGGCACACTCCAGACAATAGTTAAAGTCAGTGTTCAGAGTTCCTGGCATCAAAAGGGGTTTTATATTTGCATGCTTAACCCAGAGTCCTCAGTATCACACAGTGGACCTTTGCAGACTGCCAGAAATAGTGCAAATTGAGTCCACTTTAAGGGTTAGGGTTAGGGTTAGGGAATCATGGGAACTGTATTTTATTGTGGCACCAGAGCTCTCTGACAGAGAAGGCTCAATGTCTCAGAAAAAAAAAAACAATTCCCATGATTCCCTAGCACTAACCCTAACCCTTAAAGTGGACTCAATTTGCACTATTTCTAGCAGTCTGCAAAGGCCCACAAACAACCCAGTAGAGTTTCAAAAACAGATCCTTTTAAGATAAGGGGATGTACCATTCAAATAAAACAGAGAGAAGGCAGGTTAGAGCCAGCCCTGGTAACAACCAACAGCCAATGGAAAGTTGGGTTGTAAGGGGGGAAATTCCATTAGAAACAGTTGGAGGTCAGCTAGGGTTTGGATTCCAGACACTGAGGGTCTGGTGGAGAAGGTTCCAGAGTGGAACAGGGCTAAGGTCCAGAAGACAGGGGCCTCATCCCCATACTAAACTCCAAGGGAGGGAGTTAATAAAGAGAATATCCTGAGGGGTATTGATAACCTTAGAGGCTGCTTAAGAAATAAGGGTAAAGGTACCCAAAGAAGGGCTAAAAGTGTCCTGTGAGGTTAATTGAAAGTGTTCCATGGAAAGGAGTGTTTTAGAGTATTATTATTTGTAACTGTAACCAATTATAACAAGTGCAGCAAGACCAAGTGAAACATTGTTACTTGTAAATAAAAAATTGTTGTTACTTTATGAAACACTTCTCTACAGTGTGAATGAATATCCACGCTACTAAACCTTATACAAGATAGGTTATACCAAAGAGTTTTAGAAGAGAAGGTTGGTGAAGGAGTGACTCTTTGCATAGGATGGTGGCAGCTGTGGGACAAAAAGGGTCCACAGTGTGGCCACAAATGAAAGGAAAGAAAAAGTGCAGGTGACAACAAGTTTTTACGTATTGCCCTTAGAATTCTTCCAATACTCACCTACAGCTATGCCAGGATCTGAGTTAGCAGTCTGTACCAGTTCTTTGCCCTGATGACGAATCACCCAATTTGGGTCAATCTGAGCTGTTCCTTTAGGGTCCAGAGGGACCATCTGGAACTTTCTGAAATCAGTTTCACTAATTGCATCATTTTCAGGACACACATCATAAATATCTGGGACTTTGTCATTGTCAAAATCATCTTTGCAGACATCACCTCGGCCATCACCTAAAATGTGTATATTCAAAGGGGAAAATATAGAAAACATAAAATTGTTTAATTTCACATTCACAACTTTCTCTGGAGGACATATGTGTGTGTGTGTTATGTATTACTGTACTACTAGAGAGACAAATCAGCTAGTTAATGGGTCATCATAGTTTTAATAGTAGAATCACGGAATCTATGAGTTTCAAAAGTTTTGGAAGTCATCCAATCTAACTTTTTGCTCAGTACAAGACAGTAGATGGTGGTGGTGGTGGTGGTGGTGGTGGTGTGCCTTCAAGTCATTCTTGAAATATAGCAACCCTAAGCCAAACTTATCAAGGACTTTCTTTGTTCAGAGAGGGGTTGCTCTTTCCTTCCTCTGAGGCTAAGAGAGTGTGACATGCCCAAAGTCACCCAATAGGTTTCCATCTGCTCTCCCATTGTCCTAGTCTAGCACTCAAATCACACCACCACACTGGCTCTCACATGGAAGATGGAGCGATAGCACATCAGGTCCACTGCTTAAATACTCTAGCAAAGGAAAGTCCTCCATCTCCTAGGGCAGTTTGTTCTATTCAGAGTTAAACAGTTCTTTCTGGCCGTTCCAGCTGTGATCGGCCCCCAATGAGCCCAGGACCTCAGACTGAATGCCACTGTCTCAAAGTTGGCTGCTGCTGAGGTCCTAAACGAGCCAACAGCAAGGAGCAGCTTTTTGCCACTCCTTTTCTGGCTGGCTTTTGACCACCTTAAGTAGCCACATTGCAGGCATGTGTCATCTGCCCCTGAAGTAGCTGGAAGCCACACTTTTTGGTCTGTCTGTTTCAGGCCTCAGATGCACAAATACTTCCACTAGTGCGTGCAAAAGAGTTTCCAAAAAAGTACAAATGACTGGTCTTGTCCTGGTCATGGTTATTTGGATCAAATTCATAGTTTTTGAGATAGTAATTAAGGTACATTGTTTGCATTCAGGTTATGTTTTTGCTGCTTCTGTATGTCAATGAGTAAAATGGAGTATAGAGTTATCAGGTCCAAACTTTAAAACAGCTCCTCAACTTTTATGAGTTATATAGAAGGACTATTCCAAATATGGTTTTTCCTGTCACTGGAATACTATGAGAATACTTGTGAGATTTGTTTTCCTGTGCAAATTTTTAAGGTACAGTAGATTCTTTAGTCTCTAAAGCTTAAAGTCTAGTCCTGGCTAGTGGGAACCCCAACTAAACAGAATGAGAAGTCAGTCATCTGATAATTAATGTCTAGAGTTGTCCTGGTATCTTATCCATGCTTAATTTCACCTATTCTGCACTTGTCCATTTTCGTCCATTTCACAACAGTCATGTTCAATTTACAGTTGTGAAAATAGAGTTTCATGAGTGCAACTATTGTAGAGGTTGAGTCCAAAATGTTTTGGAGCAGAGGTGTTTTGGATTTTGGATTTATTTAATTTTTTTAGATTTTGGAATATTTGCATATACATAATGATATATCTTGGCCATGAGACCAGACTAAACATGAAATTCATTTATTTTTCATATACTCTTACACACATAACCTGAAGGTAATTTTATACCCAATATTTTAATAGTTTTTATGCATGAAACAAAGTTTGTGTACATTGAATCATCAAAAAGCAAAGATGTCACTATCTCAGACAACCACATGGAATCATTTTGGAGTACTTTGGATTTGGGAATTCCAGATAAAGGATGCTCAATCTATAAAATATTATTGAATTTTTTTGGCTGATGCATAGCCATTCTTGTCTAAATGAATATTGCAATGGAAATTACTTTAGACTTCCATTAGGCATCTGTGGATTTATCTAAACAGTATGACAATGCACAGTTGTAGGGACAGAAGCCAAAGATTTCAGAATTAATGTCAAGGAAGAGCAAATGTGTAGCCAGGGCACTAGTGCCTCTCTCACTGGTCTTGCAACAGTTGTAGGGACAGAAGTGGTATTGTATGTGAAGACAGTGCTATTCAAACATGATGTGTGCACCAACTTTTGGTAAAAGGCAGAGCATAAAGAGAGAGAGAGAGAGAAAGAGAGAGAGAGAATGACAGGCAGACAGACAGACAGACAGACAAAACTGGCACTGTAGATTGGCCATTGCATATTGGGACCAAGAGTGTGCATGTACTGCCAGTTATACAAATTCACCATTCATTTTAAGAGCAGTGAAACACAATACATACATATATTTATTTCAATCAATGACCAGTAAAAAAAAAACACAATTGGTACATAATTCTAGGTTAAGATTTGTGCCATGCAAACCCAATTTAGGATCTCAGCTAATAACTGCAATGATCACCGCCAATAACTATAATGATCTCAACTCCAAGTAAACTGAAATATCAGTTGCTGGAGAGGGGAGGGGAGGGGAGGGGAGGGGAGGGGAGGGGAGGGGAAAAACAGTGAATCCTTTATATCCCTGAATGCAACAGAACTTGATTAAGAAGGAGTGTTTCAGTTCCAAAATTCTATTTTATCTCTGTGTTATCAGCTGCTTTCAGTGATATTCTGTCATGTAATCATAGAATTATGGTCATGTATATGTGCAACATCTGTATCAAAATGAGTGAAGAAGGCATGACAGTAAAACAGATGCAAAATAGCAATTGGCTATACATTATTTATGAGATAAATTACTTACGTTGCAAAAAAGAATAGCAGTGATGAGCAATAAGGAAAATAACCATTCTTCTAAAATTTGGAATATGGCTTAACAAAATATTTGATAATTAATGTGGCAGAGTTATTCCAGTGATAAGAGTCATACAGAGAAACTCTCCTAATGGCAATGTGATAGTTTGTGGGCTATCTGAAAATTTGATATTTACCATGGTTTGTTTAGAGTTATCTAATCAGAAGAGCAGGAGACATTAAAGATGCCAAAACAGCAAACTGAAACGCCACCAATATGTTCTCAGAATTCACCCACTAACAATTTGTACATCACATCCTGCAAACTCACTATATTTTTAAATGTTCATCCACACACATTCTACCACATTATCTCAAGTTTTCCAGTTTCTTCAGAAAGTATAATTCATCCATGTGTTCCTTGTGCCCTTTGGTTTCTCATACTTTGGTACCTCTAATATACGTTTGAACATCTTTATCCAATTATGAAGCCTAGAAACTTGTTTTTCTAAAAACAAACCAACCTGAGATTCTCAAACACCTCTGGGTATAAAAGTCAGTATAATTCTCCCACACCCTCAATATTTTGAATTTACATTAATTTTTTAATCAGTAGAGAGACCCATTATCACATCCTTCAGAGACAGAAAGTATCTTACAGTCTCATCTCCAAGGACAACCTTTGTTATGCAGTGACCAAAAATGTTTTTAAAATATGGGCAGAAAGAGAAAGACTCAAGTATCTCAAATGCTTTTGCAGTTCCTCTTTGTGAGAAAATGGCTCCATTTTCCACCACTGACTAGCTGGCTGCCAAACTGAACTTGAAATTCTGAACAGCTGTGCACTCCTGAATGTGTTGTCTTAACACTTGAGGAGGGAAGTGTGTGTTCCTACTTTTATTCCATTTGCCAACATCAAAGAAGCAATTTCTTTGTCGAAATGGAGTTATAATTTTTCAGTGCACATGTTCCCCAGATCCCCTGTGGTGAAGGTTGCTGCTGACAAGGCTGCATTTCCTTCAAGAAATTTAGGAAAATGCTTATTCTACCAGCCACGTCCACAGGCTTGATGGAAGCCTGCTTTCTAAAAGGTAGTTGCTCAGGTTACAGAGACTTAGGGCCATTGCAGGCTGGCCCAAAGGGCCAGCCTGGGGGTGAAGTTGGGGCACAGCAGCCATTCTCCAGCTGCCCCAACCACATTCAGATGCTGTCCTTATGCCATGAGGCTGTATGCATGGTGCATGGTGTCAGGACGCCCTCCTGGTGCAGCATTTAAACACACTGCACTGAAAGGGCACAGAAGAGCCGCGGTGCCAGCTCTTGGGGTAGCCTTTTGCCTCCCCTAAAAGGAGCAGCATTTTGCTGCTCTTTTAGGGCCAGCAAAAGGGAGGATTGCTGCATCAACATGTGGTTGCCATGGCCCCGATATGCTGCTCCCCAGGGCGGCTCTCTGCCGCTGCAAACGGCCGGTCTACATCAGCCCTTAGGCTGATGCCACACTGAAGAATTAATGTTGTGGCTCCATCCTATAGAATCCTGAGATTTGTATTTTGTTATGGCACCAGAGTTCTCTGACAGAGAAGGTAAAATATTTCACAAAACTGCAAATCCCAGAATTTCAAAGCATTGAGCCATGGTGGTTAAAGCAATGTCAAATTGTATTAATTATGCAGTGTAGATGCAGCCAAAGTATCATTCAGTTTGGGAGGATCCTAACTGTCAGAACCTTAAGTACACAAGATATAGATTCACCTATGGAGAATCTGTCATAGAATGGCTAGTCACACACCTGGCAATAAATGGATGTTCCAGTTACTGGAATCACATGGGGGAAAATAAGTGAAAGAATGGGATCCACTGGGATGCTAAATGGCAGCCTGTGTTGTATATCACTGTAAATGTTCAAGTGCAGAATCAAGGAGTTCAAGATTAAGATCAAGGAAAGACTATGAAAGGCGATTAAGGGGGAAAATACAACAGAATCAGAATTTTTTTTTTTGTTCTGAATTAGCTGATTTGCCTTTAAAACATCATCTTCAAAATTAACTACCATATATACTCAACTATAAGTCAAGCTCATGTGTAAGTTGGGGACAGGTTTTGGGGCCAAAATGATGGATTTTGCCATGACCCGTGGATGTTGAGGGTAAAACTTGAAGGCTCCTTCAGTGTGTGTATGTGTGTGCACAGCAAGAGGGACTCTAACTGAGGCTTTTGGCTTCAGTGTTTCAGCCTTCATTTCAGTCTTCACTCCCCAGATAGCGGCCAGTGCAGGCAGGAGAGGACTCTGTTTAACATCAATCAATCACCCAGGACTCTTTCTGCTTGGCTCAAGAGAGAGAAAAACTGCTCTCCCCATTGCATGGAGAAATCTGAAAGAGCTGCTATTAAATTACCATACTGACCCATAAATACATCAACCTGGGATTTTTGAGTCAATTTTTGGGAATAAATGTTTTGACTTATAGATGAGTATATATGGTAAGTGCTCTTCTGTAGGATAATTACAGTAAAGGTAACCACATGAAGTTTTCAGAAAGGTGGTGCATTTGTGTATATTGGGGTGGGCCAAAGGAGCTGAGGGCCAATTTTTTCTCTCATGCCTCCTCAACAGGCTTCACTGGCATGACATTGTGTCACTTACAGTTGTGATTGCTGCTGATTTTAGGGTGTGTGTTTTTTTCATGCCTTGAAGACATGGGGGTTTGGGGCGAAACTAGTAAGTTTTACAGCAGTTGGGAATTGAGCAAAAAATCACTCCCTTATTAATTTGGGGGTAGTCAGGACACTTTCAGAGACTTCAGGAGGCATAGTTTGGGCAATTTTTGAGCAAAGCAATTGCTGAATCACCTATAGTATCAGTTCCCTATTGTCAGGATGCTTAGTTAGCAGGACACGTTGCATTTGTAGTATTAAAATACTTTGGTACATCTTGAGGAAGAGCCCATAATCTAAATCCAGTTAATAATAATAATAATAAGTTTTATTTAGTTGCTAATTCCAACTAGAGTAGACCAATTTATTCAATAGAAACATGGTAAGTCAAGACTTAATGAAATTTAAATTAATTCAGTAGGTCTCCTCAGCATGTGTTTTATATACTACAGCAAAGCATTTGACTGTACAGATCATGAAAAGCTATGGAACGCACTCAAAGACATGGGAGTGCCACCAGACTGGACAGTCCTATACCAAGTTCAAGAGGCCACTGCCAGAACAAAATTTGGAGATACACAGTTCCCAATAGGCAAAGGGATCAGGAAAGGCTGCATTCTTTCATAAAGCGGTAATGGACTGGATGAGGAAAAACAGATTGAGACTGAATCTAGACAAAATGGAGGTGCTAACAGTCACGGGCCCGAAACCAGGTCTGGGAATACAGCTCCCAGTCCTGGATGGAGTCACACTCTCCTCCAAGG
>CM034701.1:325508779-325529894 GCA_020142125.1 Phrynosoma platyrhinos
AAATCTTTCCATCCTATTGCACTCCTTAATAAAGATGCAAAAATATTTGCTTCTATTATGGTCTCCAGAATAAATGAGTTTATTTCAGAACACATTGATCCTGACCAGGAGGGCTTCATGCTGGGCAGACGCCTAACAGACCCAGTCTGCAGGGTACTTAGTATCATCCACCATTCCAACCAGTCTAAGGGGGGATGCAGACGGGTGGCCCTGGGACGCCCCGGGAAGCAGAGGATCGGGGCCGTTGCTAGCACACACAGCAGCCCCAATTCTCCCATTTGCCGCCTCTTAAAAGAGTGGCAAAATGCCGCTCCTATTAGAGGCGGCAAAAGTCCGCCCCAAGAGCCGCCGCACGGCTCTTCTCTGGCCCTTCCAGCGTAGCGCGTGAGGACGCTACATGCGAAGGACATCCTGATGCCACGCGCCATGCGTAAGGGCACATGATGTCAGGACATCTTCGGGGAGGGGTTGGGGTGGCCGACATGCGGCTGCCCCTCCCCTTCCCTGCCTCCAACACGCCACAAAGGGCCTGTATTCAGAGGCCCAAAGATTCCTCTAGCCTTACTTTTGCTTGATGCTTTGAAAGCCTTTGATAGGTTGGAATGGCCATTTCTTTTTGGCGTCCATCATAGGAGCACTCCACCTTACTTATGAGAAAACAGAGGTGACAGTTTTGCTTAATGGCCTTGACTCAACACCTTTTGCACTTTCCATGGGCATCAGAAAAGGCTGCCCATTGTTATCCCTCCAATTTTCACTGACAATAGAGGCCTTGGCTAATTCGTTTCGGCATAATGCTGATATCACCGGCCTTCGCATCAACAACCAACACCATAAGATTGTGCTTTATGCAGATGACATGATTTTTTTTTTATCACACCCAGAATTATCATTTCTGCCTCCAAAAAGGACAATTGAGTCCTTTGGTAGTTATTCTGGTCTAAAAATTAACTTTAACAAATCCACATTAATGGCTCTAAACACTTCATACCAACAGCAAAAATCCTGGCAGGATCTAATAGGATTGCAACTCCATCCCTCAGGTTTTTCCTGTTTGGGAATAATCATCACAAAAGACATCCAGCAGCTCATACACCAAAATTATAATGCAGTAGACACATGGATGCTACATAAATCTAAAGAATGGAAGGCTTTAAATTCTTCCATCCTTGGCAGGATTGCAAAGATGTTCATGATCGCTTGACTCTTTTTCTTGTTTCAAACAATCCCATTGATTTCTCCCCCTATCTAGATTCAAGAAATATCAAAAATTAATTGAACAATTTATTCTCAATAAAAAGAGACCTAGATTTCCCAAACCTACTAGACACATCAGTTCCAACAGTGGTGGTCTGGCAGTCCCAGATATTGCACTATGTTTCCAGGCTTTCCAACTCAGCCAAACTATTCAATTAATTAAGGACAACAGTGCTACCAGATGGGTAAATCTAAAAGTTTATAATATGAAGTCCATTGAATGTACTTGTCTCTACATCATACCTTCAAAACAGAAACTTAGAAGGGTATCTAGTGTTTTTATCTAGCTCCCTACTCATCTGGCATAAATGGAAACACATACTAGCTCCAGACCCCCTCTTCCATTAACCCCCCCTTTTTTTTGTATCCTCTTTCTCATCAATTCCCACTAATAATGTTACTGAGAAGATGTGGGGGGGGAAGCAGACTGGCGGCTCTGCGCCACCCCGGGAAGGTGCGCCGCAGGACTGAGACAGCCCCATGCCTCGTTCCTGCGGCGCTCCCTCGCCGCTCCTGAAAGGAGCGCTAAATCAGTGCTCCTTTCAGAAGTCAGCAAAAGTGCACCCCAAAGGTTGAGCCGCACTTTCGCTGGCTTTTCCGCCGCAGTGTGTGCGGACGCTGCAGCGGGAGGTTGCCCCCGGAGCGCCGGCTGTGCGGAGGGCCGGCAGCTCCGAGGGCAACATCTCCTGGAACACATGTATGGGAAAGGCCAATATATGCACTCAATTTGGCAAGGAGAATTGAAAACCATGATTTCAGACACTGCATGGGCTCATATTTGGTCTTCACCTCCACACAAATCCCGTTCAGCATCTGTGAGGGACAATACATTGAAAATCATCTATAGATGGTATCTCATATCTGCTATGCTGTCTAAAATTGTTAATAAGCTCTCTCAGGATTGCTGGAGGGGTTGCAAATTTAGAGGCACTTATATGTATTTGTGGATTGAATGTCCTAAAGTGAGAAAATTCTGGGATGCAGTTCTCTATCAAATTCTATGTATCACTGATCAAACCATAAATTTTTGTCCAATTTTGCTTTTGCTTTTTATATTTGTTAAAAGTAATTCTAACCTTAAACATAGGAAACTGATATTTTTTCTTATTACTGCTGCCAGATTAGAAATAGACAAATGCTAGAAGTCAGGTGACCTCTCTATTAAGAACTGGTGGTCTAGAATCTAAAATGGCACCCTGGGGGACCCTCACAGCTGCAAAAGGTGGTGGTGGCAGCGGGGCGGCAGCAGCGGCGGCAGGACCAGGCAGGGGCCGGTCCGAAGGCCTCCGTGGGCCGACTGCGGCCCGCGGGCCTTAGGTTGCCGACTACACCTTGACAAACCAGACTCGCTGGCTCTTGCTGAGAACTAATTTTTTTATTCTGTGCAGAATATCTATTCATCAGATGCATACCCCCTGTAGTTTGTTGTTGTTGTTGTCATTGTTCTACAGATATTATGTATTTTATTGTAAAAACTCAATAAAATGTAATTAGGAAAAAAACTACAAATGACCTGGCAGAACTAAAGACTTTATAAAACTACAAATCCCATGATTCCATAGGATGGAGCTACAGCACTTAAAGTCATGTCGAATTGCATTATTTCTATAGTGTACCTACAGCTTGGTTTTAGTCGGGGCCATTCTGGTGATAGCCATTCACTCTCAACTGAACCCTGCCAGATCTCCTAACCTAAAACTTTCTGAAAGTGACATAAAGCAGGATTGAAATCATAGAATCATAGAGTTGGAAGAGACCACAAGGGCCATCCAGTCCAACCCCCTGCCATGCAGGAACTCAAAATCAAACCATCCCCAACAGATGGCCATCCAGCCTCCAAAGAAGGAGACTCGACCACACTCCGAGGGAGTGTGTTCCACTCTCGAACAGCTCTCACTGTCAGGAAGTTCTTTAGGAAATACTTTAGGGCTGTGGGTTCTACCTTAGTTTTTCTCCAAAATTCCTGAGGACAATCAACTGGATCACAATGTAAAATAGTGAAGGAAGGAAGAAGGAGGAAGGAGGAAGGCACAGAATTGAGGAACAAATTGCTTCAGAATCAAAGAACAACTGATACATGCTGAAGTCCCTAAGCTATGCCAGATTTAAGAGGCTGCCTAAAAATAACAAAAAAGTATATTATTCTAACATACTTTATATACTCTTTGATAGGCTCCACACTTGTATAATTTTCTGTATGAATCCAGAACTTGTATGACTACACGATCTGCCTAGAAATTTGTTTTTAGAACTGCAACATAAATTTATGCTCTCATTTTCCACCAAGCTTGTTTTCTTGATTTATTGATTTCAGCAGCCTAACTTAGGAAGAAACATATTTTCTGTTGTTGCTATTGTTTGCTCCGAGAGTGATCTGCACTATCAGCAGCTGTTTTCGCTGTCCAGTGGTTTAACAATAGCAACAACAACCTACCATTGCACTTTCCCCATAGCTTGAAAAAGTTAGGGTGTTTTTTTTTTATGATAACACTCAGAATGACCCAGGCATCATGGGCAGTGATCATGCTGACTACTGGATTCTGGGAGCTGAAGTACACAAATTTACTACTGCTTTCTTCTCACCCTAATGTAAACTGTTGTTTTTTAATATATATATATTTAGTATGGAATGCATCTCCTCAATGGAATTGATATACATTAGATTTTGTTTCTAACTTTTGTAATATTCAGTGGCAATGTTTTTGCTGATCCTTGTAAGTATCACTAAAAAAAAAACTAGTGTGCATTGGCTAATGTTCTTCTCAAAGGAAGCAATGAGTAATTTGAGCAATTGTCTCCCCTTTGCAAGCAAGTCTTCTGTATTGTTTTCAAAGAACTTTCCCATTAAGACTTATTCTGTGCAAAATTCATATGTGATTGTTTTGTGTTAAAATCCGCATTTCCTTTGCAAAAGAAAGCATTCCCCATGCCCAGAAGAGATGCTATCCTCTGTGCAAAATAATATTCTGATTTCTGTACAAAATACTCATGTGAGAGTTTTATGGAGAATAATCCCAACTACAACATTTTCCATGTAGAAAATATTAATTTTGGGCAGAAAATGTTGTTTTCTATAAAGTAAACACTGTTTTCTGGGAAAAACCACATGCGATTTTTGTATAGATTAACAGTTCTTGCACATCCAGGATTTCTCTCAGCAAGGTTACTTGATACTTGAAAAATAATTTGAGGCTTTTTAACAATTTTAAAAATATTTTCAAATATTCTTTCCATCCCTACATGCATATGCTTTTAAAAAAAATAGGTAGCATTTTAATTCTCAGAAGCTGCCTTGGATAGCTAGAAAAAATGAGCTATAAATGTCTACAGAAATAAAATAAATAACTCAATGCTGATAAACCTCTATACTTTGAATAGCCATCAAAAGATTTAGAGATTCTCCTGATAGACACATCCAATGTTTTACACAGTTACTGAATCAAATCCAGGGCTTAATAAGGATTTATTTTTCCTTCAATGCTGAAAACTGAGATTGATCTGCCAGGAAATGCTCTAGCAACATCCTTGGGACAAGGATGCTTCTGCATCATAGTCATGCCAAGACCCAGAAGCAATGTGAAAATACCAACAATATTTAGGTTGGTAGATTTTTCAACACTGGGCTACTGTTCAGGCCAGTTTTGCCAGTTTAATAACCTTAAATATCATTATTGGATTTTCCCTTCCTTTTCAGAGCCAAAAATGTAATTTGAGATCCTTATTATTCTAACATCCAAAATACATTTCTTTTCCTCGCCTAAGCCATTTTGGCAAACCCTCTCAGTAAGGACATTTGATTTAGCTGGCATGTCAAATGTGGTTCTTTATAAAGGAATATTTTGCATAAATGTTTTATTATATTATCTTCTTTCACCTCTTGTGAGCACCCAGAAAACCTACGTTATTGGGTGGCCTAGGTAAATTCAGCAAATAAATAAATATCAGAGACTATGGCTTTATTAGATCAGAATTGTTCTTTCATTCTTTAGGGGTGTGCAGATGGGTGGCTCTGGGCCACCCCAGGAAGCAGCAGATTGGGGCCATGGCTACCCCACGTCGCGGCTCCGATCCTCCCTTTTGCTGCCCTGAAAAGAGTGGCAAAATGCTGCTCTTTTTAGGGGCGACAAAAGGCTGCCCTAAGAGCCAGTGTGTGGCTCTTCCTCACCCTTTCTGGTGCAGGTGCCAGAACACTGTGCCAGAAGGGCATCCTGATGCCGCACACTGTGCGTAATGGCACGTGGCATCAGGACGGCATCAGTATGGGGTTGGGGTGACCAGCATGCAGCTCCCCTCCCCAACTGTGCCTTTGTTACATTGATATATAAATAAATGGGACATTTTAAAAAAAATGACTCTTCCATCACAAGCCTTTACCCAGAAAGACCTGTTAAAGACACCTAGGTAAATTCCATTCTATTCCAGAATGGTTAAGATGGTAAGACTTTTTTTTAGTATAGCCCCATCCAATACAGGCTGCCATCTCAAATCCAAGCTGATTTTCCTACTGACCAGCAGCACTTCTGTCTTGTCTGGATTAAGCCTCAATCTATTCACCTGCATCCAATTTTTCACTGCATCCAGACAATGATTCAGTGCTTGGCATCAGTTGTAGATAAGATTGGGTATCATTAACATACAGATGACACTCAACCCTGAAGCTCTGAATGATCTCTCCCAGAAGCCTCATGTAAACGTTGAAAATTATAGGGGACAGAATTGACCCCTATGGAACCTCACGGGCTAATGACTAAAAGACGAAAACACCAGTCCCACCAGCACCACCCTCTGGGAACGTTCAGCCAAGAAAGAATGGAATGACTGCAAAGCAATGCTCAAAGGTCCCATATCAGCCAAACAACCTATAAGGATACCATGATTGATAGCATCAGCTGCTGAAAGATTCAGGAGGACGAATACAGATTTGCTACACAAGTTATTTCCCCATGAGACCCATGATTGTTAACTGGTTCATGTGTACAAACAGACCTGTGTCCATGTATCCCTGCTGGATTAGGAATATTGAACATAAATTATGCATATTCCATTATGCTTCCAGATAAGGATCAAGTGAGGATACAGTCTATCTGCAAAATATTATTTTGAAGTGGATGCACATTTCAATGTGAATTCAAATGTACATCGCTGCCCGCGTTGTTACAAAACTAGTCACACTTTAACCATCTGTTTACATATTAGTAGAATTTGGATTTGCACTTATGTTGCCAACTTTGAGCAAATGAAAACATCACACTATCTGCCTCCTTATTGCTGGAAGAAGGTGTTCTTCCACTCCTAGAAATCTCTATGATCAAATGGAAGCTTCCATGAATAGAATAGGAGAAGGCAGTTTTAACTAGTTCTGTTATAACTACCTATAGTTCATAAAATCTGCTTCGGAAGGTTGGGGAATCTTCTTAATCAGGGGGGCCATGACAAAGAGAAGCAAGTGGAAATAAGCAAAAACTGCCTTCCTTGCCTCTCTATTCATGGAAACCTCTACTGGAACACAGATGTTTCTGTAAATTGGACAGAAGCAAATCTAATTGTTGTGTTTTCTCATTGATCAATCTCATTCTAAACATGCACCTCAAGATTGGCAAATCTTGTATGAAAATGGTAGGCACAAACCAGATAGTTGGGGACACATGGTGAATGTTGCACCATAAATTTTTTTTAAGCATGTTCATGGATGAGTTTGAAAATTATGTACCACTGAGGAAGAATAGCTCATGAAGGAGAATTTATTTTGGCTTATTTGACTTTCATTTGGAACAATGGTTTATTCAGGTGCAACAAACCTGAATATAAATAAAATATATATGAATTAATGAGAACATACCATCTCCATCAATATCTACTGCACATGCGTCACCTTCTCCATTATTATCTGTGTCAATTTGAGCAGGATTATGCACATAAGGGCAGTTATCACAACGGTCACCAACTTCATCTTTGTCATAATCAAATTGACGGGGATTAAAAAGAAGGGGACAGTTGTCCTAAAAGGAAAAACAAGATTAAATAAAAGGTATATAAACATGAACCAGAGATTATAGAACTCATTCCCAGGAAAAAAAATCCTCATCTTTAAACCAAATAAAAGATCTATAGAAGAGTAGGGCAGAAACAAAATGAAAAAAAAAATGAATGAATGAATGAATGAATAAGTCAGCATCAAATACTGATAACTTATATCCTAAATCAAGCAAGGGCAAAGTGTGTCCTGTGGGCTACACATAGCTCCCTGTGTTGTTGTTTTTGTCCCACCAGGGGTTAAATAAATATGGAAACAATCTAGAATTCCCCTAAATGCATTCTAGGGGATGTGGAGGGCACTTCTACAATGTTTGCTCCCAGGGTCAAAAACGTCTTACACTGTTTTTCAAAAAATGATTTCCCCAGCACCACCTGAAATACTCTAAAATGTATACTGGAGGCATGGAATGCATTTCCACCACATTTTGTGGGGCCCTGGCCCAAGAGAGCCCCCCCTTTTTTTTAAAGAAAACATGATAAAAATGTCCCCATCCCCCCTAGAGGTGTTTGGAGGCAAAAACAAATTTTCACTGGAGGGGAGCAGGTGTGACACTCCAAGGTCTCCACAGTTGCCCACCATGTTCTAAATTGTTAAATATAATAGGAGTATCCAGTTAAATATAATAGTAGTGCCAGTATTATCAGCTTTACATATTACCAAAATAGATACTATATTGTACAACCTAATATTTTAAATATGCCAAAACCTATCAAGTGCCCATTCTCTGAAAAAATAGGTCAGCTTGAAATGTGAAGCATATGAAACATAGTTATATCTAGAAATAATAGTGTAGCACCCCAAGTTGTAAAGCTTAAACCCCAATCTCTGGCTTAAAGAAGTTATGTCACAATAAAGATACCAACTGCTTCTTGATGATGTCCTTACTGATTTCTTCTAAAAGGAGAAGGTGGCTTTATGAAGGTAAAAGAAAGCTTACTTTGTCATCCTCTACACCATCATTGTCATCATCTTCATCACAAGCATCACCCTTCCCATCTTTATCAAAGTCTTCTTGTCCAGAATTCGGCAGGAGAGGGCAATTATCCTGTCAATACAAACCAACCTAGCTTGGTACAAACATCTGCTGTAGAAGATGCTAGGCATTCCAAACTTTGACTAGATGTTTGCCCCACAAGAAACTGTAAAATACATCACTATTTAAGTTCAAAATGGAAACTCTAAAACAATTTCTAGAGAACTATTTGGGGGGGGGGGGGGGGAAGCGTATGGATTCAATCAATTTTCACACACTTTCAGTGGTAATGGCCTTTGATTCTTTTGGATGATGTTCCTAAATTGAAATGCTATGTAATGATGGGTACCATCTGATATTTTTGCTAGGTTCTTAAAGGAAGGCACTTGACCTTTATAAAATCCACATATGTGCTAAAAAAACAATGAGTTTGGCTTTGGGGAAGAACCTCTTCTAAATGGATTCAGCATGTTAGCTATGATTTTTTAAAAATTTATTTATTTATTTATTTTATGGAAGCAAATCTCGAGGTTTGCTTCTTGAATTAAATGAAGGATGTCCTGATGACAGGACCCAAAAGAAAAGAAAAGAAATATGAACTGCAAATGCTGAGTTGGCAACATTTACAAGTAAGCAAACATCAGCCCAAACTGAAAGAATCCAACATCTGAATGGTATGCTCAATGAAAGTCTAGGACTTGCTTCCTTTTCACAGAAGAACAGGAAAAACAAAATTCATTCCTAATTCCATTTTCTTCGTCTTGAGCAAGGCACAGATATCTTTTATGAGGCAAACAATGAAGAAAACATCTTCAGGTAGAGATGGAGGAAAAAATGTTTGGTCCATCTTTTTAAATAAACTAATCCAGTTTATATATCTGGACTAAACTGCAGATTGGGAACTTGTTTATCTTTCAAATCAAACAATTCCCCTGATTTCTGTGATACAGGCCTCAGCTTAGAATTTGCATACAAAACTGTGGATATGAGAAAAAGTTGCATACAAAAAAATGTGGATCAAGGAATGTTCCACATCAAAATAAATGCACAGTTTCCACATTGCTAAAAGATAGTTTTTGTTTTGTTTTGTTTTGTTTTGTTTTAGAATACTACTCCCAGGGAACAATAGTATTTGAGAACAATAGTATTTTCAGGTGATGAACCTAGAAAATGGAACTAATATCTACCAGTCTTCCTCCACAGAGAGAGAAAGAGAGACAGAGATAGAGAATAAAAAACCAAGTAAGACAATATGGAAATATTCCACTCAGCACTTCTCAAGCCAAAAAGTAACTTAGCAAGAACTACTTGACAAAGGCAATAAACAGATGCTCCTAACTCCCCCCCCCATTAATAAAGTAACAGCATTTCTATACTTCCTTCTCACTTACCTTCATGCAATGATAAGTAGCATTGGCAGCACAAACCAAGTTATTATTGGGCCATCCATCCAGGTCAGAGTCTTCACCACAGATGAACCCATCACCAGCATAACCTGTCCTACATTCACACTTGTACATGGGATCACTGAAATGCCCCAAGTAGATGCACTCTGCAGACCTATGGCAGTTGTGTGTTCTGTCTTTACAAGGATTGGCAGGTTCACATACCTGAAAAACAGATTAGAAATCACCCAGACCATGCTTCATGGAAAATCTATGAGTATTGAAAGTCTGCACAGAGCTTGAAAAAGTATCTGGCTGGGGAATTCTGGGAATTGCTTGCTCAGAACTCTGGGAATAAGAATCCAAGAAAAATCATTTTTCTCAACTCAGTATTGGTGTTACTCATCAGCAAACTGCAGTACGTGTTCCCAGAAAAATAAAGAGAAGAAAAACAAAACTTGCAAACATAGGATGAGTGACATCTGGCTTGAAAGTGTCACACATGAAAAGGATATCAGAATCTTAGTAGACCACAAGCTAAACATGAGTCAATAGTTGATTCTGTGGCCAAAAAAGCCAAAGCAATTCTAGGTAGCATCAACAGGAGTAAAGTATCCAGAGTAAGGAAAATAGGAGTGCCAGTTTATCCTGTTTTGGACAGACATCACTTCTTGGCACCACAATTCAAGAAGAATATTGACAAGCTGCAGTGTATTCTGAATAGGTTGACCAAGATCAGGGGTAGGCAACCTTTCCCCTTTAAGGGCCGAGGGACTTCAGCTCCCAGAAGCCTCAGCCATGTTGGCCAATAGTCCCATGTTGGTCAATAGCTCCTGGGATTCTGGGAGCTGAAGTCCCTCGGCCCTTAAAGGGGAAAGGTTGCCTACCCCTGACCAAGATGATCAAAGATCTGAAAACCAAGCAATATGAGGAAAGAGGGGTGAAACAGATGGGCAGTAAAAAGTGGCTTGAAGCTGCCTTTTCCAAAGCCACATTGAAATCCCACCAACTACACTGCTGGTTCCCAAGGCAGCTGGAGTGTGCATGTCATGACCACAGGCATGGCTTTAAGCCATACCACTGGGAACTTTTTTTTTTTTTACTTTTCCCCCCACCATCCCTGCACACCTTTGCAGGAGCGAACTACTGGCAACTGCCATCCCACTGCATGGCCATCCCTGTACGTACATGTGAAGGTGCATACTTTCCAGGAAGAAGCTTCTTTGTGAAGCAGCTTTTTTCCCCATAAAAAGGGTAGAGGGCGCTTTCCGACTGGTTCAAAGCATGTGTCATCTAAACACCCCACCTTGAAGCCAGCCTGAAACCTGCTTATTTTACCCATCTATGGGCCAATGCACATAGCCCATTTTGGGCGGTAGAGAACTGCACCGGGGAGCAGCGGATTGGGGCTGCGGCAACCCCATGCCGTGGCCCTGATCCTTCCTTTTGCCGCCCCTAAAAGAGCGGCAAAATTCTGCTCCTTTTATGGGTGGCAAAAGGTCACCCCAAGAGCTGGCACCGCGGCTCTTCAGCGCCCTTTAAACGCTGTGCTGAGAGAGTGTCCTGATGCTGCGTGGCATGCGTAGGGCCATGCGGCATCAGGAAGACATCGGGGTGGGGTTGGGGCAGCCAGCATGTGGCCGCCCCACCCCAACTCCATCCCCAGGCTGGCCCTTTGCACTGGTCTGCAATGGCCCTGTTTCACCTCTTAGTGATGTGGCATGTTTAATTTGCAGAAGACTGAGAGGTGACATGATCTTAAGTTATCTGTAGAAATGTCATGTAGAAGATACAGCAAGTTTATCTTATGCTGCTGCAGACTAAAACATGAACCAATTGACTCGAATATCAATAAAAGATATTCCACCTAAACACTAGGAAGAACTTGGATGTTAAAAGCAATTTGGCAGGATAACAGAGTTGTGTCTTAAGCAGAGTCTGGATGGCAATCATTGGGAGTGCTTTTGTTGTATATTTCTCCATAGTTCTAGTGGGTTGCAATAAATGGCCCTTGTAGTCCTGTCCAACTCTATGGATCTAGGATTTTAGGAGGAGGAGGAGGCTGTTCTGATGTAATCAATCCCATTTTCTTCAATTTAATAAATACATTTTGGGCTACATAGAAATGAAGTTATTTATTATAAATTTGTCTGGATTTCATTCAATCATAACAAGCTGCAACACTAAAAGGGAGAAGGAGAATAATACTGGCTGCAGTACAAATTTTAAGCATAAGACAATATAGGCTAGCTGGGACCAGGAAAGGCAGCATGGAATGAGAACTGCTTGAAGAAAGTTCCTTTTTGGGATTGCAGTTCCAAGAATCCCTCAGCCAGCATGGTCACTGGCTGCCATCTGTGCATCTGGAAGCCAACCAAAGTGATGGTTTTACATGGCTGGCAAATAACATGCACACAGTTCTGAAAATAATTCAAAACAAAATTTGCATAAAACTGATTTGACAAAAAAAAAGTTGACTTTTTCCCACTTCAGAAGCCCACTTTTCAAAAGTATTAAGTATGGATAGTCAGGCATTCAATCTTTTATTCAAAGACATATGGCATTTCCAAAACATCTGATTAATCAGAAAAGTATACAAATGGAAATGTCAACTTCCCACAGTATTGTTTGCACTGCATTGTCCTCCCATTGGTCACAAATTTAACAACCTTTCATTATAAATCTTGGCCAAAACCTGAAGGAACATTTGCTTGTTGAGCAAGTCAGCTGTGCACATTTGTCAATGGAGACATTATGAATAAACCTTTATTTACTTATTTTTTTTAATGGCCTTAAGTAGAATTATACATTACCTCACAAATTTCTCCCTCACATCTGCAAACTTCTGGATGTCATTAACATAAACATACTGTGAGACAGAAGCATCCAATCCCACCCATTTCCTTTGCAGCAATTCCAGATGTAGCACCTAACCAGCCAGTTAGTTGCCTTTGTTTTAAAAACAGAGACAACCTAATGGACTGTGATTTCCTTTCAACGAGTCCTGACTGGTACTTCTATACTGTTATTGTTTGACTGACAACTTTGCAAGAGTAATTTAATATTAATGGATGTTTTGCATTTAGACTCTGTGAACTGTGTCAACCAGAACTGGGAAACTATGAAGACAGACACTGGTCTGTGTCAAACAATTTCATAAAATGTATCCATTATATGAACAGTGCCAGTTCTGAACTGCAAGACATTCCAGATATGCCAATAATAAGGAATCTGAGGCCCAAAGGCTAAAATTATTGCCCCTCCTCTTCAGCACTTTGCAACTTCTTTATGGCCAGAGCCAGTCTTAAGACATTTAGCTCCCTGCAATAAAAAACAAAATGGTTGTGCCCCATTCTGCACTCTGAAGCCAAATAAACTGACAGTTAAATCTTATTTTAACACTAGTGATACTAGCAAATTAGCTTGGGGCACGAAGCTAGAGAATACTGTCACTTCACACTTCACATATATTTCTGTCCTTCAGCTCCACACCACAGCTTAACATTCCCCAGCATCTGTTGCCTGAGTCAACTGCTTAAATCTACCCAATGTTATAGTTACCCTATTTTTGCTTCAACAAATGACTGAGCTTAACTTCTAAGCTACTCTGGTTTTGTGTGGAATGATGTCTCCTATTTTAAACATGAATTTTGTATCTTATAAACTTCTTGATTCTTTAAAACAATGAGTCTTTAGGGCCAACATATCTTCAGCCTTTTTGTGCCACATTTTTATACCAGATGTATCACATTTTCCATCCTGCTATTGGCCACTGGCCTTCTTTCAACAGTACTTACTTGTTTTTCTGTCCTGGCAGCCTCTAGGCCCACCCCATACGGCTGAGTTCCTTTGTAGCGTGGAGGGCATGGCAAGCAATGGAATCCTGGATTTGTATTTATACAACGGTGGTTCTGATTTAACTTAAAGCAAACATCTGGTACTACCGCACACTGCCAGGGGAGGGGAAAAAACAAAAATGAATATAGCTGAGGAAAAAAGACAGAGTTATCTCACTGGGGAAGACAGACAACAAAATGCTTCCATGGGTGGGTCTGAAGCAACATTTCCATACAAACTGGAACCACATCTACCTCATCAAGGTCCTCACAGAATGTTCCATTTCCAAGGTAACCAGCGGGGCACGCACCGCACGACCAAGAACCATCAGGGTAACTGTTGCATTCTGCCCCAGGAAAGCAAGGATTCGACAAGCATCCATCTGCCAAAAAAGATGAAAAAGCATTAGCTATGGTATTCTCCTTAACTGGATAATATGGAGGGAGGAGAAACAATATATAGGGTGCATCTATACATTAGAAATAATACAGTTTCACACTAGCTTAATTGCCATAGCTCCATCCTTAGGAATCTTGGGATTTGTAGTTTGTTGGGGAATCATCACTCTTTGGCAGAGAAGGCTAAAGAAAACTACAAATCTCAGTATTCCATAGAATTGAGCTATAGCTTTGATATCAAAGTGCATTATTTTTACAGTGTAGATGCACCCTTATTTACACCATTCATATAAGAAAGATTGTTTAATTAACTTAGTATTTTTAGAGAGTTTGCTTAGTTGTAATACAGTTTTCTTTATTAACCACTACTCTACTTTAGGGTTAGGCAAAGTGTACCCCTTTGGGTTAAAAAAGTGCAAAGAAAAAAATTCCAAAGCACCAATCTACCATTTTTTACCACCAAATATCCCAACTGCCATCTAGAGAACATTATGCCATGTTTGGGGTGAAATTTTAGGTCCCAAAAAAAGACCTCTCCTGGGCGTAAAGTGACCCAGGTGTGCCTCCACACCTCCCAGACAGTTCTTGAGGGCTTTACAAAGCAAAAAGTTATTTTTTGTGTGGGCTGTGATAAAGGAGATATAACCCTTTAAGGTTTCCTGGAGGGCGATTGTGCCTTGCTAGCCTTCCAAGGTTTCCCTTCCTTGTTCTGTTTCATATAAAATATGCTATTGAAAAGGTAGACTGAATTATTTTGGGGGATTCATCTGCTCTACCACAGTGTTGTGGGTCCTCCAAAAATCTTAAGATAGGCTTACAGACAGGTTTGGGATACCACACTGTAATAATGTGTGAAGCATAATGACCGAATTATGCCATTTTGGATCAAAGATGATGACTGTCCAAAGCATTCCAAACTCACCTATTGGACAATCCTGCTTGTTGCACATATCTCGCTGTATGATGTCTCCTGCACATGGCTTTCCTCCATACTGAGGCTCTGGACTATTACAGAGACGAGATCTCTCACGAATCCCTCCTCCACATGTAACTGTACAAGCAGACCAGGGAGACCAAGGGCTCCATCGACCATTAACTGGAAGAATCCAAACAACAGGAAAAATTGAACATGAATAATACAGCACAATTAAGAAGTTAGGATAATGACCACATATGGTGATGTCAATCACTGAATTCAAGATGTTACTACAATCAATCACTTCATTAATTAATGAATTCAAATCTTTGGCCAGGCAAGTAATTTGGAAACCCTCCATGCCCTCAAAAGAATCTGCTTCATTTACAAGGTATCACCTTAACTAAAATCCACTTATTTAAGGAATACCTCTCATTTCAGTGAGATAACTAGGATAAAGGTGTTATGGACTGAAAGATGTGCAAATGTTCAAGCTGTAGTAGTTTCAGTCCATCTTTATTTACATTTTTGAAGTATGATGCCAACATATAATCCAGATGCTGAGGTACTCATCTTTAGAACTTCAATGCTAATTTAAATTATGAAGCTGCCTTTCACCTAGCAGAACACTCTTTTTACACAGAGTATTGCTAAACCTAAATAATGACTTGTGTCCTATCATCCACTTTTTGACAGTGGATTGATATCTGAAGGGCCCCACCACAAACCATCAGAGCAGGTTTTTGTGGTTCATAGGGATCTGCAGCAGCAGCAGAATTTTTCCTGAAACTCTACATGACAAACCTGCTGTTTGGCAAGCCTAGCAATATCTTTAACATTACCGTCTTAGTATAAAAACAAAGTGCCACATTGATCCTTATGAAAAACAACAAAAATCTAGTGATATAAGGGAGTGTAGGAACTGTAATCCAATTCATCAGCTAGAACATTTTTGGGCAAGCTAAAATGCCACAAAAGTAGAATAATACTAAACATGCTTACTCAGGAGTAAATCCCATTATTTTCAATGAATCAGAATATTCACGGGGATGTAGCTACACAAAACGGAACAAAATGAGTGTATTGCCCCCTCAAATAAGAATCCCTCCCCATGAAATTTGCCTTCAGTCCTCAATTTCTAGTAATGCAGAGAGTAAGGCTATGAAAATAATTCACACCTAGAACACTTCCATTTGCTGTGTTTGCATTTCCTTGTCAACTTTGCCTACCCATTTTTCTTTGGAGGCTTCTATTTCTGTATTTCTAATAACCCAAGTAAAATTTTAGCTTACTGCAATGTTAGAAATTTGGAGACTGAAGGGGATGCAGAATTCTTATTGGAGGCAATGCACTCATTTTGTCCCCCACACATAGCTACACCCCCTGAATATGTGTACATGTATTCTTGCTCTAGCCCTTCTTAACTTCCCACATTGGCACTGAAGGCACTGAAGGTCAACAATGGTGCTGCAACAGTGCTTGGCTTTGTGCGGTTACAGACCTCCATAATGTAAAAGGGTGCTGTGTCATGTGGAACTCTGTAACTACATTAAGTTAATCACAGTTACAGCACAGACATCTTAGACCTCTCCTATCATTGCAGGGAACCTGAAGGTGGCAGAGTGCCTGACCTCTGTACTGGCACAGCACCCTAGCAAGTATGCATAGGACTTGTGCCTGCCTTGCCTTATATGACAAGTTAATTGATTTATAGCCTTGTGAGCAACTGTTTTTCCTGACATGACAGTTCAAAGATTATTCTCATAGGTTAAAATCCTATAGTGTACAAGTGACCCCTCCCTTTATGTAACAGGACTTCCTCATCCCCTCCTTCAAGATGTGCTGTGTTTCTAATATAATTTTAAATATGGTAAACAGTATAAATATATTAAATTAATGTGGAATAAGGAGTAGCTCATGAGTAGCTCAGACCACCTAAAATGACTTACTGGTAAGTTCTTTTACTACAGGTTCCTCTGTCTATACTTTATTCATCTCTGGATTAGCAATGAGAAGGCTGTATAGTACTTCCAAGTAAACCAGAATTGGTACAATGGGGGCTAACCTCTAGGATAGGTTGCTTTTTCCTGACAAATGATGATATTCCATCTCTCGGCTTACTATAAAATGGAGGTTCAAACCAGAAAACCTACTTGGACATGGTGGTCCTTCACATTCTTTCGTTTCACGGCCACTTCCTTTGCAGCTTTTCCCACCCATCTGTGGGATAGGGGAGTTGCAGAGACGTATGCGAGTTATGTTGCCTACTCCACAGGTAACAGAACAGGAAGACCAAGGGGACCAGTGGCTCCAGCCACCATCTTGACGTACTAGTCAAAGGAAGAATAATGACAATTCAAGTGCTTGTCTTTGTACCCCCAATGACTCTAACACAAACTCCCCACTGATATCTGGCAATGTAAGTAGAATTAATTCAGTGTACAGTATAATCCATGACAGCTTTCCATCCATGCCTTTCAGCCCATGGAAACATTAGCCATGTCATCTCATAGAAAGGTGCTCATATGTCTGCTTCTCACAAGATTTAAAATTAGCTAAACAGAACTGGGGTATGTCAAAACAAACACTCCCATGCAGGTCATACAAAGCAGTATCCTTATTTGTCAGTTGCCTTCTATCTGTTTATTTTCACTATAGACAACATTAGAGAACCCTAAACGAGTTTGATGGATCTGATGAACCTAATAAAATATAGATATATTTCTTTTCAACATACAATTGAATCCAGCTTTGTTTTTGTTTTGTTTGGCAATTAAACAAGAAGATGCAAAGAAACACTTACTGCGATTGTCACATTTACCAAGGGAGCAAGTTCTGGTTTGAATGGAGGGGCCTCGACAAGTGTTGCTGGTGACATCACATGAACGCCCTCGCTGCTGTGTTCCAGATCCACATGTGACAGAGCATTCTGTCCATTCAGACCAGGGAGACCAGCCTTCTTCACTGTCATCAGCTGGAACCAGAAGAATAATAGAAGGAGTTAAATGCAATCATGTTAAGTATTTACAAGTGAAAGTTGTTAGGATATGGATGGGATATACAGTCAAAGGTGAAATGTAAAGATGTGTGTGTGTCTGTAATTTTCCACTTGAGAACAGTTTTTGGGCAAAGCACAAACAACATTTAGAGAAAAGAGGTGAGTCAACACCAGGTGGTTGCACAGACATCAACATGTACTTTCCCAAAGATACAATTCAGGGCCACAGACTTTGTTATGGTTAACAAGTGATAACAATTATACATAAACATCGTTAGCTTGGGAAAGACAGTCACGTGGTGGATGATGGACAGCAAGAGGCTGGGTTAATAGACATCATACAGGCATTATCCAATTAAAATAAGGTTAACACCTAGAAGGTGGAGTATGGGAAGGGCCTAGAAAATCCTTTGTCTAAAACTGTTATTGTTCAAGATGTGAGCGCATGTGTGTGGCTGAAAACAGTGGTTTTAACTGCAACAAGTTGGATCCTAATGCTTTTGGATTGTTAAAGATGTAATCTTGTATGGCTGAACTGGACATGTTCATCACAATGGATTTTACTTAGTTATCTTATTTTTACTTTTTATATGCATTAATAAAGCTATGCTTTTGGACTTTACAATGTGTCTTCTTGACTGAGGAAGACAGGATACTGAAGAAGGGAAGCTGAACTACAGTTGTTGGTAAGAATTACATAGTGGCTGTGGATCACAGCAGCCAGCTTGTCCTGCAGATTCTGCTGGGTGCTAAAGGGTATCACTACAACACTCATCATCCACACACGAACAAAAGTCTACTAAATATTTGCAACTAGTGTGGGAAGCTAAAAATACAGAAGATTTGAGCACTGCAATCTGATGAATTACCTGTTCTCCTGATCTTAATTGTACTGAATTGATAGCAACTCAAAGAAGTGAGCAAAGCCCAGTCACATACTGCTAATAATAATTACTTTATAGCACACTATATAGCACATGAGCCAATCTCCAAAATTTTACTCTCTAAGATCTTTTATCACTATGTATCCTATGTGGAAAATTGATTTCAAGTCTTTAAAAAAGCATCCCACATCTGAGAGAACAATTGTTTTCAAGCTCCCCGATCCCAATAATTCTTTCCTTTTTCAATTGGAGTGTTTAGTTTCATATAAAGTGAAATCAACAAACCCCAACATTTCAAAAAAAAAATGGTTGTAGAAAGTCCTTTGTGTGAGGACTGTAGCACTTTGTATTATGAGTTTAATTCTACCCTTGGTCTATTAGTAATACTCCTAGGACAGAGATACCTTTCTTCTCTTTCTGCTCTATCATAGCTTGCCCTGCTCTGTCACTGGTACAAGAAAAGTATGCTGCTGAAAAGCCACAAGATTAGCAAAGTGATGAAAGTATTAATAATATATAGAAAACTAATCATGTCTCTGATATAGGAAGCCTAACAAGTATCAGCTTTCTAGATGTGACAAGATGAATGTGGGATTATACTTTCCTCTTTCATGCAAGCAGGCAGATGGGATGAATATTATCACAGGGCTGAGGAGTCTCAATATAGTTGTTCATATTATCCAAGGACAGTGCCCATATAATCTTTTACCTTTGACATTCATGGCACTGGCTTACAAAGTCTAAGGAGAATCCTACTGTCAGAATTCCTTGCTAAGTAGCTGGAGATGGCATAATTCAGTGGTTCCCAACCTTTGGTCCTCCATTTATTTTGGTCTTCAGATTCCACAAGCCCCAGACTTGGTCAACAGTCAGAAATTATGGGAGCAGATATCCCAAATATCTAGAGGACCAAAGGATGGGAACCACTGGTCTAATCAATCAACAAGCCCACCTGAGGTGGAGGTGACTAGGCCCCCAAGACCCACTAAAAGAAGGCTTCCCACCCCATTATTCTACAGAATGATTGCTCAGCCAAGGATTATAAAATGTGGGGAAAATAAACAAATGGGGAAAAATGTAAGAAGGCTTACTACTGTGCAACTTCCTTTATTGGATTTTGTTTCACAAAACTTAAGACTCCATGCTTATGGCACAACAAGTGATTGCTTTGAACCAAACATATGCCAAACCCCAGGAACCAGCATTGTGTGATGGTTTGACTGTTGGACTATGCAGACAGGCCTAAAGGGCCAGCCTGGGGGTGGAGTTGGGGCTGAAGAGCCACACACTGGCCACCCCAGCTCAACCCCGATGCTGTCCTGACGCCCATTCGCAGTGCCAGCTCTTAGGGCAGCCTTTTGCCACCCCTAAAAGGAGAAGCATTTTGCCACTCTTTTGGGGGTGGCAAAAGGGAGGATAGGGGCTGCGCCATGCAGTTGCCATGGTCCTGATCCACCACTCCCAGGGGCAGCTCTGTAAAGGCCCTATAACTCTGGAAACCAGGGTTTGACTCCTCACTTGGTCATGGAAACCCACTGGATGACCTTGGGCAAGTCACAATCTCTCACTTAGAGAGGAGGTCAAAGTCAAACACCTTCTAAAGAAATCTTACCAAGAAATCCCTATGATAGGTTTGCCATAGGGTCACCATAAATTAGAAATAACTTGAAGGCACACAACGAGAACAATAATGCCAAAGTCCCATAAAATCTATTTGTGCAAATATGCATTATCTGTGAGTGCTTAGTTTCATTAGATGATGATACCAGTAATCTGAATCTAGTAAGGGACCACCTTATTTCTTTTGACAATTGAACTTATATGTTTGCCAATATGGAAACAATGAAGATATCACTCAAGTAGGTTACTTGACTGTTCAATAATCCATTAATTACTATAATAAAAACATTTAATTCAGAAATGCAAATATTTTATCATTTCTGCTATACATTTTAGTGCTTGTAGATAATATTTACAGATACTCTGACAATTTTGATTTCCTGATGTTGAAAAATATTCGTTTGACATTCTGTTAAAGTATGCATCATTAAATATTACATAATATCCTATATAATTCACTGATTATATTAGTGTTCCATATACTCTAATATAGTATATTGTTTGCCAAAAGCATGAGGGGTATAACAGAAGGACCCCCAGTTTCTGGGTTATCCTACTGCAGTCCCACCGTTAGAA
Source organism: Phrynosoma platyrhinos (assembly GCA_020142125.1). Lineage (NCBI taxonomy): Eukaryota > Metazoa > Chordata > Lepidosauria > Squamata > Phrynosomatidae > Phrynosoma > Phrynosoma platyrhinos. The sequence continues at coordinate 325,529,661 of CM034701.1, forward strand.
ATATATTGTCTTTGTAGGTCATACTTACAATGGGAACAGACAGGACAACACTCGCCATCAATGAAAGATGGGCTGACACAGTGCACTGGCGGGCATGTGATTTTGTTGCATATTGTTTTAGAATTCTACATGCAAAGAAAACAGAAATGCAACCATTATTCAAAGAATAGGCAAAGAAAATGTCTCACCATTCAAAAAGCAAAAAGCAGCTTCATTTATATACCGCTTCATATC
>CM034701.1:325559543-325579585 GCA_020142125.1 Phrynosoma platyrhinos
TTAAGTAAGCACTGAAACAGGACTGTGGGCTTCTCCCTTAAAAAGTCCACTGGTAAAGGCCCACGTAAAGGGCCCTTGTTCTCTTGGTCTTTTCACCAGGCTCTGTCAGCAAGCGCAATCAACTGGGTTTCTAAGTCTACAGACAGCTCCTGAATGCTACCTTATTCTGGAGGCAAGTCTCTGTCTCTGTTCCTCTGAGCAAAAAACAACAACCTCAAAGCCTTTTAAATTATTGTTGTTATTATTATTAGAAGAAGAAGAACCTCTAAAAGAAAGATCAAAGCCTTCTACCTGTACTGTGCTTTCCCTTGTCTTATGAAAAAAAAAAGTGTGCCATTAGGCGCGCACCTCTGAAAGGAGTTGTATAGAGCTAATTGGCTTGCTCTATACCATCTCCTATTGACTCACAAATGTGACTCACCAAAGCCCCACCCACTCAGCAACAGTCACACTCTCCCCAAGTGTTTTTAAAAAGAATTTAACCACTCACCCACTCAATATGGCTGCCCAGAAACTGCTTTCCTTCTCCTTTCTGGCAGAAACTAGTCACTTTGCCAGAGCTGGAAAAATCCCCTGTGTCCAGGAAAGCTGCCAACACGTGGCTGATAAAGACAGAAGCCTCTTCCCAGACAGCAACCCAGTTGCAAATGACATGCCAACAAACCAAGAGTTCTGAAAGTCAGGTCCAGAGAGCACTCCAAAGTTCAGGGTTATAGCGAGCAGGTAGTCCAGAGCCGTACCAAAGGTCACAGGGCATAAGCAGTCTAAAGTCAAGCCGAAAGCCAAGAGCTTTCACCGGGGAATCCAAGATAAGCCTTGACAAAGAGCTTGGCTTTTCCCAGCTGCTTATCTAGCCTCAGTCCTCTCCACCAGGTGTTTCTCTTTAGCTGCGCATTTCTCAGCTAGCCTTCGAGAACGCCGCAGCCCCTCCCTATCTGTTCTCCTCTGAGCAAAGGTAGGGATTTCAATCTCTTGCTCCTCTGCTTCTTCCTGGCATGAAACCTCTGCTGGGGAAAGGCTTTCTGCTGGGGAAAGGCTAGGCTGCTGAGGAGGGAGGCTAGGCTGCTGAGGCAGGGGCTGTTGCTCACTGGGTTCCACACAGCTAGGTCCAGGTTCAGCAAGGTCTATGGGGGCTGGTAGCACCAAACTAGGATCAGGCCCCACATCCTCCCCCTCAGAGTCCTCCAAGTCCTCCACCTGGCTGTCTCTGACACCCTGTTTGATGCATTTAAGCAAAGTTACCAAGCTGTCAGAGCTGGCCTGAATCCCATTGGTTAGTCCCAACTAGAGTAGAACCATCAAATGAAATCTCATGATTAAATGGATCTATTCTAATGAGGACTAACAGAAGGGTCCAAGCTATTGTTCCCATCCAATCTGAATAAAGCCATGGCTGCTGAAACCTTAGGCATCCCCACTGGGAGATGTCTACTCCATACCTATGAGGCAAAACTGGGGCATGGAGAGGCCATATGATGTAATCTCTCATAATCCCGACCCCTCCCCCCCCAGTCTTCAGCCTGTATGGACTCCAAAACTATGTACTAATTAGGGAAGTCTAACACACCTAGTGAATTAGCATGGTTCTTCATATTTCAAGGACATAGACACCTTTAAATTAATTAGAATTTATTAATACATCTTTTTAAAAAAAAAAAAAAAAAGCACACATTGATAGAATCTCCTTACTATGCATGCCCATTTCCAGGTATCTATGTTTAATAGTCCTGGAGCTTGGAGATTCCCCATGATATTCTTGTGGACAATCTTGAGAAATGTGGGGTAGATAGTGCTACTGTTAGGTGGGTTTGTGATTGGTTAATGGAACCAAACCCAAAAAGTGCTCACTAATGGTAGTGGTTCTTTCTGGAGAGAAGTTACTAGTGGGGTCTATCCTGGGTTGAGCATTGTTCAACGTCTTTATAAATGACATGGATGATGGAACAGAAGACATCTGCAGATGACACCAAATTAGGAGGGGTTCCTCATATCCCAGAGGACAGGATCAGAATTCAAAAGCACATTTATACAGATTTGCAAGCCAAGCTATAAGTAACAAAATAAATTCAGCAGGGATAAAAGTAGGGTACCATATTTAGGTAAGAAAAATGTAATGCAGAAATAAAGGGTGAATGATATCTGGCCTGAAAGCAGTACATCTGATAAGGCTTTAGATGACTTCGTAGATCACAAGCTAATCATGAGTTCACAGTATGATTTGATGACCAAAAAAACCCAATACTGTTTTGGGTGGCATCAACAGGAGGGTAGCATCCAGATTGAAGGAAGTATTAGTGTTGCTTTATTCTGCTTTGGTCAGATCTTATCTGGAACACACTGTTCAATTCTTGGCACCACAGTTCAAGAAGGATATTGACAAGCTGGAATTTCTTCAGTGGAGGGTGACCAAAATGGTAAAAGGTCTAAAAAACAAGCCCTACAAGGGAACTGGGTATACAGTTAGTCCTCTACATTCATGCGTTTCAAATTTGCCATTTTGACTATTGTCATCTCACACTCTCAAGAAGGGGGCAGCTTGAGGGCACAGAGACTAACTTCAGAGCCAAGTGTTGCTTGAAAGAGGATTCCATTTATTTGAAACTAGCAGAAGCAGAATACAGATGTGCACATGTGTGGGTGCCTCAGAGAGGAACAAAGCAGCTTTGTTTGCAGGCTTAGATATAGAACAGCAGGAGTTCCTTCAGTGACCATTGTTGAGAAACCAAGACCTAATTTTGGGGAGTTTATAATTAGCTCAAATGAGAGGGAAGTGCCCAACTTCACTTCTAAGATCTTATCCAATTGTCTACGGGAGACTTAAGAATTCTGGCTAGGAAAGACACTGAAACAGATCAAACTCCAATTAAAGTCTAAAATATTTATTTGACAAAATAAGCAAGCATCCAAATGCAGCACACACACACACACACACACACACACACACACACTAGAACAATGAGCGGGGAAGAGCGAGATCGGGGGAGGCAAGAGGGAAAACCAGGATAGAGGGAGATATACTCACACCCAAGAGACTCCTCTGGGCTTCTGGCAGTGAATGAGGATGGGTTCCGTGGAAGGGGCACAACCGGCAAGAGAGGGGATCGCGAGAACTATCTCAGAGCACAGACCAACAGAGATTCAGCATGCACTTCCAAGGTAGCACGAGGTCTGCTAAAATCCAGGGGTTCTTATAGTGAAATTCTGCCTCCTGGCCATGAGTTGAACAATGGGTGGACAAAGGTTTGATGGGTTTACTATTGTTTACTTAAGCTTGGGCATAGTCTAAACAATGCATTGGGTTTCAAAACTATCAAGGAAAGGAAGCTAGAGAAAGGGATGCAATCAAATCTGATCACTGTCCCATTAAGTGTGAGACTAAAACAAACAAACACAATTAGGTATCTTTTCCAATATAATGGGATATTCCCAAGGGCAACTCCCAAAACCTGCCTGTCCAGGAAATGTCTAGTGGTCTTAAGCAATTTCAGCTTGCTTAACTGACCTCACATCTAGGGGATTATGGCTGCCATCTCCCAAGGGTCAGGCTGGGGTCATAGGGAACTCCACATGGCCAAAATATATAAGAAAAATGGAGGAGGTTCGCTAACACCATCCTGATCTTTTGTGCAGACCTAGCAGGGTTAAACTCTAATCCTTTGGCAAAACCAGCACTTTCTTGGAATGCTGTGTCAGTAAGGGAGGGGGGGGTGTCCAATGAGTGTCCCTTGATCTACGTGACCTGCTTGCCTCCAGAGAATGGAGGACAGGCTCCATTTTGGAAATTTAACTTTGGCTCTCACTATTCACGACTTTGTAGCTGCTGCTTAACAAGGTCAACCTCTTTGTCCCCTCAACCCTCCTCCCAACCAGTCAAAACCAACACATTACTTTCCAAATTTCTGCTTTGTCAAACTTTTCATCCTCTTCATTTCCAAAGAACTTCCCTTTGAATCTCATGTTTGCAGCCACTCCTGGAAGTATCCAACTTCTCTCCCTCCCCCACCCCCTCTCCCAGTCAGACAAAAGCAACACCATACCTTCTCTTTGTGGTGATGGCTGCATACATTGAATTCAGAGTGGAAAGACCTTGGAAATGAGGAGAATTTTGTCAAAGTTTGTCAAAGTGGGGAAGATGTGGTGTTGCTTTTGTCTGGGAGGGAGGGAGAGGAGGAGGAGATGGAGATGGAAAGAAGGTAGAGCCTACGCAGCCATAACTGCTAAGATCAGATTGAAAGTAGAGGCACTTTTGAAATGTGTTTCAAAGTTGCAAAGAGGGTTATGGGTGGTGCTTTCAATAGAGACGATTCTTTGTCATTCATGTGGGGAAGGGCTAACATATACTGTTTTTTCCACTGATGAAACTTACCAAGAAAACCCCATGATAGGGTCGCCATAAGTCAGAAATGACTTGAAAGCTCACAACATAGAACAGGGATAGGCAACCTTTCCCCTTTAAGGGCCGAAGGACTTCAGCTCCCAGAAGCCTCAGCCATGTTGGCCAATAGTCCCATGTTGGCCAATAGCTCTTGGGATTCTGGGAGCTGAAGTCCCTCGACCCTTAAAGGAGAAAGGTTGCCTAGAACCTTATGTTAAGGGGAATGCAAGCATTCTGACTCTATCAATAAAATCTTAAGGATACAAATATCAAGAATAAGATCAAGAAATTGAAGAGTATTTTCACCAGAAATCTCTTAGCAATTTTGTCATGCCATTAGAAAGAGAGAGAGAAAAAACACCCACCATTTTGGCAGTTGGATGTACAAAAATCCCCATGCTGGCATGTATATGCAACAGAAGGTACATTCTAGAAACTTGAAACAAAGGCTTCCTTGTTGTGAGAAACTGTCTGTGAGTGTTAATTGTCCCCTCATCCAACCAATGACTAAATCAAAGCCTTAGGGCCATATTACTTTGAAGACCCAAATGATAGATGGGATCAGAGTAGGCAGCATGGCCCTGCAGGATATGAAGTCATAAAGAACAGAGGGCTTCTGCGCACCTTCAGAGTGCATTTCCTTTGTCCCTTAGTAGATTCATGCAGCCCTGTAGCAGCTCAATTTTGACAAATTAAATATTGAGCTTATGACATGTATGCAGCAATAAAACAATAATGTTTTATAGTTGGTAGAAAGCAAAGGATGCCTACTCACTGATGTTTCACTGAATTCAATGGGAGCTGCTCCCAAGCAAATTGAGGATTGTGGCCTAAAACTACAATATGCCCTGAACCTGAACATATTAAAAATACGGTGGCCTTTGGTATCTGCTGGAGCTTGGTTCCAGGACCCTCTGTGGAAACCAAAATCCATGGATGCTCAGCTTGCAAATCCAGTCTCACTATATACAATGGTGTAGTAAAGTGGTGTGCCATGTATAAAATAACAAAATTAAGGTTTGCTTTTTGGGTTTTTTTAATAATTACATTTTTAGGCTGTGGATGGTTGAATCTGTGGATGCAGAATTGTGGATATGGAGGGCAGACTGGAATAAAATTCCTTGTCACTTAGTAACATGGGGCAACAGTAATGTTGTTGCTTTTGGACATTTTAATAGCAATGATATTAAAAATCATATGTTTTGCACAGATAATGTTTTACTCCTTATTTCAAAACTATTTTTGAGGGAGTTAGTATAGCATCATGGTTTGAGTGTTCAGCTAGGGCTCTGAAAGACCCCACTCAGAAATCACCATCATAAAAACCCATCAGATAACCTACTGCAAATCACCCCCTCTCAGCTTTAGAGAAAGGCAATAGCAAAGTCCTTTGACTAATCTCTCGCTCTCTCCATGCAAGGGAGAAACATATCTTTTACCAGGAGTCTGAACAGTAGCATCACTTGGGGGTTGCAGGGGTGCAGACCACACCGGGTGACACCCCAGAAGGTGACACTCCCAGGTCATGAAACCATTTTCACAGGACTTGGGGAGGTCTCCAGGCCTCAGAGTGGGTCCCTGGGCCTGTCTGGAAGTCCTGCCCCCAGAAACCCCACTTCCCTACACTGAGTGTTACCCCAAGTGGGAAGACCATGGGTCTGAACTCACTGCTTGCTTGCAAAGGGCCCTTGAAATTACAGTAGATTAATGGCAACCTATGACACTAAAGCTATAGACCAGGGGTAGGCAACCTAAGGCCCGGGGGCCGGATGCGGCCCCCAGAGGACTTTGGACCGGCCCCAGGCCAGTCCTGCCACTGCCACCACCACCTGCCATGATGATATTGATTATTGTTGTTATTACTTGTTCTTGGGGTTTTCTTGGCAAAATCTCCACAGGGGTTTTGCCATGGCTTTTCTGGGGCTGAGAGAGTGTGCATTTATTTATTTATTTTTGGTGCTTCGGCCCCCCAATTGTCTGAGGGACAGCAACCCGGCCCCCGGCTCAAAAAGGTTGCCTACCCCTGCTATAGACTGTCCACACCAAACAAAGAAGACCTAGGCTGCTGCCATACTGCAGAACTTAAACGGTGTGATATCACTTTAATTTCCATGGCTCAATGTTATGGAATTCTGGGATTTTGGTTTGGTGGAAGGCTAAATATCTCACAAAACTATAAATCTCAGAATTCTGTAGCATTGAGCCATGGAAGTTAAAGTGGCATCAAACTGCTTTATTTCTGCAGTGTGACAGCAGCCCAAGCTGCAAAACATATGCCACAAGAAATATTGATAAGTGGAATGTGTCACCTGCCTAGGGAGAAACATCACTGCCTTGGCCTGGCTTTTCAATACTTCATTCTTTTGTGGCTGCGTATACACTGATGTAACACTGTCTCATAATAATTTGTCCCTTACGTGTAGCATCCATCTGTGAAATAAAACATGGCCACTACTGGTTCCAAAGTTTCTGGAAGAAACAAAACAGTTAACTGTATCCACTGAAAGGCAGGAACCAGGTTGGTAGAAGTGTAGCCATTGCCCAAGAACAGATAATTTCCTCCTTCCAAAGTTCAGCACCATTAGCAAGACAAAGTTCAGCACTGCCCAAAGACCTTTGCTAAATCTCTCTCTCAATGTATACAAAAAGATTCCAGCATATGCAAGACAGATTAAAAAACAATGGTCTGGCAGGCATTCTGTTGTGGAAGCTCTAGGAAGCAGTTTGGGCTGTGACCAGACACCTTCACAAGCTTCTGTATCACAGAAGTTGGACAAGACACATTGAAATGAAATTTCTGAGAAAACTGATTTTCTAAGCAGACCAAAGGACATAACCTCTCCCTTTTTACTCTACAAATCAACTCAGATAATGCATTTTCCTCCTGTGACTCATATGGCAGTCCTTGTCAGTGATTTTTTTGTACACCAAATATCTGAACCTTTAGTGAGCCTTCCCAAAAATCGCCACTTCAAATGACATTTTCCTTACCACATGATGTATCTGTGACATTAGAGATCTGTCACTGACATCTTTTTTCCCTCTGCCCACAATTATCTCTTTCATGTATGTATATGTATTTGTGTGTGTGCGTGCACACACACACATGTGTATACACACACACACACACACACACATCTGTGTTTTTAACAGATTATGTTGACTTTTGTGTAAAAAGTAAGAATGGGGTAGAAGTGATCTCATTAAGGAAGAATAACTTTGCTTTCTGTCATCTGTAGCCACACTAGTATATTGAATGAATGAACAAGCATTGTAGACCAAATGTGGGTGGATGGAACTATGTCATACCACCATAAGCTTCTTTTCTAGTGCAAAAAAATGTGGGTAGTAAGAGAAGTAATAAATTCATTTTAAAAAGTTCCTTTGCAGTTTTCTGATAGCCATTTGATTGATCTGGTGCCAGTATGGGAATGAAAGGGGCAGCATGAAAAAGGCTGAGATTAAATTTGTAAGAACTGTATGTATGCATGGTGATTCAAAGGTTAATAATGATTCAACAGAACAGAAAGCAGGATAATAGAATCTGGAACAAGAGGATAATAGAATCCGGAACAGTAAAAACTGCCATGTGCCATTTCATCATGGTAGTCCTGCTGCCTGAGAATGTGGACAGCACAGTTGTGAACTGGTAGGTTTAGCTTTCTGCTCCGTTCTCTGACTTTCTAAGAGTTACTAGGAGCCACATACTTGGTGGCTTCAGTCATAATTGTGGTTAGGAGGCCACTGTTTCCCTCTTCATCTGGTGTGTCAGATGAGACCACCTTATTGTCTGTTTAGGATAAATTTACTAAAAATTCACATCTGAATTTGTTATTTTTACACACATAATACTGTAGTATGTGTACTCCTTATGGTCTTTTAGAACATTTCCACTGAATAGAAACATAAATTCTGGTGAGCTATTGTAAATGAATAGCCTGTTGTCTTCTCTGCACGGAGGAAAATGTTGTGGCAAAGGTACCATAAATGTGTGATTTAGGATTATGAAAGCCCTCCAGATTAAAATTAAAATCTACCCTGGAATCTACAGCAACAATATAGGTTTTGTCCAGAATTTTCTTTGCTAAGTTGCATAGCAAGCAAGCCTTCTTAGCAGAAGACTATTATTTATGATTTTGTAAATTGTTTTGCTATTATTGACCTTTTCCATGAGGTATACCTGAGGACAAAATATGGCAAATTCCCCAGGAAGCTAAGTACTGTAGGTGCTAATGAAAATATTCTGTGATTTATGATGTGAAGCGTTTTATACTTTGAGTCCTAAGGCAAATTCAGTTCTTTTTCAGATTTCCATACAGGAGGCAAAGAAAGGCACTGTGCTTAAAGTCAGGAATTCATGTTTAAAGGCTCCGTTTAGTTACTTTCAGTGCTATATGCCAGCAACATGATTGAGCATCCCTGACTCTGAGATTTCAGTTGTCACAGGAAATGGCTTTTCATCAAGTCATTGAGCACAATACAGTAAACATCAACCACTATCCTTCAAAAAGGATATTGACAAGCTGGAACATGTCGAGAGGAAGATGGCCAAAATGGTAAAACGTCTGGAAGCCATGCCCTATGAGGAGTGGCTTAGAAAGCTGGGTATTATTAGTCTGGGGAAGCGAAGGCTAAGAGGTGCTATGATAGCCCTGTTTAAATATTTGAAGGGATGTCATATTGAGGATGGTGCAAGTTTGTTTTCTGCTGCTCCAGAGAATACGACCTGAAACAGTGGATGCAAGCTACAGGGAAAATGATTCCAGCTCAACATTAAGAGGAACTTCCTGACAGTAAGAGCTGTTAGACAGTGGAACACACTCCCTTGGAAAGTGGTAGAGTCTCCTTCTTTGGAGGTTTTTAAACAGAGGCTGGATGGGAGTGGGAGTGTTTGCATGGCAGGGGGTTGGGTTGCATGGCAGAGTGTTTGCATGTTGGGAGTGTTTGCATGGCAGGGGGTTGGGCTGGATGTCCTTTGTGGTCTCTTCCAAGTCTATGAATCTACTATTTTAACCACAGAGCTTAGAAAGCATGCAATTCTTGTTTAATTAATTTTCTATTTGTTAATTAAGTTTTCTAAGATCTGCATTGAACAGGGGGAAAAACACCAAACAAAATCCTCCACACTTTCCCCAGATTTAACACTTCTGCAAGCACTGATTTTAACACATGGAAGTTATAATTCAACTAAAGAAACTTTTCCAAGCAAAGAGAAAGTTTTCCAAACCCTCTTTTTAATTGTGTATGCTCTTCATTGGTCACTTTTTTTTTTGGTTTTGTTTTAATAATCAGGTTCTTGAATCCTCCTGTATCATCATCTCTTCTGCCTTCTCTTCCATCATCATTTTCTTAGGCCAGGAATACTCAGAGGTAGTTTGCCAACTAACCACTGATATGTAAATTATGCTGGGATTCTGGAATGGGCAATCTTGAAAAATTATCATTTCATTACAGGCTGAATAAAACTCTCAGAGAGATCAGAAACAGAATACTTATCCTACTATATCAAAGAAAGAAAAATATGTAATATCTTTGTAAGTTTATGCCGTTTGCATTTTCGTCTCCCTGCACCACATGGTAGATCCATCATTTACAGAATACAAATTTTATTCTTGTAACTGGCAGAAGCAATATTTATTTATTTAATTTATTTAAAATATTGCTGCTCTGGATTTTTTCCATATATAGGTCTAGCTCTAAGGCAATTCATGTAAACCCATAAAACAAACTGACACATTTAAACTAATATTATCAGACAAACCAAACAGAATGAGAGCGGCACCAGGAAAATGGCAATGGAAATAGTTTTTTTAAAAAAATAAAATGAAATGAAAAAAGACCACCATGAGTCAGGGGCCTGGGAAAGCAGGGCCAGCCCTACCATTATGTACAGTGAGACCCCTTCCTATGGCATCAGAGCCTAATGGGGGAGGGAGAGAGGAGAAGAAGAAAAGTGTTAGATAACAGAGCTGCACATGCCACATAGCACTGCCTCTCTGATCACTTTTGGTAGACAATACATAGAATTAGGAAGGGGATTCCATCTTGTCCTACACCTCAGGCAGCCCATATCTGAAGCTGCTCTTGCCTGACACCTGTAAAATAGAATCATAAAATTATAAGTTGATAGAAATAGAAAGGACCTCTCACTAGGGAGATGTGTGTGGGGTGACACTGGGTGACATCTCAGAGGAAGGGTGACACCTAGTTGAGCCTTCCTCCCATTGCTCCTCTACTCGCTTGCTATAGCAGTGGGGGTCTCCTCATGAGTAGTAGCAAAGGAGAGGGCCCAGCACACCCTTTTGGCTGTGGCTCCCCCCCCCCACATCAGCTGGCCCCACTGGGTGACACCAGGGGTGGGAATGCCACTGGGGCAGTCCAGTCCAATGCTCAGCCAGGCAGGACTACACGACTAAAACACTCCTGAGAGATGGCTATCTAACTTCTGTTTAAAGATCTCCTAGGAAGGAGATTCCACCACCCTTTGAGACAGTCCATTCTCCTGTTGAATAGCTCTTGTAGTAAAGAAATGTTTCCTCATGTAATTGTAATTTGAATCCCTTGGTTCATTTAGAAAGGCAATGTGTCAATATCGTTTCTCCAGTGGTCACCTTCCTGACCTCTGAAGGTGGGAGCATTGGAAGTACACTCACGAATATTGACTTGAGTGGAAGTCATATTGATGTGGAAGAACATCACTTGTCCTTCAGGTGCCATGGGGTCCATTTACACTATAGAATTGTAGTGCTATGATTCCACTTAGTAATGGAATCCTGGGATTGGCAGTTTATGGAGAGGAATTTAAAGTTCTCAGACAGAGAGTGCTCGTGCCTCACCAAACTAGAAACCCCAGGATTTCAAAGGAAACAGCCGTGGAAGTTAAAGTGGAATGATAGCACTATAATTGTGTATTGTGAATGGGCTTCTGGTTGCAAGCCATGGGGGCTTTAAAATGGGCCTGGAAATCACTAGTACAAGAATTGTTATTAACAATTCATACAGGAGATTACCTTTTTATATGTTTTCTCAAGTATATTCTCCAGGCATACAGTTCAGCTATAAACACAAATGCAACAACAATTTCAACAATAACATCAACAAAATCTAACATGGCATAAGAATTCCAAACCAACATAGCCTGGTGAAACATAATGCAGATTACATAAACTTAAAAAACAAACAAAAACCACCACCATTATATGCAACAGCTTCATGAAAACAAAAACTACAAGGGCCAAAATAAATTAAACAAAAATTACAAGGGCCAAAATAGATCTTAAACAACTAAATATACTGAAATGCTTTAAATGCATGAGAAAAACAGGGAAAGGTTGTGCTGAAAGTTTTGGCCTGGGAAACTTTACTAAAAATCATATTCCAAAACTTTAGGGCCCACACCCAAACAGCCCTTTTCTTCTTTCCACTCTCCAGTCTTCTTATACAGAGGACATTTATAGAAGAGTTTCCACTGATTACAGTTGGCCCTCCATTTTCGCAGGGCATCTGTTCCGCAACCCCCCCCCCCAAAAAAAAACAGAGACTCACCAATGTTCAAGCCCCATTGATTTTAACCATGATCACCCCACTGTGAATATTCAGAACTGCAGACCTCAAGTCTGAGAGAACAGAGGTGCAACTGAACAATGAATTGAACATCAGTTTCCCCTGGTCCAAGTACAACGTCCTCCCGGGGACAATAATAGAGAAGGACAGGTCCATATATAGAAGAAGGTTATTGGTCCAAAACACACTGCTGAAATAATCCAGTTTGAGACTGCTTTAACTGCCCTGGCTCAGTGCTAGTGAATCCTGGGAACTGTTGTTTATTGTAACACCAGCACTCTTTGACAGAGAAGGCTAAATGTCTCACAAAACTACAGTTCCCAGGATTCCCTAGCATTGAGCCAGGGCAGTTAAAACAGTCTCAGACTGGGTTATTTCTCAGTGTGTTTTGGATCATAGGTGTAATATACTCACCAGCAGTTTGACTACTGATAGAATAAAGCAAACCATTGCTTTCTCACCTATAAGTTGTCAACACTTTATGTTTTTTTTAAATAAATTTAATTCATTTGTCCTTTTTTATGAAAAAAAATTCCAATGTAATTGAAAACCTGCTTGATTTTAACTAGTTAGTTCCTTTTTCTGGCCTGCCCTACTCCTTCTTCTCCATTAAACTCCTTTCCCCAACAAACTCTCTGTGTCATGTTCACATGAAAAACCTAGATATCCTAGATGTTCTAGCTGACCTTCTTCATTGTGTTCATCTGAATATAATCCCACTTCCTATACTCCCCATGCAAAAGCAACCATGGCACCCATACAAAGTTACAAAATGATCCAGGATAGTTTGACTGTAATTGGTCTCAATAGTTAGGACCCAAGCTTGAAAAAAGCTACTTTAGTAGATTACAACTCTCAGGATCCCCCAGCTGTCATAAGTTGTGGCCATGCTGGCTTGGGAATTCTGGTAGTTATCAAAAAAGAAATTTGCCCAAATTCTGTTTAGAAACAGAAGACAAAATGGCAAGTGGAATCTTGAATTCTTCTGCTACTTTTCAAGGGTTGCCACATAATTCAACTTCAGATCTAGAGGTGTGGCAGAAACAGAGCAATGTGAAAAGTTTCCTACATGTATCATCTCCAAGGCTGCCTGCTGTATGGCATAATGTGTCCCGTTCCCCCACACACACTCTAGCCCTCAGGAGCCCTATCGCTCTGCAACTTCCCTCCAATGTTACAGCATCAATCTAGAAATGAAATATGTACCCCCCCCCTTACTCCTATTCCCTCTCATCCCTGCTCACTCTGTCTATATTCTGTTCTTGGAACTGAGAAGACAGAGGCGGCGGCTGCTATTTCTATAGCTATGTGGCCTCAAGCCTTCCACCGACCTTGCTAATGAGGGCCAGGTTTATTCCACATGCTTAGAGAGGCTGCCAAGGAGACAGTGTTTCGAAAAGATGGGAGAAGGAATCCATGTCAGGCATGGCTTTCCACTGCCTTTCTCAGTCCAGTAGTTGGAGCAATCAGTAGCATAATAAGGAATTTATATGATTTAAACATAGTGACATCCAGCTCTGCTGCTCTTTCACAGAAAATGAATCTTTAACTTTGTTCATGATTTACAGGAGAACCAGAGCTGGGAAATGTGATTCAAACCCAGGGGTAGGCAACCTTTCCCCTTTAAGGGCCGAGGGACTTCAGCTCCCAGAATGCCAGGAGCTATTGGCCAACATGGGACTATTGGCCAACATGGCTGAGGCTTCTGGGAGCTGAAGTCCCTCGGCCCTTAAAGGGGAAAGGTTGCCTACCCCTGTTCAAACCCATACTACCACCACCACCAAGAAAAACCAGAACAGAACAAAACACAATGTGAGTCACAATAATTATTGTTCTAGAGTAACACTTTACTAGGCATTCATGAATAATGAATAATAAAACACATTATTAATGACACACTCACTATTTTTGAAACACACAAACACATAAACACACACCATCAAACTACTACAGGAGATGCACTACAGAAGGGTTGATTCAATCAAGGAAGCTACAGCCCTGTGTTTGCAACTGATGACCAGGGATCTTAGAGGTCTCTCATTTGTAGGGTCACCATTTGTTAAAGGCAATTTAATAGTAACAGCAGTTACATCAACAACAAATCACTATACAAGACAAATAATGGCTGGCCTCACAACAAATATCTGAACACTTTGTTGTTGTTTTTTGTACCATTATGTTGTCTGTAACTTATGGAGATCCTATCATAGGGCTTTCTTGGATAGATTTGAGTTCCTTTTCCTGATTCAGATTGCTCTATGAGGATGTCAGCCATAGGCAATGAAATTTTTTGAATAAGACCTTTTTTAAGTACAATTTTTAAAATGATCCTGAAAGCTAAATTCTAGGAGCATAGTTCTAAAAGGAGGCTGGTGCTCTAAACTGAATAGAAGATGAATCTGTCAAAAGAAAAATTGGAAAGCGAAGCAGGCCAAATAGATAACTTGTTATAAGGACAGATAGTTTTTGTTTCCAGGTTTTCTTTTGTCACAACCTATTCGTGGAAGATCATTTTCTGGCTCATGGAAAAAGCAACATCATTTTTGGATGAATCTGACATTCCACCTTAGCCCATTTGATATGTAGTATAATCTCAACCAATGCTTCCGAGATTTTTGGAGCAATGTTGTGAAATATGTCAACGCAGTATATTTCACTTGCATAGACTGGGAAACCCTCCATATCATTCTTTCCATTGACCTTGGTATGGACTGTAGTAACACATTTTTCTCCATATTACCGTGGATGTGGACTAACAGGACTGCTCAGATTTTCTTCTTCTCTTGTGACATTGTTTCTGAACAAGTATTATTCTGTCAAGAGACTGTTATAAGACTTTGCTAAATAATCCTAAAAGCCCATGGAAGGACAAATTGTAATAAAATGGGGAAATGAAGATGAGAGCCAATGTATCATGGTACTTAGAATGTTGATAGATTTTGGGAGACCTAGGTTCAGGTCCCTACTGAGCCATGAAATCACTGGGTGGTTTTGGATTAGTCTGTCTGTCTGTCTGTCTGTCTCTCTCTCTCTCTCTCTCTCTCAATTCAGGTTTGTTTTTGTGAAAATGAAATGGAGAAGAAAATGACTATGTATACTGTCCTAACCTTGTTGGAGGAAGGGGGGAATATAAATATAAATAATACAAATTTTTAAAATCCTATATAAAAAGCAGTAAAACAGGGATGGTTAAACTCTGGAGCCCAGTGGGTTGGCCCCATTTTCAGTTCCAGAGCTTAATAATACAACCACAGTTTGGGAGGAGCAGTATTTATTTTGCTCACTTTTCCTGCTCACTTTTCAGATGATGATGACGATGATGATGGGTAGATTTTCAAGGTTTATTTATTTATTGCATTTTTATTGCAGCTTTCCTGGGGGGGGGGGGGAAAGCAGGGTTGTGTACATGGTTAGAGCCTCCCCTCATTTTAACACCATAACAACTCTGCCAAATGAGTGAGGTGGAGCTCATCAAATCTCAGTGGCTGAGTAGATATTTCTTTCTCAGATTAAAAGATGGCAAAGCAATTTCCTAACATGCACTCTAGTACAGGGCAGGTCAAAGGGGTGGCCTATCATCCTGAGCCATGTGCAGCCTGCCCCTGAAGAGATTCCAGGAAATAAGCAAACAATTGTAGCCAAGGGGTATAAATATAGTGCCAGTCCCTAACACATTGGGGGGGAGGGTTGCTAGTCTCCTACATCTGATAGGTTAAGAAACACTGCTCTAATAGACTTCTGCTGAATTAAAATAGGCAGCTCTGGTGACACAAATGATCTTTATTTTGCACTTTGAACCACAACTTAAAACACTCAAGCTGTAACATATTTAGGTGGCTTGCTACCCATTGGGTAGAGTTTTGCACAAAGTAGCAGTCTGTTCAGACAATAATTGTTTTTTAAAAATAATTTTGATTGACACAATACATTTATGCATATAAAAATAATAATTAAAACCAAGTAAACTGACAAGCTTCATCAGTCATAATTGTACATTTTATCTAACATACAGCTGACCCTCCTTAACCATGGATTCTTTGTCTATGGATTCAACCATCCATGGCTTGAAGTTATTCAAAAATAGAAATGCCAAAAAGCAAACATATATTTTGCCATTTTATAGAAAGGACACCATTTTACTATGCCATTGTATGTCCATCCATGGGGGGTCCTGGAACCAAATCCCAGGGGATACCAAGGGCCCACTGTATCTTCATGTCCATAAATTCAAGAGGATACCATATGCCTGCTTACTTTATGCGTTTAAGCACACATTTTAGAAACATTCACTCTGAATTAATTTTCATTTCTTTTTACTTCCTGCCTAGCCTTTGTTGGCTTTCCTTTTAATTTCCTTGATTTTCACACACCAGTAACAATATCATTGTCTAATTAAATTAAATGTTCCTTCTATTTCTAAATCTGATATCTCACCCATTTAACCCAGTTTGAACACTAATATTAAATCTGTTCATGCGTATATGGGGAGAAATGTGCTCTTTATTTAATCCTCCAGTTTATCTGTTTATTAATAAGTATATATGTCCCTAACTTAGTTTCCCACTTTTTAATATCTCAATATTACATTCCAATAGCTCAATATCTCACTTAATATTTGATAAGTTTTTCTAGTTTTATTTCTAGTATATTATTACTGGTTTCCAATCTTCTTCAGTCTTTACCATTGATTTTTTTTTTTTTTTGTTAATTCAATATGTTTATCAAGTTCCATCATATCTGCTAATTTTATCAGCCTTTCTTCAATTGTGGGTATGTCTTTGACTTTCCATTTTTGTGTGAAAGGACTCTCTCTGCAGCTATCATGTACAACATTACTCCCCATTTTTTTCTTTCAAAGTTTCTTTCAAATCCTTCCATCTATGAATCATGTTTAGCAAATAGGCTTCTAGATATATGAGAAACTTTTTGCCAAAGATCTTTTTCATCAGATTGTGGTTTTTATTTACCGATATTTATTTATTTTGCCATGGGGCATTTCCACCACATGTGAAAGAAAGATCCTGTAGTTTCTTGACATTTCCAGTATTTGTTTTCACCAGCTTTATACATTTTATCAAGCTTTTCTTGTGTAAGATATCACCAGTGCAATATGTTGAAGTAATTTTGTTTTTTAGACCTTTGATGTAGAGTACATTTGTTAGTCTTTCTCCATGATTTCTCCCAGTGTTCTAATTCTATTATATGGCAATGTTTGGGGCCCATTTTATTGTTGCTTCTGTAACTGTTTCATCTTCTAATGCCTGTTCCAGAAGAATTTTGTAAAGCTTTTCCATCTTGTGCCCCCTTGACTTTTCTAGGGGTAACTGTTTCAGGATGGGACATTTTATAACCCTGCCACAGTCTTTGAGGATTTTAACAGAGGGAGGGGTTGGCCCAAATTGAAGGATGATCAGAAAATATAGAACTTTGGGCCACAATGAACTCTCCAAAGCAAAAGCAGCTTCATTTATATACCGCTTCATATCTATGGGCCACACAATTCCAGATTTGCAAAATGTTTGGAGTTCATAGGAGTTGTCTTACTAGGAAGTTTCCTGTCGGAAAGTGAGCTACTTTCTCATGGGATGTTTTCATGCTTAATTTAGATAACTAATTGCACTCACTATACAGTCTGCACTGCTTCCTGCCTACTGAAGGATTTGGCTTATGGATATACTGAAGTTCTGGACCAGGTCTGGATTGTGGATGCCCAAGTGTCAAAACCACACAATCAAAACATTTTGCAAAAGCCTTATCAAAATTCAAAAAGAAAGTGTTTTGTTCTTAATGCCCTTTATTTCCTTTTACCTCAGTGTGGTAGAACCCTGTAATTTAATTCTTATTTTTAGAAAATTACAGATAGTATCAACATGTTTCAAGGAAAGCTTTAAACAGTTCTCTACAGCAGACATAAAAGTACTCCTAATAGAGGCAAACTAGATTTTTTTTAATTTAAAAAAATATCCTTGAGATGGAATTTTGTGCCACATTTGATAACCACTGCCTCTTTCCACAGCCAGCCCTACTATTAGGCAAAGGGGATAGGTTGCTTCTTTGTGTTTGACATTAACTGTTCCCTTCCAGTGGATGGAAAGTCAGATACAATGAAACCAGCAATCAGAAACACCATTTAAGGTAAGCAATAAAGAGAACACATGGAAAAGAGTGATCCTGATACAAATATGTTTGGCTTGCTAGGCAAAATGTCAAAGCCAAGATAGGCAAAAAAAAAAAAAAATCATACAGCTGATGTCAGAGAAAATGTTTTTAAAAATCACACTTTCCCATTCGGACATTTATTGCTTAACATTCTTAGGTCTGTGGGGGAAAAGTGTGTAGCTTTTCTGTGTGTAAATCATCATTTCCATCCATCCCTTTCCCTGACTCTTCTAATTCACAGCACCTGATGTTGTTTTGGCCAGTTCAGAATCTGCATTAAAACTATGGATTCTTTCCCAAACAGTGTGTGTGTGTGTGTGTGTGTGTGTGTGTGTGTGTGTGTGTTGCCATCAGTATTGTGATTGGAAAGCATTCTTGGAGGTTTGAGACTTTCTCCAAGGAGGTAAAAATATCTCTAGAAGAACTGCAAAAGGAGGAGTGGAGTACAGTATTGCCTGCTATGAGATGGAGGCAAAAGGTACACACACACACATGCACGTATACACACACACACACATCTGCTCCCTCTTCCAGCTGCTGGAGAGTCACACAAAATGTCAGCTCTCCTAAAGAAGAGTGTACACAGCAGCATCTTCATCCAATGCTAGCACCAACCGTGGATAAGAGAGAGATGCCAACTTCTTGGTATGCATTTCAGGCTGTTGAATAGTTGCAAGGCAAGGATACAGTTGGCTGACTTGATTTTACCCATTCCTGATGACTTTTTTAAAAAAAGGGGAAACAAGAGTGATTTATTCCTCACTCCATCCAACCATGAAGATCACTGTCATTTCAGACCTCAGTTCATGATTAAGTAGAGCTTTAACAAAACAGAGGTCAGGAGAAGCCAAAGTGACACCTGAAACTGAGCAATACCATAGGGAGAATTCATTTAATGGAATACTGCTTTGAGGCTGCATGTACATTGAAGAAATAATCCAGGTTGATACTACTTTAACTTCCATAGCTCAATGCTATGGAATTCTGGGAATTGTAGTTTTGTTATATGCTTAGCCTTCTCTATCAGAGGCTCTGGTACCACAATAAACTACAATTCCCAGAAGTCCATAGCAGTGAGCAATAGCAGTTAAAGTGGTGTCAACCTAATTATTTCTGCAGTGTAGACACAGCCATACATGGGTATAGATTCTTATACCTAGGGAACTAGAACATCAGGAAGCTAGCAAGGCTATATATACTGTATGTACTCATGTATAAGTGTAGAAATTAGTCAATTTATTTAGTCAAAAAATTGACCTCAAAAATCTGAGTCGACTTATCCACAGTCAATGAAAGTACTGTACTTTAACTCTCATATAACTAGAAACCATCCCCTGGTAAAAAGTGAGAGTGTAATCTGTCCTGGAAGCACTGACCCACCTCTACTCTTTCTTTCTTTCTTTCTTTCTTTCTTTCTTTCTTTCTTTCTTTCTTTCTTTCATCCACCCATCCATCCTTCAGTGTGAACACAAACAGTTTTGCCTTCTGCAATCTTGTAAGTTCTTTGGCATTGTTTTCCTTTGCTTCTTCTTCTAGCTCTTTTGTTACATGACCCTAAGTCTTACTCTCAACTTATCCATGCATCATATCACAATCCATAATTCTGGTCCCAAAACCTGCCTTCAACTTATACATGAGATCAACTTATAGTTGAGTATATATGGTAGTCTTTTGATACATAAAGATTTGTGGCTGGGGGAAGGGGATGTGAAGCAGACTTTTTCTTTCCTTTCATTTGTGGCCACACCATGGACCCTTTTGGCCCCACAGCTGCCACCATCCTATGAAAAGAGCCCCTCCTTCACCAACCCTCTCTTCTAAAACTCTTTGAAAGAGAAGAGGAAGAAAGGATGAGAGAGCAAAGGAGAGGGATAGGGATGGAGGGAGAATATCAATGTTGTCAGGAGTAGTGGCGAAGAGGAAGAAAGACATTATAATAATAATA
>CM034701.1:325579595-325603832 GCA_020142125.1 Phrynosoma platyrhinos
GTCACTGGAGGAGAGGGTGAGAGAAAGGAAGGACTAGGGAACAAGTGGGTGAAGAATGAGAAAGATAAGTGAAAAGTGAAGAGACTTAGTGAAGAGTTATATGTAGGGGAGGGGAGAAGGAGAAAGAAAAAAAGAAAGAAAAAAGAAGACAGGAAGGGAAAGAGAAAATGTTTAGTCAGGACTTGTGGCAGTGTGATAAGGAAGGAAGGAACTAGGGCACAAAGGAGAAGATTATAAAGGGGGTATAAGGAGAAAGAGGAGAAGAGGAAGAGAGAGACAGAAGGAAGAAGACATTTAGCCAGGACTTGACAGAAAGAGGATAAGAGAAGCATAATAAAGAATAACAAGATAAAGTAATCAGGGTCTGAAGAAGAAAGATATTCATTCCATGCTTTTGCTAATAATGGTACGACTCATCTGTACCCCAGACAGAATTGTACTGAGGCTTTAACCATTTACAGTCAGAGGTAGGAATGAAATTGGGGACACTCACAAGATGAAAATAAAAACCAGAAGGAAACAGTCCTGTACTACCATATTCAGTGCCTCCTGAAGCAGTGAATCCTAAGCCTCTCAGTATTTCCTTGCACTGTTTGTTCTCTCCTACAGAGCCCAGTTATCAGCCAGTGCTCCATCTGTTATACAACACAGTCTCTAAATGGAAGGCTTTGGAAAGTTTATGGCCAGTTTTGTCTCTATCCTCATAGTCCTGTCACAGCTCACTTTTCTCAGTGCAGGTCTGTCACATCTGGCAGTTGCTGTTCTTGCTGTTACATCAGTAGCACCAACACAGTGCCACAAAATCTGGTCTGTCCAAGTCACTGGTACACAACAAAGGTTTGTGATATCCTGATGACACCTCAGTCTTTCCATATTTATCAATCCCCATGCCTTGCACAACTGGGTGGTGAAGCAAACTTTTTGTTGAAACCTTATGTCCTTTATGAATTTTGGAACATAAATATTTCATTTTCCCTAAGGGAAAAATGCTAATATTTATATCACCGCCAAACATATCTCCAGCCTGCCCATTAGCAAGACATAAACCTTTAATGAGAATAAGGTGTTGTTTTCTTTAGTTTTCCATATTTCAAATCTTAAAGGAATTTGCTGTTTCCATACATTCATGAATTCAGTCCTGAACAGAGTTGCCTATGGAAATGGTGGAAGAATGAATCAGACTTGCATCTGAAAGAGGAGATTTAATTCTTCAGACATAACAGTGTTTGTAAATATAAAATGATAAATAAAAATGCTGTGCTTATTCCAATGCTCAAAGCTTGTTGGAGATTACAATACTGACTAATTTTCCCAAACATTTTATCTTCAGAAATAAGAGCCCCACAAAATATTTACTGCTTCAGTGGTATATGTTATGCTTGACAATTTCAGAGGCCTCTCAGTGTAAAGATTGACAGAACTTAGTAGCAGCATCAAGAAAAGAAAGAAAAAAGAGGGCAGCACCCATTATCAGACCCACCCATCCCCAAATGAGGAAAATCTATGGATTTTTAAATAATTTGTTTAAAGAACCTCAATATCATTTCTACTACATTTTGAGTATATGATAGCCTTAATCAGAAACAGTTATCAATTCTTATCTCCTATATAATGACCAAAACTAGGGTGGGAATTATACGTGTGTACCCCAACATTGCTGAACTGCAACTCCAAGCATTGGTTATGCTCACTAGGGATGCTAGGAACTGCATTCCAACATTTGGTCTTATCCAATTGCTTGTGCTGACTTGAACAGAAAAGGAGCGTACAAAGTATTTGATGATCGATTTAACAGGTCTTCTCTAGCTGGACCCAGCAACTGGATTTAGACCAATGAGTTTATATTTTCAGAGAACAATTAAAAAATGAAAAAGAATCTTGATGTTCCTTAAAGACTAATGTTTACAATGGCTTGAGCTTTTATGGAATGGAGTCAGATGCATCAAATGAGTTACAGGTATATATGCATATGGTGGTGGGAGGGGAGGGTTTTAAACAGTGAGGTCAGAAGGAAATGAATGCCAAAAGTACTGGGATAATTGCCTTATTAAGAACTGCCATTCAGAAAAGAGTTTGGGGATGATGAATACAAATATGATTCCACATTGGAAAGCTGATTGATATATATGAAGTATGATCAACAACAAGAGCAACACACTCTTTCCCATTCCAATGACAAGAGATAGAGGCATACTCTTAATGAATTGTGGCTCAGCTGCTTTCTGTTGCAATCTGCCTTTGAAGGTTCTTTGTTCAGGAAGGACTTTGAGAACTAAAATAGGGTGTTCTGGGAGGTTAAAATGTCCACTTTATAAAAAAAATCACAGTCACAGTTACAAGTACATAATCTAGACTTGTGAATTCATAACTGATTTGTATTTATAATTCCTATATGTAAAATAGTGTAGGGCATACATAGGAATCCCTGGCTTCAAAAAAGTGCCATCTGAGTGAGGCTTTAACCCAGAATGGATTTGGCCAGTGGCATTGTAGCTAAATCGGTGCCAATTTATGTCTGATAACATCTAGGGGTATCCTGGATCCAGGGTTGAAATCAGAAGAGGTAAACCAGCTTAATTTGGTGAGTGATAAGCTTCACTGAGAAATAATCCAGTCTGAGGCTGTTTTAACTGCCCTGGCCTGATGCTAGGGAATTCTGGGAACTGTAGTTTTGTGAGACATTTAGCCTTCTCTATCAGAGAGCACCGGTGCCACAATAAACTACAGTTGCCAGGATTCCCTAGCACTGAGCCAAGGCAGTTAAAGTGGTTTCAAACTCAATTATTTCTACAATGTGTTTTGGACCAATTTTTCTCCTTCCAGTTGTAAATTTTGTTTGTATTTTGCATCAAAATGCAACATTGTTTTTTTGGCTGAAAAATCACAGGTCTCCAACAGGATGATTGCCAAGAGTTCAGGGATCACTTTAAGACAATGGATCTGAATATGCTGCATCTTCTTTTCCTGGAAGAACAAACCAAGCAGAAGCAAAGTGAGGGTTTAGCTACAAAAAAAAAGTATATGGTAAAGAAAGAGAGAAATGTTCAAACATTATTTATGAAAGTAGAAAAGGCTACTGGGGAATTCTACTCTAGAGAAGCAAATGCTAACATTGCTAAGAATAAACAAATGCAATTTTCACAACTCTGCTGTAAATCATTGTTGCTATTGCTTGCCACTCATGGCAGCTGTGTTATCATCCCTCATAGTTTATCTATTAAACATAGCATTTACTTTACATGCCATCTGGGACACACATTAGTCTAGTAACAGAATTTGATTTTTCCATGAGATAGTGACAATGAAGTCATTATGCACATTCTTCACTGCCACATTGCAAATAGGCTACAAAAATCAGAGGGTGTTGGTAATTTGCTCTGTTTTGTAAATTGACATCATTCTCTTACCCCAAAGGCTTATTATAAAAGCTGAATAGCTGATTAGGACAGCATTTTTGGTGAAGGATTTTCTTCCCAAAGTTTTGTTTTTTAAAATACTGAATCTTGCTTTAAAAGGGAGGGCGCTAAAATGGGAAGCAGATAAAGCCCATATCTGATCTTTTCCCTAAGTTATAATTATTACTTTCCACTTACATTGACCATATTTTCCAGTCTGTAGGTCAGCGCATCTCCTAACCTTTGCAGATACTTTATGCCATTATGCAAACAATACTTGGTTAAGTGGTCATGCTCTATGGCAAAAATGTTAGCAGTCCTTCCAGGAAGCTGAGTGTAACAGGTAAGACCTTCTCTAGGTATTTCTGATCTTTGACTGTGAGCTATGAAGTAGAACTACTGAAGTAATATTACAGAGAAGTTCATCCCACCCCAGTTGGCCTAAGATTTTTTAATCTCTTTTACAGGTGCCATTGAGGCTATGACACATAACAGAAAGCACATGATGTTCTTAGTTTTTAATGTATAGCTACTTGCTTGCTACAAAAGCTTCCAGAGACATCTAAGTAAAACACGCCTGCCCTATTTCACATGCCAGATACTTCCAGCTATCTGTAGACCTCACCACTTCCCTTCTCATGGTTGTCATAAAGAATCAACATTAAATGAAAATTTTGACTGACAATCAGGTGGGACATATAGAATTTGGACTTATCACATAACTGCTTTGAATAATAACTCACTTCAGAAAAGCTGTAAGTATTTGCACTGAATTACTTACTGTAGAGTTCACATGTTAATGCCACTCAGTTTGGTAGCTACATGTTGGATATATTGATATAGAACTTTATCACATGTGGCTTTTAAACTGCCACTAAAATTAGAAAATAGCACCTTTGGTGATACTTATCACATGACACCATCTCCATCTTGTTGCTACCTTGCCATCCAAACATTGTTGGAGTGCACCTTGTCATTGATGGGGAAACATGTCAACAGTTTCCCAAATGTGCTCCTGTAGCATTACTTCTCAGGTATGATAAGTTCCTTGCATGCAGTTCTGATATTGGTAGTCACATGGTGTCAGTGTCTCCTCTTCTCCCCTGTCATTATTCCCAAGCAAGCTTTTTTCTTTTTATAAAAAAAAATTTAAGCAATCATATTAGCATAACTCTAAAATTGCATTAAAAATTAAAACAAAAACAAAAAAGACCCAAAAGGCATGCTGAGTAGGGCATAAGGCAGGAAGACGGGACTAGGGAGCAGTGTGGAAGAGAGTGTGAGGGCCCAGTCATGCTATTGCGGAGATGTTTGAGATAGAATGCTCCCAAACTGATATGTATCCAGTTCCATTTACTAGTGCAATTGTGATGAGAACGGGGCTTGTGTGATAAACTCTGTAGTGCATCTGTACAGTTATCAGGGCATGCATAGTGGTGATTGGATTCTTATGTTTCAGCAAGGAGTGTATTTAGTCAATTGACTAAAGGTGTTAATTGTGACTATTATGGCCTATATGTCCAAAAGGACAGCTGGATCCAATAGGAAAGAATGTAGCTCAGTTACAAAGCATATGTTTGACATGTGAAAAGTCCTAGGTTCAATCTAGAGAAGGGCAACTAAGGACCTGAACAGACTGCCAAAAATAATGGTTTGATGCTAGGGAATTATGGGAATTGTGGTTCTTCTGAGACATTGGACCTTCTTTGTCAGGGAGCTCTGGTGGCACAATAAATTACAGTTCCAATGATTCCCTAGCACTGAGCCAGAGCAGTTAAAGTAGTCTCAAGCTGGATTATTTCTGACAGTCTGTTCAGGCTCTAAGAAGGTATAGGTCTAGAAAGGAAGCTCTGGGAGGAACAGCTTAGTGACCTGGCTATGTTTATCTTGAGAAAGAGAAGATTGAGACACAATATGATAACTAGCCAGTATTTTGTATCAGCTATGTAGTTAAGGATGCTTAACTAAATAACCTCTACTAGTTCAGTTCCCCCCAAACTGAGTGGAAATGCCATTCACCCATGGTCTGATCACCAGTAGAATGGATCTCCTTCATCCCATGCAGCCGAATCCCAAAAAAGTAGGCTGAGGGGGATTTGAGATCATGGCAATAGTGTCATAATTGTGATGAAGTAATGATTGTGAAAACAGAACAGTTAAGGACAAATAAATCCAGGTAATAGTGCTTTACCCACAACTGCTAGTCACATTTGCCACATGATTGTGACAATGGGGCTAAGCAGATGGGTGGCCATGGGCCACCCTGGGAAGCTGCAACACGGGACCGAGGCATCCCCATGCCTCAATCCTGCGGCGCAGCTTCGCCGTCCCTGAAAGGAGCGCTAAATTAGCACTCCTTTCACAAGTCAGTGAAAGTGCACCACAAAAGGCTGCGGTACACTTTTGTCGACTTTTCTGCCACAGCGCATGGAAAGGCTGTGGCAGGAGGTCCTCCTCGGAGTGCCGGCTGTGCGAAGGGCCAGTTGCTCCGAGGACGACCTCGGGAGGGGGTTGGGGTGCTGAGCATGTGGCTGCCCCTCCCCTTCCCTGCCCTCAAGACGGCCCTTTAAGCCGTCTGCTTAGGGGGAATATTTCCACAATCGTGGCTCTTCCCTCTCTACTTTATGCATCAGCTGCTTGCGGAGAAGGAGACCCATTCTGCTGGCAAATAATAATGAATAACATGTATGTCAGGTTTGTGGTGGGGTTGGAGCAGGAGAGGCTAAGTAGCTGATACAAAATACTGGCCATCACCTATAAATATTTGAAGTGTTGGCAAGTAGAAGACAGAGCAAGATTGTTTTCTACTGTTCCAAAGATGACACAAGCCAGTGGATTTACAAGAAAATATATTCCATCTAACCATTATGGAGAATATCCTTATCAGAAGAGTTGTTCAAAAGAATACACTACCTCAGAGCATGGTGAAGTCTCAGAAGTCTTTAAACAGAGATTGAATAGCCATGTCTTGGGTCTTTTTAGCTATGCATTCCTGTATGACATATGGCTCTTGTTGTCCCTTCCAAGCCTGTGATTCTATAAGTCTATCATCCTCGGCATCTCTAGTTAAAACCAATTAGTTGCAGATGAAGGCAAAGACTCCTCTTAAAACTTTTGAGAGCTGCTGCTACAGTACAGAGAGTAGATAGTACTGGGCTAGATGACCAAACATTCTGACCTTGCTTTTCATGTTTCTATGCAGTGTTGCAATAAACCCTTGCGGCATCAATATGACACGTCTCAAGAGATGGGAAAGAAGTCCTAGTATCTTGTTATATTAGGCCAAAAAAACAACAACCCACTTGTAGCATGTGGCTCTATATTCCCAACACTTTAGAATGGCTCAGAAGGCTATGATGGTGAATGGTATCAAATGCCACTAAAGAATCAAAGACAATAAACAGTCTTACTCTTGACACAGACCATCCATCAAAACATAAGGGGATTGCAGACTGCCAGAAATAGTGCAAATTGAGTCCACTTTAAGGGTTAGGGTTAGTGCTAGGGAATCATGGGAACTGTGGTTTGTTTTTTTTTCTGAGACATTGAGCCTTCTCTGTCAGAGAGCTCTGGTGCCACAATATAATACAGTTCCCATGATTCCCTAACCCTAACCCTAACCCTAAATCTAACCCTAAAAGTAGACTTAATATGCACTATTTCTGGCAGTCTGCAACCCCCCAAAGTCTCAAACTCAGTTGAAAATGTTCTAGAAAATGTGTGTCTTGCCAAGAACACCTAGAAGCTTAAAAGAAATTTGTTGAGACAATGCAGAATTTCCTACTAGGAATATGATGTCTTGCCCAGGCTTAGAAAGAGGGAAGTGTTGACTATGAATTATTGCATTGTGTCACTGTCAGGACTGAGTAAGCAAGGACAGGTCAATGATTCATAGTCATAATGGATGAAATGCAGAATTTTTCAAAACGTTAATTGTACATTTTAGGAATAGTTTTGAAGTTCTTTAATTATGCATTCCCCAAGATTACTGAATGGTTTCTGATTGTTCTTTTTTTTATAAATTACAAAAAGAACAACCCTGAAAATCAGTATATATCTTTTCACTCTCCATGGCACAATGAAAATGTCTGATAGGAACTTAAATTAAAGCTGTCATTCAGTTGTACTGAAGCTTACTCTGTGTCTGCTGCAGAAAAACATGTGATCAACAAAAATTGTGAAGCAGATTTCTTTGTCTTTTTTATTAGTTATTAGGCAATATTATTTACTTATAATGCTCCAAACAGGCACTTATTAACGCTGTACTTCAACAAACTATAACTGCCTCTCTATGGTTGCACAGACAAAAATAAATCATTAATTTATTACAGTTACACAGCACTATTTTTGATTTCCAACATGGCCTTTGTTACTCATTTCTGGCATCAGACAATGCTCCCCTTTGGTTGTTATCTTTGTGGTATGTCAAGTTTTCTTCTTTTCTCCAGTCTTCCCTTGCCCCTCAGAAATGTGTCATGAATTCTCTTATTTGGTATCTTCTGAGGCATCTCTTCAGGACCAAAAAGTGTTAAGCTCCATGCAATGGGGTGTGCAGAGAATTAAAGCCCCATTTCTTTTCATACTAGGCCTCAATTCCTGTAGGAACATGAAATTTCATCCTGTAAAGTCACACTTTATAGTTAAAGAGATAGGGATTAGACCATCAATCCACTAGATTTTCTGTGAAAACATGTATATAGTTATCATTTTAGTATCAGAATGAAACTAAGCTTGCATAAAATAACTTTACTAGCAGTTGCAGCCATGGGCTTAATGGGGCAGGAATACCTTAGTACTTCCCAAACTAGAACATCACTCAGAAACCTGAATAAAGTGTATCAGCAGTTTCCAACAATATTTGATAGCAATATTCAATATGACTATCTGTCAAAGGGAATAAAAGGAGCTGTGTTTCACTTTCCAGAATTTTTCAACTTCTTATGTCTATGTCAGTTTTCACCAAATTGTTTAGAATTTATCAGGCTTGTAAGGAGTGCTATGCTGCAAATTTTATTATGTTTTGGTGCATAGTAGCTGGATTTTTTTGCCTTATCTAAAGCTGACTATTGTGTCTCTTCAACAATACAGTGACTCAGCTCTACTGGGATCTCCAGTTACTCCCATAGTATTTTCTTACAGATTCCACACTTATATAAAAGCATTACTATATACCTTCTTATCTTAGCTACTGTGGCTATTATGTTGTAAAATTAGTGATTGTGTTGTAAAATGTGAGTTACCACTATGCTTGGGTGCTTTAGAGCTCCAACACACCATGGGTCTATACAATTTTGTTTTTCCCCACTTTAGTTAGGTCTAACTGAACCTCAAATGAAAACTAAGAAAAGGGTAACATGAAAGTATGGTATCTGAAATCCCACAAGACAAGAAGCCCCATTACAATAGGTGAATGCCAGAGAATGAAGAAAAGAGAAGAACATTTCACTTTTTAAAGAGCCTTTGGTAGATTATGATGATCTCATATCTGACAGAGGATAGAAGCTGTGAATAACTTTCACTCCTCTCTCTACCATGTGCAGAAAAAGCAAAGCAGCTTATTTATATACCGCTTCATATCACGCTATGGGATGTCTAAGCGGTTTACAACTGTGAGCTGATTGCCCCCCAACAAGCAACAGTTCCTGTATTCATTATTTGGGGGTATTTATAATATATATGGGTTTATACATGGCCAGCAGTATGAGCATGGGCAATTGAGCTACCAGCAGTATCCAATCAGAAAAATGTTATGAAATAAAACTAGGATGAGTTATCTGAAAGAAACCCAAATCTCCTATTTAGCATTTCTTACTCTGGAAGATCCTCATACCAATCTTGATTTTCCAATGCAAAAAGTTCAGATGGCATCTAAAGTTTCCAGAGAGAAACCAAGCATGCCCATGATGATCATACTTACCAAAAGGTTTGGAGAGCTATTGATGTACCACATACTGGCAACATAGTGATCATTGACAAGACAGACTGATGAGAAACATGAGTGTTGCTTTTTGCAAATGAGCATTCTACTTTAAGAGACTAAAAATATAGATCACATGATTCCATGATCTCCTTTAAGGGCAATAAAACACATTCTCAATGTCAGTGAGCAAAACTGAATCCAACACAGTGTGCTGAAACAATCTTTTCCAGCAGGCAGTCAAAGAAAACTAAAGTTTATGTCATAGACGAGTCAATGGAAACTGGGATGAAGATGATTCCTTGCAGTTCTGCAGTTAACATAAGTGATGACACAGAGAGAAAAATATGTGATTAGAGTTTTGCAAATGATAAATACATGCTCAACAGTGCTGGGCTAACCTGGAGTCAATTTTCTTGGCTATAAACTTGCCCAAGAGTATCAGACAGCATATCATCCCTTTGCATTACATCTTTGGAAATGCTTGAAATGATTATGTCATACTGTGGCAAAGCTCCATTGTATTCCAGTCTTCTTGGATGAGAGATGGTTGCATTACAGATGCCTCTTTGAATGAAATGTTTCATGCTAAGCAGTAGCACTGAATATCAGCAAGCACAGAGGAAGCTTTTCTACTATATGTTTTTATTGGTTGGTGGGTATGGAGAGAGATTATTAACTGTAGATACCAGCAAACTAAGAGATTATAAGTTAAAATGTCTCCTCTTCATGGAGTGTGCAGTAGCTATTTTACAGCTACAGTGACACAATCAAAGCCAATCCACTTATCCAGATTTTTGGACTCTTTGGAGCCATCCTGAAGAAGGGTTTTGGAGAATTGAAAAACCTATCTGTTAATTTTTAACATGTCAGTAATCCTAATAAAAGTTATTACCGATATCTGATTTTGTTCTTACTTATGGACCACACAGATCTTGTTGTTTTCTGCCACAGGAATATTAAATTGCAAGAACTAGGTAAAACCCCACAGTGATGCATATAGTTAGATTTCTGGAGCTAAAGATACAAGAAGCACCAATGTTTAGGTACTTGAGATATGAGATAATCATACAATTATAGAATTGCAGAGTTGATAGAGATTTCAAAGCTCAGCTAATCCTGTCACCTAATTAAATCCCCATGGATGTGTTTGCTGTGGCTTCATCTGTCTGTATAGGCAAGATATTCTTCACAGCTAGCTATCTGACCACTGTTATGAACTTCCAGTGAAGGAAAGTACCATCCTTTGAGGTAGTCTATTCCACTGTCAAACATCTCTTGACATCAGGAAATTATTCCAACTGTTTAGCTGGATGTGACCTGCATGTTACATGCAGAACTTGACCAGACTGACAGCATTTTACTTGACACTTGCAAGGGTGTGTCCTCCATTATATCTGGAAAAAATGGGGTAGCTAAGGGACTGAATGCAGGCTGTAAAGCATGCACTGCTCTGTCCTCCAACAAAAGGAATCTGCTTGGGAGGTTGCTACAGAAAAAATCTGTTTGGGGTCACATCTCCCAGCATCTGCTACCCGGGACTCCTATCTCATCCTGCCTAATTGTTGATCTGGTCTGTTCTTATTCTATCCTAAAGGAAAACATATTAAAAGTATGCTATGGGTGAATGTGAATGGCCAGAGAGGGTTTTACCAGGGAGGGGGGAGGGAGGGATTATTGCTCCCAGGCTAAGATGTTCTCACTTGAGTCTAGCAGCACCATTTTTTGTGGTGTCATGCTCCAACAAAAAGCACATGAAGTGCGTATACTTGCAGTGTCTTTCTAATCCACCTAAATGGAGAGGAAAGTACCAATATGTAAAGCATAAAGAGTTTCTCTCATACACACACATACATACATATACATACACATATATGGCTGCCAAAGAAAAGGTAAGGTAGATTCTGAAGGTGTGATCTCTGCCTTAAATATCAGAGTAGTCCCAGACAGAAGCAAAACATTGGGAGGCATATTGCACACAAGTCATCTCATTTCTCCTCCTCTGCCTCCATATACATTGTGCTCAGAACTACAGCAACTGTCTTCCTCAAACACCCTTATGCAATGCAATCCTAATAAGGTTACGCTTCCCATTTTGCAAAATCACACTTTGCAATTTGCAAAAATAACATGCTACTATTATTCATTGTCTTTTAAATGGAAACCAGTAAATTTGTGTGTTGCTCATTCAGTTATTTTTCATTACTTTTGCTCTCCCTTTTTTGGGGGGGGGGGGACAAAATGTATCTAAGATAAACAATAACAACCCTCAAATGTCCTCAAACCATTTTGCCCCTGACAAGTAACAAGTAAGGTAAGGTAAAGATATTCCCCATTGACAAGGTTGTCAAGTCGTGTCCAACCATAGTAGTCGGTGCTCATCTCTGTTACTAAGCCAAAGAGCCAGCATTGAGAGAGACTACTCTGTGATCATGTGGCCAGCATGATTGCACAGAACGCTGTTTACATTCCCACCAAAGTGGTACCTATCTATCTACTTGCATTTGCATGCTTTTGAACTGCTAGGTTGGCAGAAGCTGGGACTAGTGACACGAGCTCAACCCATCATACAGCACCCGGGTCTTGAACTGCCAACCTGTCAATCTTGCAATCAATCAACAAGTAAGAGTAATGAGTAAATGTTAGCTGTTATGTAACTACATTTTATTGAAGTTACCAGCTGTTATGTTGCTTCACAAAGAAATGGTATTGCCTCCTTCCATTGCCCCCTAAAGTAACTTACTACAGTTAATATCATTACTTTACTTCCAAACTACCTAACCAAGACCCTCCCGTGCCTGTCTGTCCTACCCCTCTAGCATCAGTTTAGCCAGTGGTACCCTGTACCTGATCAAACCCAATGTGACATCAGGTCATTTCAACCAATTATTACCAGAAGCCTAAGAACCATTATCATTAGCATCTGTATCATCCAAAATCTGTTATAATGCATTATACTATGAGCAAGATTCTATATCAAGGGTGCATAATGGAAATCTCTGCATGTAGAGTTATGCATTGATTGTGGCATGCAGTCCTTGTGTTGAATGGCAACATTGTGCAACTGAATGCACAACCAAATACTCAACAAAACATGTGGTGACACTACATTTGCTCCCTGGCTTCCCCAACCTTAAACTGAGTGCAGATATTATATTGGACAGAAATGTGCAACCATTTCCATTGGGAACTTATGAATATTAAAGAAGCTAACAGGAACCCAAAGAATGGGCAGAGCTACAATCTATATTTCATTCCAACCTACTTTAAAATATAGGTTTTCCCCATTTTAAAAAATATTTTGCCAATGCTGAATACTTTGCCTATGAAGTATCTGAGAAACACAACAAATAGATCAATTTTAAAATTTTGCTTTCTCAGTTAATTCAGTTATAGTGAAGAACTGTTACAGAATGATTGACTGCTCTGCCAATGTTCTGTGCGCCAATAAGCCAACAAGAAACCATCCAATAAATTTTCTTTGGATGATACTTCATGATAGCTTTGGACCGTTGTACTGAAATCTAAAGCCAACCAATCCCTTTAGAAAGAAGAATTAAATTTCTGTAGTTAGAGAAAGATAAGATCGTGCCTGTACCAAAAGTATTACTGAACAATATGTTTTTCAAGGTCATTTGAGGGGTTTTTTTTCTTAAAGGTATTTTGGTGCAATTCATATCAAGAAAGGGAAGCTATTTTCTTATTGCAGAAAAAAATCATAGTAACGTCAAAAGATGATCTAATCCATGTAGTTCAAAAATATTAGTATATGTAGTTCAATTAAATATTAGATATATTTAATATCAAGCTGAACAAATAGACAAGAAAATAATATTTTTCCTAAAGACAATGCAGGATTTTTTTTAGTATTATTTGAACTTATGCCTACACTATGTTCCTGTTTAAATTAACAAAGATGAAAGATGAAGTGCTATGTCATGCACAGAACAAAACAATATCCTATACGTATTGCTAGGGTCCATTATAAATCCCCACTCTGCCTGCCCTTTTATTATGAATGGATTTTTATTATAATATCTCTGAAATAAATAGGTTATCGATTTGAGCACCATCCTTAAAAGCACCTGCTTATTTCACTCATACACAGTAGTACTTTAACACTGTGTCAAAGAATGTCTTTTTGTGTGTGTGTATTGGGAAGGGCTTTTTGTTGTCTTTTTGTTTTGTGTATTGGGAAGGGCTTTTTGTTGTTGTTGTTGCTTGAATTTTGGGAATTATTTATTGGTTTTGGATTTCACTAGCCAGGATCCTACATTGTGGATACATAATATATATATACTTCTGTGG
The DNA here is from genome assembly GCA_020142125.1 of Phrynosoma platyrhinos. Classification (NCBI taxonomy): domain Eukaryota; kingdom Metazoa; phylum Chordata; class Lepidosauria; order Squamata; family Phrynosomatidae; genus Phrynosoma; species Phrynosoma platyrhinos. The sequence goes on from CM034701.1 coordinate 325,593,216, forward strand.
AGTTGCATGCTGATTGTACTATACAACCCTTGTGTTGAATGGAGATACCAGAATGTATATAAGCAAAATGAGGAAACAAAACAACAGAAGACTAATAATTAATCTACTATTCCAAACCAAAGAAGATTTTCAGAGATAGGGGACATCTCTTTCTATCAAATGTGCATCATGGACCACTGAGGAGGAGGAGGACGAGGAAAGATTTAAAAGAAGAACCATGTTACTACAAACATTGGAAAGATCACCAGTCACCACAACTTCTGACCAATTTTGTTCAGTGGGTCTCAAACATTTTTGGACTGAGTTTTAACTAACTGCTAAGGAGACAGAGAAAATCACTTGCATCTGGCCACCAAAGATTCACCAAATGTACTGCTACCTCAAACAGGATGGTGACAATTCCTTCCTTTTTCCTTTCATTGAAAGCCAGGATGGTTCAATTCTGAACATAACATTGGCCATAGACTGGAAAAATATCTCTTCAAATCTTATCTGGCCTTCAAAAAACATCAGACAACCTTGGGCCAGTCACTATGGCTGCATCCGCACTACAGAAATAATGTAGTTTGATACCGCTTTAACTGCCATGGCTCAATGCTATGGAATTCTGGGAACTATATTTTTCCAAGGCACTAGAGCTCTCTGACAGAGAAGGATGAGTATCTCATAAAACTACAATCCCCAGAATTCCATAGCATGGGATCATGCAGTTAAAGTGATGTCAAACAGGATTATTTCTACAATGTAGATCAGGGGTAGGCAACCTTTCCCCTTTAAGGGCCGAGGGACTTCAGCTCCCAGAAGCCTCAGCCATGTTGGCCAATAGTCCCATGTTGGCCAATAGCTCCTGGGATTCTGGGAGCTGAAGTCCCTTGGCCCTTAAAGGGGAAAGGTTGCCTACCCCTGATGTAGATGCAGCCCAAGTCTCAGGTTCAGTGAGAGCTATGAATGTAAGAACTCTATGAATACCATCCCCTTTGTAGAAAAATTCCAACCACTTGTGTGGATTTACTGATTGATTCAGAGCATGTATAGTGCCCTCTACACCTAAGATAGCTCTTAGAGAGGTTTAATGGGTCAATTGAAAATAATAATAAGAAAAAAATACCTGCCCTCAGGCTTGCCATTGAAACTTTCTTTTTAGATTCTGAAAAGACACAGGACAATAGAGAAGGAGGAGGAGAACAAGTAAACTTAGGTGTAATTTGTTAATGTTATGAGGTTTTTTTTTCTGGCTGGTGGAATGACTGCAGGATGACTGTTGCACAAGTGGCAATGCTTGATGGAAACGTTTTCCAGAAATCTTTGTCAAGGGGGCATCTCCATGCATTCAAAGGAGGCAAACAGGTCATTGTCTCTCTTTTCTAGTGGCTAGGAATGTCCCTTCAAATCCCATGTGTTCATTTGCTATACACCAAGATCTTAACTAGGTTTTGTTATATGAACCATCAAAACAGTGCAGGTTATTTCAATCTTGTGTCCTTGTTATTATTGTTGTTGTTGTGCTTTACTGTTTTCAAGGTCTTTCTGGCCAACCATTATTGTTGTGTGCCTTCAAGTTGTTTCTGACTTGGGGCAAATCTAAGGTGAACGTATCACTTTTTTTTTTTTTGAAAAAAAAATGTTGGGCGAGGTTGCCATTCCTTCCTCTGAGGTTGAGAGAATGTGACTTGCCCATGATCACCCAATTGTGGGTTTCCATAGCTGAGTTGGGATTTGAACCCTGATCCCCTGGAGTCCTAGTCCAACACTCAACCCACTATACCCCACTACCTCTCTTGTTAGCCATAGAAGTGAAGAAATTCAAATACCTAACACAGGCATAGTGTTTCTCTGAGAGGGAACCTGATATCTCTTCAATATTTTGGGTTGAATAAAATGGATGGTAGGAAGACAGTTTTTTGTAACTGACTAAAGGCAAATAACATCACATAAGCAACATAAATCTAGAGAGAAGGAATAAGAGAAATCATAGATATCTACAGCTGGAAAAATATAGCTGGAAGTTTCCCAACCCAGACAGACTAGAGCTGTAAAGCATACTGAAAAAAGGGGGAAAGAAGAAAAGAAAAGAGAATTCTTAAACAGCTGCAAGATGAAACGACCTATGATCTATCACTTTCTAATTTGGCTTCCAGGAATTTAGAATGGATTTTATCTCTAAAACACAGTGGCAAGACTTAAAGGAAATGGACATAGGTAGTTATGGAGCATTCCAAGATAAAGATGCCTGATTTAGACTTCTCTTTTTTTAAAAAGGATTGCAATTGTGACTAATTATTAAAACACATGTTTAAAGTTCAGCATTCCTTTACAAAGATTTTCTTCTATTAACAAGGACACAGACATATCACCACAAAATAGAACCCATATGCCCCAGTACGGAAATTGCTCAAGGGTAGCTAACCTCTGCTACTGAGCATGCAGAATTCCTACCACCCACAATAATGTCCAATGCATGGGAGGTGGAGAGCAATCCATATGCACAAAGGAATGTAAAGCTCGGGAGAAGTTTGAAGTCTGGCAGCAATTAACTGTTGGAGGAGGGTATAGGAATGAACCAGAAGGCTCCACCATCAACCTTCATGCCTTCAAAATGACATACTGGATGGGGGATTCTGGAAGCTGTAGTCCAGAAGAATAGCTTTTCCAAAGTCTGTTTATTGAATCATGTGAAAGTAGTATTGGATCAAGCGGAGTGATCATATTGGCAAAGCTGAAGCTGAACAACAAGCAATCTCATGGCCACACATGGTCTAGCAGAGAAAAAAAACAAGGTTAGTCTTTTTTTGTAAAACATATAAAAGTATATTTACTTTTTAATTATTTGACCACACTCAAACATAGGGTTTAATGGAACAGAAAGAAGGAAGAAGAATTGCTGGGGCTTAGGGTGATACAAGAAGAGAATGAATATAGAAAAATGAGCAAGCAAAATTGGCAAATATTCAAGATAGCCATTAGTGAGCATAAGTATGCATTGGTTGCTAACTAATACTGATCCATGTACATATGTATATATATCCATATGTGCACACACACACACACACACAAGTCTGAGATGCTTTCCCCTCAGAATGTAGACACTTAAGCCTTTGCATACAAATTATGATCAAAGTGGGTAGGATGCACTACTTTCATTGAGATCCTGTGTTCCTTCAAAGTTATCTTCTGTGAGGGCTGTCACAGAGATGAGGTGACAGGCATGTTTTCTGCTACCCAGAGGGTAGGACCTGATGTAATGGTTTTAAGTTACAGGAGAATAACTTTGATTGAACATTAGAAGGATCCTCTTGACACTAAGAGCAGTTCAGCAATGTAACCCAGTAGCATCACTAGGGAGGTGTGGGATGTGGGCTGAACCAGGTGACACTTTAAAGGGAAGTGGCACCCCTGCTCCCCAAACATCTGCCTTTGGGAAGAAATGGGCTATGGCATTCACCTGCATCCCTTTAAAATGCTGACGAGATGATGTAAGTGGGATGAGACTCAGTGGAAGGGGAAAAGAGAAATCCCAGGGTTGTTATTTTTCTAAAAATAGCATTTATATTTCAATATGTTAAAAAAAAATTAAAAATTCATGTTTTTATTCTTTTCAAATTTTCTTTAAAAACATCATGTCTTACCATATTTTCACTTAAACCACATGAAACTATGTACATGTAAATATAGTTAGGCTGTGTGTATGATATTGTAATTTAATGGTATAATTTTAATTTTGCTAGTTGTTTATGTCACAACTATTACCATTACAGTCAGTGATGTACAGGAATTGTGATTTATGAGTAACATTAGTACCAAAAAAAAAAACCCCACAAAAACCATTACTAAGGATTCTATATGGTGTGGTATGGAGGAGGTCAATGAAAGTGGGATAACACCATGAGTTACCACACCGGGTGACACTAAACCTAGTGATGCCACTGAGGGAACCAGTTGCCTAGAGATTGGTGGGGTCTCCTTCTCTGGAAATCTTCAAAAAGAGAATGGACAGCTGCTTGCTGGTGATGTTTTAGCTGGAGATCCTGTAATGAACAGAGATTTGGATTTGATGGTCTATGAGGCCCCTTCCAACTTATTATTCTATGATTCTGTCCATAGACCAGGGTGTAGCTATGGGGTGGGAGCCACATGAGGGCATTGTGTCCAAATAAGAATTCTGCCCCCCATAAAATTTTTCTTTAGTCCCCAAACGTATAGCATTACAGAGACTGTGACACTGAAAATCTTTCACATTTAGAACTCTTCTATTTGCTGCGTTTGCATTCCCTTGTTAACTTTGCCTCTTTTTCTTGGGTGCTTAGACTGTATGTCTAATTGTGCCCTGTCCTTAGAGGTAGCAGCACCTCTGAGCACTGTGACAAAAATGAAATGGAACAACTGCCTTGGCTAGTTTTAAGACAGCAATGGCTGCATCTGCACTGCAGAAATAATGCAGTTTGATACCACTTTAAATGTCATGGTTCAGTGCTATGGAATTCGGGAAATTGTATTTTTGGGAGACATTTAGCCTTCTCTGTTAGAGAGCTTTGGTGCCACAACAAACTACAACCCCCAGGATTCTATAGCATTGGGCCATGGCAGTTAAAGTGGCATGAAACACTGGCTGCTCCAGCCTCTGACTGCTCCAGTCATGATCACCCTGTGATAAGCCAGAGACTGCAGCAACTGGACAGCCCATTCTTAAAGCAGGCCATCACTGCGGTCCCAAATGGACTACCAGCAAGGAACAGACTTTCACCACTCCTTTTGCCAGTGGCTTTGGAGGCTTCCAGCTTAGTCGGGGGCATGCTTCATCTGCATGACATCCCCCTCAAGCACCTGGAAGCCACACCTTTTGGCCATCTGTTTTGGGCCACAGTTGTCAATTTGTCCATTTCTGCATGTTCAACTATCTTCATCAGTTAATCTTCTTGAGCTGGAGTAGCAGCTTCCTTCCACTTCTGAGCACAGACAATTCTCACTGCTGTAATCATATACTGTAAAGTCCATCCATAATTCTTCTCCAGAACATCATCCAACAGTCCCAACAAGAAAGTCTCTGGCTTCCACTGAGTTTTTGTCTTAAAGATATCTTTCAGCATTTTGTTTATCAAAGTCCAATATTTGTGTGCTTAACTACAAGTCCACCACATATGAAAATGTTCCAACTTTAATAATAATAATAATAAATTTTATTTTTACCCCGCCTTTCCATGGATATGATCAAGGCGGCTTACAAAAGGTTAAAATTGTTACAATATAAAGGTTAAAAACATCGGTGCAGGGAGAAGGAACAGGAATCAAAGAAATCACAAATATCAGAGGCAAGAAGTAGATGAATCACATTACAAACAGTCCGGGGTCAACAAGGAAATACATGGGGCAGAGAAAGAAAAAATTCTTTCTTACATTTCCAACAGGCATTTGAACTATTTCTGCATTTTTCATAATTTAGCATAAGATAAATGCCCTTTATACAGTGTCACTATCTCAACCATCCATAAAAAAAAAAGTTTTAGTTTTTGGAGTATTTTGGATTTCAGAATTCTGGATAAGGGAGACTCAACCTGTATTCAAAGTTCATACTTTATTTTGTGTAAAATTTACATGGTGTTGTTTGTTGTTAGGTTTTCTTTTTCTTTTTTGCCTGTGAATTTTGTGCAGGAAAATTCTGTAGTTGAAGATTTATTCTGTGCAAAAGAAATATTATTTTCTGTGCCAAATATGCTGTTATACACACACACACACACACACACACACAAATACATTTGAATTTGTGCAGAATAAGTTCCAAACTGTGCAGATGGTCATCAGTCCAGGATTTTCCTTGTCAGAGTTTCTTGACACTCAAGAAATGCATTTTAACTTGTTAATATTATTTAATATTTTCTCCACTCTTAATCAAAAGTTAAATAATGTCCCAATTTACCCAGGGGTCAAAGTGGGTCTTCCAGAAAGACACTGAGTCCCAACATCTCAAAGACTGAGGGTGGCTTCCAGAGGGTTCTTATTAACAGAAACAGCACAAGCCAGCAGTAACATGTTTGAAGGTTGAAGGATCTTTTTTTAAAAAAATAAAAACAAAAACTCTGAAGGAAGCTTGCCAAAGGCTCAGAAAGAATCTGGCTGGAGAGGAGAGGCAGTTGTACACCAGCAGCTGTAGGAGCTGTAGACCAGACTGTTGTACTGAGGCCCTGGCTTAACTTCTTGGCAGGTGAATCCACAGAAATCTCAGAACAAAAGTGCAAAGAAAGGGAAAATCAGGAACAAGGAAGATGCTCTGACCCTCCCCCCTTGGAATTCAACATGCAAAAACTTGTCATCTGATTGCTAAAGATGCCTTAGTCTTGCACCAACAGCAATACTAGCAGTGTTCAAAACAACCCTCCACTCTCATCCCAAATCTCATAAAATACAATAGTAAAGGGGTTATGCATGTGTGTGTTATGCACATGTGTTTCCCTCCTGTGTCTACAGATCCATGGCAAGTTGATGAGATATCTGTCCTACATAGGTGCCACAACAGTGACATCTGGTATGGAGGAGGGGCTTTCAAAAGCCCCAGGAAAGATGGAAGCTATACCTGGGTGTCTCTCCCTCAGAAGACACAGCAGTGGCAGCTGGGATGGAGAGAGGGCCTCTCACCCACTGATGGGACCAAGACATGCCTTGGAGATCTGCCTGGCTGCTGTTCTCTCCCCAGAAGTCACAGCAATGACAGTCGGAGTGGAAGGGGGGCTCTTACTAGCTGCTGGGACTGAGGCATAATGGGGCTATGCCTGGTTGCTGTTCTCTCCTTCAGAGCCACAACAGAGGCAGTTGGAATGGGAGTAGGGTCTGTGGCCAACAGCTGGGACCAAGGCATAATGGAGCTATGCCTGGCTACTGTTCTCTCTCAGAGGCCACAACAGTGTCAGTCAGGATGGCCTCTCACCAGCTGCTGGGACTGAGACATGGTGGAGATGTGCCTGCCTTCTGCTGTCTCCTCAGCCACAGCAATGGTAGTTGGAATGGAAGTCTGGCCTCTTACCAGCTTCTGGAACCAAGGCTTGATGGAGTCTGCCTAGCTGCTGTTTTCTCCCTCAGAGGCCACAGAAATAGTAGCTGGAATGGAGGAAGGGCATCTCACTTGCTGATGGGTAAAGATATGATGGAGGTTTGCATGGCTGCTGTTCTCTCCTCAGAAGCCACAGCAATGGCACTTGGAATGGCAGGCAGGTGCCTGGCTGCTCTTCTTTCACTCAGAGGCCACAGTATTGACATTCAGAATGTGTGCTTGGCTATGTTTCCATCCCAGACAATGGAGATTATTGCACTTACTTTTGCGCCCGATCTGGATACAGGATGGGATAGGGCCAGAATGGGGGAAAATGGGCATTATTGCACACAAAAATGCTGCTGATGCTGCCAGATGACCACCATCTGTCCCTGAGCCACACTTAGCTGCCCAATTTTTGAATTTTTGAAAAATTTTCAATTTTTGAAAATATGTGGGCTAAGTGCAGCTCGGGGATGGATGATGGCAATATCAGTGGCATTTTTCTATGCAATAACATCAGTTTGTCCCTGTTCTGGCCCAATCCTAAGTGCAATAATCTCTAATATTGATAGCATACACAACTAAAGTCACAGGTATTTTAGCAGTTAGATAGTTGTGTGAGTGGATTCAAAGTGCAATAGGATACAGAAAGATACCATCTGTGATACTGGCAGCTGAGATCCTGCATGGGACACATGGGTACAACGGCATAGCTACGCTTCATCTGATACAACCCTCTAATATCCACCTTAAAAGCCAGATAGCTGCACCAAGTGAAGGAGTTTTGTGGCACTGGCAAGTGAACACTCAAAGCTGATGAATACAGCCCACTCCCATAAGCAAACCACAGTACAATGAGCAGAAGCAGCCCTCCCTGCCCCCTCCCTGGAAGTAATGTAAATAGCTCTTATAATTCTTCTTGTCCTTGAAGAATAGCAGTAATTATTTTTACTGTTCTACCCAAATGTGAAGTGTGAGATATTTAAAATAAAATATATCTCATGCCTCATATAGGGTAGAAGTGACCCATTACTACTTCAACTGGACTAATAGGGTGGCCACTTCATTGGAAATTCAATGTTCTGGAAGTTTTTATTCATTTATTGCTTCAGTACTTTATGTAAGTTGAGCAGTTAAACAGCAGGGTTGCAACCGAGTCTGTCTCTTGCATGAGTCTAGCTGAGCCTGATGCTTTTGGGGGACATCTTAGATAATAATAAACAGATAAAGGTAGAGTGATACACAGACACTGCCTCTGGGTAGGAAAGTTTTTAATATATGGAGTGCAAGGAAAGTGCCTTGCAGAAATTTTCCATCCAAGGTCTAGTAACATAGGAAGCTGCTCTTTCTATACTGACAATGAGTTTTGTGCATGTGGGGAAGGGGTCTGGGTTCTTTTGTAAATAATTGGATTCAAATTTGTCTACCCAAACACAGAAAATGCCACACAGGGGTGGGAGAATATACCTTGGTATAGTTTATGAGGAGAATATAGTGAAGATAAGTTAGAATCATTTTTTTTTCTAGTTCATCTCCCTGAACAGACTGCAAATATACATGCAGTTGTATTGATCTGTATCTGTCAAAGCTTGGAAACATTGCCTTTTTTGGACTATAGCTCCCATAATTGGGTGGGTGAATGTGAAAGTTGTAGTCCAAAACTTTTCCAAGCTCTAATTCTCTTGCAAACTCTTTCTTTCTCTTCCCTTTTCTCCTGCCCTCTCCAGTGCATACTGTAAAGCCCAACTTATTTGGATCAGCTAACACAAATAGAAAATAAAGTCCAGGGTAGTGGTTAGCATATTGGACTTTAGGTGGAAAGATCTGGGTTCCCATCCTTGATACAAATTTAAGTTTACATTGTGTTTTTATGCCACTCTGTGTCAGAGTTTAAGATCTGCCTTACAGGGTTATTATTAATAGAATATTTGTGGGCATATTGGACTTAACCCAAGTCCTTGTATTCTTCCCTGAACTCAATGGAGCATACACATGCAAGGCACATTAATGTTCCATTCTATGCAGTTTTCTTTTCTTTTTTTAAATGACAAATGGGACTCATGTTCTCAAAACCCAATCCATCATTAACACATTGCCTCCCTCACCTTTCAAAAGTATTCTGTTGCAGGTTCCATTATGTCCTTACAACAGGCTTACAGCTATTCTTGATGCCATGTCAGTGAATAACAAAGATTGACCCTATAATTTCCTGTTATGATACCTGGATAGTTCATGTGAAACAATGACTATACTGTGCTATGCCTCAAGAAAGCAGTTTGAATGTCTTATGGAATAATATTTATGAAAGATTTTTCCTCCAAATGCAATGTATAACTTTTACTAATGTGGAACAACACTTCTTGGTGCATACCACTTTAGATCCTGTGCTTTTAATGATATTCTTCAACAGAATATGGAATAGTTGTCTTTTCATGCCAGCTGGCATTTGTACTGGTGGTGTGAGTGGAAGAAGGGATTTCTTTTTTCCTCCATCACCCGAACCAGACAATTATGGAAACTGTGAGACTACAGGAAAGCATTAGCAGGTGACATGAAGCATTTATTTGATTTAAATAGCTGTTCATGGTGCTGCTCCAAAGTCATTCTGACCACTTCCAATTTTAGATTTTTTTATATATATGTACAAAGGTTTGATAACCACAACTTTAATTAGTGATGTAAAAGAGCTGGTATTCACTGGAGTTATTCTTCCTATGGGAATATTCTTCCTATGGCAAAGTCTTAATGGATTTCAGCAACTCAGCCTTGTTCATCTGACCTCTGGAACAGCAGCACAAAATCATACAAAACCTACTTCTTCAACTTTATTTTAGCAATAGGGTTGTTATTTTTTTATTCTCAAAAATTTTTTTAGAAGTCCCATTTATCCTGAAGCATCCTTGCTCTATTTAACTTGTACAGAATATTCACATTCACCCATCCATTTAAAAAAAAAAATAAGGAAGCAGTGACTGTCTTGTTGAGACTTCTGTCATCTTTAACTATCAATCATGCTGACAAGGGCTAAAGAGGCTTTTACTACATCATCATCTGGATCCCTTTTATACTACACAGTTATAGTACTTGTACTATGATTCCACTTTACCTGCCATGACAACATCCTTTGGAATTCTGGGATTTGTGATTTGGTGAGGTACTACAAGAACCCTCTGTCTGAGAATTCTAAACAATGCTCCCTAAACTGCAAATCTGAGGATTTGATGCCATGGCAGATAAAGTGGAATCACAGTGTTATAACTTTGTAGTGTAAAAAGAACCCTGTAGAGCTATAGCTTCTCCACCTCTAATTTAAACCTGCTCATAGCCAAAATCAGGTGACCAAGGTGGGGCGAAGGATAAATGAGCTACTTCCCAAGTGAGGAAAAGGCCATTGTCATCCTCTGAGGCTGAGAGACTGTGACTTGTCCAAGGTCATCCAGTGGGATTCAAAGCCTACTCTCCAGAGTCATAGTCCAATGCTCAAACCACTATACCATACTGGGTCTCTACCACATGTATATCCATGAACACATTTGTCTCCATCATAGAATCATACAATCATAGAATCATAGAATCATAGAGTTGGAAGAGACCAC
>CM034701.1:325603932-325615945 GCA_020142125.1 Phrynosoma platyrhinos
GAGGACATGATCACTCCTGCCTAAGGATCCAACCACTTGCACCCCATCATCATAGACCCATGTCTGCACTCATGCTTGCATGTGATAGATATATGCATCTGAACTGAGGATGTATAAATGCATGTCGGGACATGCACATATACACATAAACTCACTCTCACATTCACACATACACAATGCTCTCACATTTCACACACTGTAGATATATCTGGGCACATGTGTGTATTCATGCAGATGTTTACATCCACCCACATGTAAACATGTGAACTAATCCATGCTAGAAAGAGAGAGAGAGAATAAAGTCATGAACAGAATAAAGATATGGATGGTTTCCCATAAAATTATGTATGATGCTGTAAGGTTTAACCTTTTATTTAAATGCCCAATCAGTTTTCCTTTGCACTCAACAACAGATTGTTTTATTTCATTTAATATTTATTAAAATATTTTCATTCTACTTTTTTAGCATGAGATCTCAAGGCAGCAAACAGATGGATAAAACAATTTAAACATTTCCAAATTAAAATCCATAAATAATTTCAACATAATAAAAACAGAGTAAACAATGCAAATCAGAACATCTGAAAAAGACAGTAACATGTTTGTTTTTTAATGTATATGCATAATAATAAATCAGGCTTTATAAAAAGCCATGCCTTGACCTGGTTCAAAAAACAAACCAATGGTGGCACCAGTCGAGCCTCCAGTTTCCACAGTTGAGGTCCCATAGCCAAGAAGGTCCTCTCCTTTGTCCTTGCACTTCATATTTTCCTTGCTGGTGCTACACAGGATGGCTTAAGCAGGCATATATATATATATATATATATATATATATATATATATATATATATATATATATATATAGTGAGAGGCTGTCCTTGAAGTCTCAAGGTCCCAAACTATTTAGGACTCTGAATGTCATCACCAACACCTTGAATTCAGACAGGAAGCAATATGGCCTCTGGCACACTTTACCCACACTGATCATTCTGGAAACCATGCAGAAAACCTCAGTTTTCATTTTAAAAGTGAGCTTGAATGTCTGTGATGATTAACAAAGGAATTCATAAGGATTTTGTGTGTATGTATGTGCCTCCAAGTTGTCTGGTGACTTATGGTGACCCCATGAGTTTCACTGGGTTTTCTTAGGCAAGGAATACTCAAAGGTGCCAGTTCCTTCCTCTGAAATATAGCCTATAGCACCTGGATTCCTTGGCAGTCCAAATGCTAACCACGACTGACCCTGTTTAGTTTCCAAGACAGGATCTGGTGTCTTTGGGGTATTTAAATGATTTCAGAAAGATTAGAAGTGAAGAAATAAGTTGTGGTTTCATTTTTTGTTTTTTGTTTTTAAGTCAATATACATAGTTTCCTATCCCTAAAAGGCCCTAAATATGTGAAAATTTATCAAACTGTGGGTCAAGTTTTTTCAATAGTGACAGCTTCAGATGAAGAATAGTTGAGTAAGTGCAGCCTGATCACCAATAGTTTGTTCATCTGGTTGTTTAAAATATTTCTAAATCACCCTTCATTCCATAGATTCTAAGTCAGCATACACTAGACGTAAAACACTTTAAATAAAAGACAAATCCAATGAAACAATGATCTCTATAAGACTAAAGGGCAGGAAAAGGCTATAAAAACAGCACACATTCAAACCCCCTTCAAAACGCTAAGAGAAAGTTTTAAAAGGCAGCTTGACATCAGGAGGGGGGATAAAAATTGGACATGGACATGGAGGTTAAAAGTAGAAGTCTTTTGTGGAGCATTCCAGGACTGGAGCACCCCTGCAATAAGGGTCCTTTACTTAGTGTATATAGAATGCACATCTCCTAAGGAAAGTACCTAGAGAAAGGCCTCAGGTGTAGACCTTGAACCCAAACAGAATGGTAGGAGAGGAGGGGCAAGACACTCTTTCAGGTATTCAGTCCCAAACCATTTAAGGTGTTAAAAGGTAAGCACTAGGATTTTGAATTTGCCAGATGTGGGCAAATGTGTTGAGAGATTGTGATATTTGTTGCTGTAGTTCTCAATAAGGGGTTTAAATATTCCAACAATATTTCTGTTGTCCTTGACTATTTTCTAGCAATTCCAGGCATAAGCTGCAACATTTTATTCCCACACATGAGTGGGTTTCATTTTAATTCCATAACATATCAGAACAAAATAGTCTCCTTCTCTTCTAAAATTAAAATCTTAGAGTAATAGTGCCACTATAATATGTTTCAGTGTTATATAGTGCTTTATATCTGTGAGATGGCAACGCAACAATGAGACTCTACCAATTTTTTAAAAAGAGGGAGTAAATTTGCCATTCAAACTATAGGATCACCTTAGCAAATGATGCCCCTTATTTTTTTTTAACCCTTTGGAAGAGCAATAGTGCAAATTTAAGAAATCTCTACAAACAGTTCCTCATAAAAAAAAAGAGCATACAGAGAATGAGTGGACATGGAGGTAAAAAGAAGCAGCAAAACTGATGAAGGGCCTCTGCAGACGGCTTAAAAAGCCGTCCTAGAGGCAGGGAAGAGGAGGGGCAGCTGCACGCTCGGCGCCTCTTCCTCCTCCTGAGGTTGCCTTCCTAGCCGCCGACCCTCTGCATGGCCGGCACTCCGAGGGCAACCTCCCACCACAGCGTCCAGACACGCTGCAGCTGAAAAGTCAGTGAAAGTGCACCGTAAGCTTTTGCAGCGCACTTTCACTGACTTGCGAAAGGAGCGCTATTTTAGTACTCCTTTCAGGGACGGGGAAGGTACGCCGCAGGATCGAGGTGTGGGGATGCCTTGGACCCGCAGCGCACCTTCTCAGGGTGGCCCCGTGCTGCCAGTCTGCTTCCCCCCGAAGTTTCATAACCTCCGACTGTCCTGCTTTGGCAAGAAAAATCCCAATTAATTCTCTGCCACCCTAGCTCTTTTCAACTGCTTTTAAAGGGCTGATGCAGATGGCCCATTTGGGGCAGCTCTGGGCTGCAGTGGATCGTGGCCACAGCACCCACGTGCTGCAGCCCCAATCCTCCTTTTTACCACCCCCAAAAGAATGGCAAAATGCTGCTCCTTTTTGGGGCAGTAAAAAGCTGCCTTTAGACTGCTGCGGCAGCTCTTTTATGCCCTTTTGACACAGCGTGTATGCACGCTGCACCAAGAGGGTACCCTGATGCCATGCACCCTGATGCCATGCACCATGCACACGGGTTCGTGGCATCGGGCCAGCGTTGGGGTGGAGTCGGGGCGGCCAGCATGCAGTTGCCCTGCCCCAACTCCACCCCCAGCCTGGCCCTTTTGGCTGGTCTGCATCGGCCCAAAATATCCCAATCTGTCTCTCCACTTCACACTTTCCCTTCTTTGTTCTCAGCTAGCTTTAGCTGCTGCAAACAGGGCTGAAAGTGCAGAAGTAGTTTACATTCCATTAACTCAACAGGAGGGGAGAGGAGAGAGAGGATTGGGAAGAATCTTTCTTCCATTCCCAGGAGGCTCAGGCAAAAAAATAACATGTTGCAGCTCCTTCTAGTTTGTCTGTTCTTCCACATTAATAGATTTTTCCACCTTTTCCCACTCTGATGTGGAGCTATGAAAGAACTAGAAAAGATTCCAAAATACAAAAGATATACAACTGAGCACAAAAGTCAGAATCATACAAGCTATTGTACTCCCTATTACCATGTATGGATGTGAGAGTTGGACAGTGAAGAACAAAAACAGAAAGAAAATCAACTCATTTGAGATGCGGTGCTGGAGAAAAGTGCTGAGGATTCTATGGACAGCCAAAAAGATAAACAAATGGGTCCTAGAGCAATAGCAATAGCAAGTACATTTCTATACCACTTATCAGTGCACTTAACCATTCCCTAAGTAGTTTAAAATGTGTAAGCTAATTGCCCCCAACAAACTGGAGACCCATTTTAGCAACCTACAGAAGGATGCAAGGCTAAGTAGACCCTAAGCCACTGCCTGGTATTGAAGTCACAACCTTGTGGTTTGTGAGTGAATGGCTGCAATGCAAGCATTTAATCACTGTGCCACCAGATCAAGCCAGAAATCTCCCTGGAAGCCAAAATGACAAAACGTATGCTGTCATACTTTGGTTGTACATCATGAGAAGGCATGAATCACTAAAAAAAAATGCTAGGAAAGGCAGAAGGAAGTAGAATGAGAGGAAGGCTGCATGCTAGATGGATGGACTGTATTAAGGAGGTCACAGGTATGGGTTTACAGGAACTAATCAGATCAGTGGAGGACAAGGAGTCTTGAAGATGTTTCATCCACAAGATTACCATGGGTTGAGATCAACTTGAGTGTGGTTAACAACAACAAGAAACAACCCATTCAGAACAGTGAAGATGAGCACAGACAGGTTGGAAATGTCTATTTAGCACTGCCTAGATTCATTACCAGAAAGGGCTGATCATTGAACTACTCTAGACACCAGAGTTCAAATGCCCACTCAGGCATGGATACCAAGTGAGTTACACTCTCTCATCCTAAGACAAAGATAAAGTTCCTCTGAACAAATCTTGCCATGAAAACTCTGTTATAGGTTTGTCGTAGGGTCACTATAAGTCAGAAGCAACTTGAAGGCACACAACAAACAACAGGTTCATTACCAGGTATTCCAAAAGTATCAGGGCCTCTTGGTTTCTTTGGTTTTTAATGTTTTAATTTTTTTAACTTAGGTGTCTCATCAGGATACCTCTTTCATTTCCTGCCATTTTAAAATCTCGGGAATCTTAGTGGTAGTACTGTTGTGGATAACACAAGAATAGAGATCCATTAGGAATTCAGGAAAGTAGAGTTTATTCCTTTAATGTCAATGGACCTTTGACAGAGAGAACCCCCTCCTTGCTAATCAACATCCTTATATACCATCTTACACAGCTAACTTATAATTATATTAACACATGCATAATTGTCCATTATCATTGGTTACAGGATACAACTCCAAACCCCTCCTTTCCTGATTATGTTACACTTCTATTTGCCATGCACGAACAAATTTAGCTTTCCTCTCTACTGCCCACTCATACCATCCTTATCAACTTTGTCTATGAAGCTGACTATCTAGCCTTCAAGGCCAAACAAAAAACAACAACATTCCATTTCAATGGAGCAAAATTGAAAAGCCTTGCAAATGTACAATTTTAAACATAGAAAATGATACCCCACTGGTCATTCAATCCAGCCCCGAATTAGCCATGAGCTTTGTAGTTCTTTAACATTCCCTTATCTCCTACAGTAGTGCCTTTGCCTTTTTGTATTTTCCCACCTTTATTTACTACCATGGATTCTTAGCAGCAGTATGTCAAAGAATCATCTTGTCTCTCCTAACTGAATTTTATCAGTGCTGCCTTAGGTACCCAATGCCCCCCAAAAGGTTCCATGGGGCTTCCTGCCCCCTTCCTGCAGTGTTTTTTCTTCAACCATTTTATCAGTAAGACCTCAAGGACTCCTGCCCCATTTTTTGCATCCCACTTCATGATTCTTACCAGTGGTGACTTACTGGCTAAGCAGACGGCACAAAGGGCCATTTTGGGGGCAAGGAAGGAGAGGGGCAGCTGCACGGTGAGTGCCCCAACCCCTTCCCGAAGGCATCGTCAGAGTGCCGGCCCCTCCGCATGGCCAGGGCTCCAACGATGCCTTCCTGCAGCAGCGTCCACAAACGCTGCAGTGGAAGAGTCACCGAAGGTGCACCGCCAGCCTTTTGCGGTGCACCTTCAGCGACTTGTGGAAGGAGCGCTGTTTTAGCGCTCCTTCCAGGGGCAGCGAAGCTGCGCTGCAGGGCCAAGGTGTGGGAATACCTCGGCCCCGTGGCGCAGCTTCCCGGGGTGGCCCAGGGCCACCCGTCTGCTTCCCCCCTTAGACTCTGTAGCTTTCCAGCTTTTTCTTCCTACCTCAGGAAACTAAGGGGCAAAATTGATGGCCTTGAATGTCTGGCTCTACACCACTCTTTGGATGCCACTTCTTTTTGGGGTGGAAAAAAGACACCTTCCACCATGGCAGTAGCCTTTCAGTGTTTCTGGAGTGCATGTAAACATGGTGCTGTCATAATGTTGTGCCACGCACCTGCTGTGTGGTCAGCAAGGTGGTGTGAAGCCGGCTTGAGGGCTGTGTCAGGGCATGTGTCATGCATAGACCATGCCCCCACGTCACCCCAAAAGTTGGTGTTTTTTGCTGGTCTGCTTCACCCCTTTAGAATCAGATCCCCCTGTCATTTTCTAGCCCCCTTTTAAATTATTTCCTGGTGAAGTATGGGAGCTTTCCTGTTTGTTGTTTGTTTGTTTGCTTGTTTCCAAGAAGATTTCCATTTGGAATTCTAACTTAAAACTGACTGCCTTAAACTGGGTAACAGCAAAAGATGCTCTGTCAAATTTTGAGGGATCCACAATGATATCCCAATAAATTATTGCAGCTTCTTCTTTTGGAAATTTGATTTTTTTTTTCATCTTGAAACTGGACATTCCTGCTTAGATGACAACAAAAACACTTTGTCAAAATTTGAGATTTCTACCCTGATTTTCTGAAGAGTTATAACAAGAGGTCTTTTTTGTTTTGTTTTGTTGTTCTTTACTGAGAGCCACTACCCAATTTGGAATTTTGACTTCAAAACTGGCAGTTAAACTTGAATTATGACCAAAAATATTATCCCAAATTTTGAAGGATGAAGCACAATGTCCTAATGAGTTATGGCTGCCACAGGCAAACAGACACACATTGTATTTTATTATTACACATAATAATGTAAAAACTAGCTTCCAGTAACATAAACTCAAGTCAGTTGACTCAGACTCAGGTCACCTCCATGACATATACTTGACTCAGCAATAAATTACACAGTGATTCAACTTGATTCACGACTTGTATATTTTTAGTGACCAGAAACATTACCAAATGGAAAACAATTTTCCTCCTTTAAGCAATGCTTCCACCTCACTGCTTTTTGTCTAACATTAACATGATGGAAGCAGTACTTTACACTGGCCGAACAAGAAGCCCCCACTTCCTGTAGACCCCCACCTCAAGTCCTTTCCCTAGCACGTTTGCTGTTCCCCTGCAAGAAACACACCCCATCCTATGGGAATGAGTTTTGCTTGTTGGTCCTGGGAAAAGCTTTAGAAGGCTCCTCCAGTGTGCAGCAGGAACAAGCTGCTGAGTAGACTTCAAATCTGGGGTATATATCTTGGAGGGGATCAGAAAATGTGTCACGCCAGTTGGTTCCCAAACTTTGGTTCTCCAGCTATTTTGGACTTCAGCTCCCAGAAACCCCAGCCAGCTTGGCCTACAGTTAGGAATTCTGGAAGCTGATGTGAGAAACATCTGGTTCACCAAAGTTTGGGAATCACTGTACTAGGTAAAGGGCTTGAGGGGGAAGGATCCTTCTAAAGCTTTTCAAAAGCTTCAGAAGGCTCCTCTGATGTGCTAAAGAAAGAAGCTGCTGCGTAGACCCCAACCCCCATCTCAACCCCATTGCCTAATGCATTTGCTGTTAATCCTCCCACTAATGATGAGACAGAGGAGGATCCTAATAGTGAAATCATATACAATCTGATAAAATAAACCTGAAAAGATGTATCACTCAGTCACACAGTTAAAAATCAAAATAAAACAATCCACCAGAATCTGGCTCACAATTTTTTTCTCTTTCAAAAATGTCACCTGGGATGGGACCTTTCTATGCCAAGTCTTCAGTCTGGAGCAGAAAAAAAATTGCAGCCAAGCCTGCAACCCCTTGAAATTGAGAGAGAGCAGTTATAATAATGGAAAGATTGGCGTCATTTCAACGACTGCATGGCTGCTCAAAAGACGATGTGGCTGTGAGATGAAAATTTGTCTGCCAATTTTCACTCTTTTCAAATATGGTAAGGTCATGGTAAAACGTTTGACTGGGGTATGTTTTATTTTTAAATACACACATTTATTCACTGAGAGAGAGAGGATGGAGGGAGGGAATAGATTACAAATATTGTTCCTTTTTCTTTTCTTTCTTTTTTTTTAAAGCAAAAGTGTGCTTTTGGGATGAGGGACAGAGGTTGGTAGACATGGTTTAATATGACATCTGAAATCACTTTTCCTTATTTTCAGACTGTACCTTTTCCAAAAGAAAGGAAGTTCTGCATAGGCTGTTCCCTGAAGATAGCGAATAGAGGTCTAAATATATCCAGACAGGTCCAGAATTGGCTTCTCAACATCAGAGACTTACAACAATATTGGGACTGCTACTGCTTCATTAGCAAGCCCCTGCTCTTTTGCTAAGCTCTTTGCTGCTAAAGGCCCAAGCAGTAGCATTAAAGGAATTCCGTGCTACCCCATCTCTGACTGCTGTCAGAAGGCCAGGCAAAATAAAAATGTGTGTGTAGAAAGAAGGAGGGAGGGATCAGCTGCCTAAATAGACCCATGAAGAATCAAGAACAAATGTGAGGCAGACAGACACAGGAAGAGATCAGAGCATGTGGCTCTGGGAACCCATTTTTCAGCCCTTGAAGACCTCAGACCCCACAAAAATTCTAAAGAAAAACTAATGGGGGGCTTGGTCCAAACAAGACAAAAGCAGCTTAAAACCACCTCATGGCACTAGCATTCTCAAAATGTTTTAACCCTTCCCACCAAATGGCCAAAAATCATCCAAAAGTGCAACTGGAAGTGATGTGGCATCACTTTTGGTTCCATCCAGAGTACTTGTGCAGCCTTTGCAGATTATGGGGGGTTGCAGACTGCCAGAAATAGTGCAAATTGAGTCCACTTTTAGGGTTAGGATTAGTGCTAGGGAATCATGGGAATTGGTTTTTTTCTGAGACATTGAGCCTTCTCTGTCAGAGAGCTCTGGTGCCACAATAAACTACAGTTCCCATGATTCCCTAACCCTAACCCTAACCCTAAAAGTGGACTCAATTTGCACTATTTCTGGTAGTCTGCAACCCCCCTATATGAGAGTGAAAAATCCCCCCTTCCTCATTGCAGTTACCCATCCCTGTGGTAGAGGGACAGGCAGAAATTTCAAATTTAATATATAAAAGGACATTTGATCTGAACAAGTGCTAAAACCTTTCCCATTTCTGGAAAAAAAAACCCTGCACAAATATTTTGCAAATTAAAAATTCCCCCAATGCTTTGTGTAAATGTTCAAAAGATTTTGGGGCTTCTCATGAAAATTTTGAGTGCATGAAAACTTTTGGGGGGGGAATCCAAAAATATTTCAGAAACAATATTTTGTGCAGTATTGCAAATAAATAAGTGAATATCTTCCAAAAATATGCATAATCTCAACCAGTGTGGAGAAGAGTTCTGAAATTCTTCATTCTTGCTTGCAGCAATGAAACAAGCAAAAGTTACACCCCTAGTGCATTTTGGTACGCCTTTCCCCAATGTATTATGTATTTTTCATATTGACTGAACTTTATATGTGTACATTTTTCAAATGTATACATTTACAGCTGTGCATTGTTTGAAGGTGAATATGGTTCTGTGTGTTTTTTTTTCCTTTGCCAAAAGGCAATGCAACAATTAAGAATGTATGGAAGCAAGGGTCTTTTTTCACATGTCTCAGGCAGGTGTGACATGGGCCATGGATAAAGCACTTAACAGAGTAAACATTTCACACACACTCATTTATGTTTAAACATTCTTATCACATGTAACAGCCCTTTCTGATGTACTCTTCACATGCCAGCAACTGGTGGCCTGGATGGGTATGCTGTGAATGTACTCACACAGTGTATGAATGGGCCAGCAGATATAGATGTCAGCATTCATACATGGCAGGATGAACATGAAGTGTTTCCATGGAAGGGCATCACATCTGTTTCTGTCCATGACTGCATCATAAAAAATGCTTGCATGTCTAAGGAACTAATGAAAACACACATATTCAGTTTTCATAATATTTCCCATTCAGCCATGCAATTCCTTGGAAGTCCCATAATTGCATAACTCTTCATGTGAAGAAAGGCCATATTTACCTTCTATTGATCAATCACAAAACAAAGGCAAGCAAATATGTAACTTGCAGGAAAAGGCAAATTTATGCTAACATAAACAGACCTTTTTGACTGCTTAAGTTTTACTTAGTCTTTCCCTAAATGAATCATTAGATGGATCCATTTATGATGAAGATCTATTCTGAAAAAAGAAAAAATATATTTTCACTTAATCCTTTTCTTGTGCCAACATTTCTCTTCTCTTCACTTCTACTCTCTTCTTACTGACCAGTTGTTTTCTTCTCTCTTTTCACAATGGAAGGAAAGAAAGTAAAAAGAGAAGAGAAGAGACCTGTTATTCCAATATCATGAGCCCAACGTTCAGATCTTCAGGCATCTTTCATCCATTCAAATGAGGTCTCTCAGTTGCTGCTGCTGCAAGCAGGCAGGCAAGCAACTTTTCAGTTCCTTGCTTAGGATAACTGTGGAGGAGGAGCCTTGGCTTGGGGTCCCTGGGTACAAAGGGTGATTTCTGCTAGCACGTTTTGCAAGTGTTAGTTGCAGATGCTGGATGCAGACTCTGTGTATTCAGTCTAAGGGAAAGTTCACCCTCAGAAACTGGGAGCTTGAAGTGTCATTTCAGTTTATTTAGCTTTCCTCTCCCTTCTGCAGACTATTAACATTTTAAAGCAAAGGCAGTGTAGGAACACAGACATTTATTCTGCCAACACAGCTACTATGTACTGTCTCTGGGGTTGGTCTGGCAAGAGCGGGGGGACTCCAGTCTGTCTGTAAATTAAGTGATAAGATTCCCATGGCCATGATGTTTTGCCTGGCCTTTCATTTCCTGTCTGTCCAGCTGACATAGTGATCTCACAGGAAAAAAATATAGTTATCTATAGTTTTCAGCTCAATCCCATTCTCTACTTCCCTTCATCTCAACAGAATCCAAAGAGCAATTTAACACAAGAGGAGGCTGATGCCAGCTTTCCTGCCACTGTAAATGATGGATTTCAGATATAATTCTTATACAGTCTTGAATTCACAGTCTTGAATTAATTATTTCAGGTAACACATGGGGGATGATTTTCTTATTCCTCAGCAGTACACTGTTCCATTACCTAAAAAGCAAAATCCTTGTACTCTAAAAGCATTGTTGTTGTTATGTGCCTTCAAGTCATTTCTGACATGGCAACCCTAAGGCCATGGGGTTTTCTTGGCAAGATTTGTTCTGAGGAGGTTTGCCATTGCCTTCCCCTAAGACTAAGAGCATGTGACTTACCCAAGGTCACCCAGTGGGTTGCATGACCAAGCTGGGAATCAAACTCTGGTCTCTAGAGTTGTAGTCCAACACGCTCAAACCACTGTGCCATGCTGGATTGATCTTTAAAAGCATTACAGTATTCCTATTTGATATTCATATTTACAATCATGGAATTGTTGCCATAATCACAAATGCTCCCCAAATATGCCTCAACAGCCAGCAGCTGAACTTAGCACTGGAAGTCTGTTCTGCAGGTGATCAGGGTGCTGCAGGATGACATTTCTGCCCTCTCTCACCAGCAATCTGCAGTGTGACAAACAGAAGCAAGACCTCTGTTGTAACTCCTGATTGTAACACAGTTTGCTAGTAGGAGAAGGCTGAAAACATCATCCTGCAGCACCCTGATTACCAGTAGAATAAACCTCCATAACTTGGTGTTGCTGCTAAGGGAGCTTTGGGGAATCAGGTCAGAAGATGATATGTAGTTACACATTTGTAACTATGTTTATGGTGTAGAATTTTTATTGTTATTATCATTATCATTGCCACCAACAATGGGTAAATCTTCTTAAGCTTGCTGATTTCTTTGTAGGGTAAGGGAGATAGGCAAGAGCAGGAGGTCTGTCTCTTATTTACTACAAACAATAAATATGGATGGGTGTGGCCCTTTTCACTGCAATTTTGTGCTGCAATTTTGCACTACAATATTTAATTGCAGCTTACTAAATTCACATTCCCAGAGCCTAAAAAAAATAAGAAAAGAAAAGATAAAGGTATTCCCCGTTGATGGGAACAAAATGCATTGAAATCTGTATTTGCTTATGCTGTAGTTCAACCCCCCCCCC
>CM034701.1:325616449-325630397 GCA_020142125.1 Phrynosoma platyrhinos
AATAAAGAGATTGAATAGCACTGGGCCCAGGACAGAGCCCTGTGGCACTTTAAACAGGTGATACAAAAATACATTTATTTTGTGAGAGAATATGTGCAGATTTTCATGGTGACTGGGGCCAAGATCAACTTGTAATCTGAATTGGAGATAGGACGGAAATAACCTGAATGAAATCAAGTTTGATGATTTGCCCATCCCTAGCCCCACACAGAAACCAGCCAAGAACGTGAACATTTCTTGCAGGCGTGGGAATCATGTAGCCCTCCAGATGCTGTTGGATTCTAAACCCTAACATTCTTCATCTTTTGCTATTCTGGTTAAGTCTGCTGGGTGTTACAGTTCAATAAAATCTGAGGGTTGTATGATTCCCATCTCTAGTTTAGCAGATGCTGCTGGCTTAAAACATTCAGAGCTAACCTAGAGACTTGTTCTTTTTACAACAATCCACAGCAATTTGAGATTCTGTGATCAGCACCGGAAAAGTCCATGGTTGGAAGGTTAAGCAAAACATGTACAGCTGCTGTAAGGGAAGTTGGTTTGGCTGCCTCAGAGACCTCACACAATACGACTGTGGCAGGCAGTTCCAAGTGCAAGGAAACAGTAGATACAGGAGGTTATGAGCTCAGGAGCCTGGGGAAACAAAGGGGCAAGAAAGTGAGAGAAGCATGCAAGAAAGACTAATAAATTCCTGGAAAGATACTTGTCCTGCTGGTGTGATAACATGGAAGATGGAATTCCCTTCATATTTTGTTGGATGTCTTAAAATGGTCAACTACAAAATGGAATGTTTACCCCATTTCTGAGTTTATAATTTTGTACAAACTGGATTATTTAGCCTCATAAATGACAAATCTCAACAACAAAATTCAACCAGCATATTATGATCTGCACACAAGTTTGTGTGTGTTTCATTCCCCAGATATGCTTTCTCTATAGGAAAATCTTGTTAGGATGAAAATTAAAAATTGCATGGGGGGTGGCTGGCTGGTGAATGACTCAACCAAAGAAAATCCATTACAGGCATTTGGAACTTCCTGCAAAGCTTCTTTATTTAAAACAGCAAAAAAAAAAAAAAGCAATAATAGTAAAAATGACTTAGCCTTAGAAGGCTAACTGGAACAGGTTAACCAACTACATAGTTGAAAAAGTTAGATGCAACTACCTGAGATCTTTACATCTCAGAAAACAGACAAAGAAGGACAGGAGCTAAACAATGGCTGCAAGATCCACATGTTTCAGCCCACCTTGCTCCACCTTCGTGGGCGTAGTCTCTTCAGACTGATTGGTCAAACATGTATGATGTGTCTCTAGTCCAACCCTTAAATTACCATAATAGAACATGTGACTACAATTCCCAAAACAATGAATGTTGATTTTTCTTAACATAAACATTAGCTCATTCTCATGAAGCTTAACCTTGCTGGCTTCACTTGTTTGGACTAGATTCACACCTGGTACTGATAACATGTGGCTCTGGCCTTGTAGAAAAAAAACATCTTTTACACAGCATGTAAAAATACAGACACACATCATTGCATTTCAACATTTTAAAATCATTGACTCTATATCCCATTAAAATCCTAACAAATCTAACTTTAAGAATGTCCTCCAGAGAACTGTTGGGCCTGGGATGGAATGATAAGGGTTCCTAAAGGGCAGAAATGAATGGATGAAAATCATCTACTTTAAAGCATTTTCTTTATTTTCCTTCTACATACAGAGAAACCACTTCCTCTACACTATAGGAGGGGAAGCCATTTCTTTAATTTAGAGTCTGGCTTTAAGAACACATTTATTCAGATTACTTCATGCTGTTGGGCAATAAAATAATGAAACAAGAAAATAAATCCCTAGTAAAATATATGTTACTGTATATTGCACAGTATGCAACCGATTACATATTAACTAATGTATACAATGTCTTACTCTTGTATATAGAGAGATTTTGTAATAGAACAAACTCTAAGGTCAAAGAGTGCACAAGAAAAAATGAATATAAAATTATATATTCGTCAGTTATGTTGATGATGGCCTATTGAGAGGATACAGTGAACTTAAGTATACATAGTTGGCACTACTTTTGTGGTGTAAGGCACATGCTGTGAGGCATATGCTTTGTTTTAAAGTTATTTTCATAATTCTCGGTTATTGTAATGTAAAAGCATTGCTTCTCATTCAAAACAGGGAGAACATGATCCAAAGCAAAGCTCAGAAAGTTACTTTTAAAGAGTAATCAGTTGCACTCACAGTTCTAGGTCTCTCAAAGTAATTACTGTCACAACTCCTTTTTTAAAAAAGTAGCTTTCCGCTTTGTTTCTTTTAATTGCTTTTTAAACACATCTAAACACTTGCTATAAAACACACACCCCATCCCCCTTGTCACCTCAACACCCACAGGAGACCTCAGAGCAACAGCATGAAACATCACACTTTTCAGCGCTTGAAGCACAGTAATATTCTTTCTACCATTTAGTAGGGTTGCACACCTTGTGTCTTTAGTTTTTAATGGTGTGTGCTGAATTTTTATTTTCATTATGATTTAAATATGTTTTCAAATTAATACTTAATAGGATCATATGTTTAATGGTTTTTAACTTTTTGTATTAGATATTATAATTGTGGCAGCAGGGGTGTTATCCTACACTGTAAGCCACCTTGGGTCCCATATTGGGATGAAGGAGTGGTATAAATAAATAAATAAATACACTATAAAAGTTACTAAAAGTTGGTATTACACCACAAAGGTAGTGGCACTATCTTTCACTAAACTGCGCTTAAATACAGTAGTGTATATTTAATACTGTTTCTCTCTGGCTTTTCTTCGCAAATGAAGATTCAGGAAGGACTCATCCCACACTTTCTGCAAGCGCACTGATGACTAAAAAGGCCAATCCGAGATAAACAAGTCCGGTTGCAGAAAGCACAGTAGAAGGTCTCCTTAGGTGATGTTTCCGGGTTGTGATTCTTTCTGCGTTGTCATTTCTTTTTGAGACTTGTTTGACATGAGTTCTCAAATAAAGCTGCAGCATTGTGGATAGTGTGTATGCCTCCCAATGTGAGGCCAGGGCGGACTATTGTTGCTGATCAATTTGGTCAAGCTTGAGATGTTGTTTCAGGGAGTCCTTGTATCACTTTTTTGGGGCACCCCTCTTATGCTGATTCATGGCAAATTCACCATAGAGTACTATTTTTGGGAGGTGATGGTCCTCCATCCTAGAAACGTGGCCTGTCCAGCACAGCTGCATTCTCAATAGCATGGCTTCGAAACTGGTGATCCCTGCTTGCTCAAGGACAGCAACATTCATCCGTTGTCATAATTTAATACATTTCTTCCTTTTGTTGCTGGTGAAAGGAATTAATTACAAGTAACAAGTTGTTTGGGATCAGTACACTCTCCAAGCACCAGATCCTTTCTGATTTTGGAAGCTAAGGAGGATCAGCTCTGGTTAGTCCATGGATAGGTGATCACCAATAAATACCAGGTGCTGTAAGCTATATTTCAGAGGAAGGAAATGCAAAACCACATCTGAGTATTCCTTGCCTAAGAAAACCCAGTGAAATTCATGTATTCACCATAAGTCAATAGGTAACTTGAAGATACTTGCACACACATAACAAGTTGTTTGAACCTAGTTATTCTAACGGTCTGAAAAAGCTCCATGTGTGTTTGTTGTCTGTTGTTAACTAACTAGCATTATTATAATTTTTCCAGTGAGACATGCTTTCTCATGATGTGGTCAAAGTATGACAGCCTAAGTTTAATCATAATGACCTCCAGGGAGAATTCAAACCTACAAAGACCTTGGCCAAGTCACACGCTCTCAGCCTCAGAGGATGGCAATGGCAAACCCCCTCTGAAGAAACCTGGCTAGAAAACTCCATGATAAATTTACCTTAGGGTTACCATAAGTTGGAAAAAAACTTGAAAGAACACAATAACAATAGCAAGCTCTCTCTCTGTGAAGCATGTATCTTGCTTGCCCTCATGGGTACTCATAGAAGAAAGCACAAAATCCTTTGCACTTCAGAGCTTCATGCAGTGTTTGGGATTGAAGGTGAGAAAACTGCCCTTTTATTGGGTGCTTGCTACACCCAAACAACAAAAAGCTAGTGCCTAAAATTGCATTTTTCTCTTCCTTCTCAACCCATTTGGTGTTGTCTTTGATGTTACAAATCTGAGGATAGGGACTATTTTGTTATTAATCTTGTTTTCATCATTGTCATTTTATCACTAATCTTAGTGGGCCAAATCCTGTTGTTTGTCTTGCCTAGAGTAGACCTAATAGGTTAAAAAGATTAACCTATGTGTTGACTTGCCATTTAACAATTAACCGAATGGGTTTCTGTAGTTGGGAGTAACCAACAGACTACCAGTCATTAATCTTTTCCTATTGTTAAACTGCTCTGAAATTCTTTATCAGCTAAAGGGTGATATAAAAATGCTTTATAAACACAAACAATATGTTATTTTGTATGCAATAATTATGTGTTAAGGGGATGCCGTGGCTCAAGTGGTTAAGATGCTGATTCTGTTGATTGTACGATCAGCAGGTTGGCAGTTTAAGCCCTGGGTGCTGCATGATGGAGTGAGGTCCTGTCACTAGTCCCAGTTTCTGCCAACCTAGCAATTCGAAAGCATGCAAATGCAAGTAGATAAATAAGTACCACTTCTCAGTGGGAAGGTAAACAGCGTTCTGTGCAATCGTGCTGGCCCCATGATCACAAAGTAGTCTCTGACAATGCTGGCTCTTTGGCTTAGTAACGGAGATGAGCACTGTCCCCCACAGTCGGACACAACTTGACAACCTTGTCAACGGGGAATAACTTTAACTTTACCTTAATTATGTGTTGGCCAAAGGAGAAAAATAACCAGGCACACTCACAGTTGCCAACCATCACACACTGTCATCCCAACATTTGGTACTCAGTCTCTTTAAAACAATAGAACTTGTAAAGTTTTTACTTTGTACAGTGGGCCCTTGGTATCCAGTGGGATTTGGTTCCAGTACTCCCCGTGGGTACCAAAATCCATGGGTGCTCATGTCCCATCAAGTACAGTGGCATAGTGAAATGGTGTCCCTTATATAAAATAGCAAAAGCAAATTTTGCTTTTGGGAATTTATACATTTTTGAAAATTATCAAGCTGCAGATGGTTAACTCCAGGGATAAAAGTTCCATGGATCTGGAAGGACAGTTGTACATAGAAATACTGTCATGTGCCTCTAACACCTGCAGACCATATATGTAATGATGACAGGTAATTCAGGATCAGTAAGGAAGCATCTCCCATCAGTGACACCTCCAAGTTTTTGGGCTGCCTGAGGCATATCAGCAAATGTTCCCTCCTTCCTTCCCCCAGCAGTCATCGAAGTGCATAAGGACAGCCAAGTTGTTTTGACATGCAAGGCAGAAAATACTGTAAGGCTGTACATCAGGGGTAGGCAACCTTTCCCCTTTAAGGGCCAAGGGACTTCAGCTCCCAGAAGCCTCAGCCATGTTGGGCAATAGTCCCATGTTGGCCAATAGCTCCTGGGATTCTGGGAGCTGAAGTCCCTTGGCCCTTAAAGGGGAAAGGTTGCCTACCCCTGCTGTACATAATGATAAGAATTTAAATAAATAACAATGTGCTTCTCTTTCTTGACATTCAAAATCTGCTTCCTGTGGCATGCTGTTTAATGGTAGGGCCAGTCCTGAACATGGGGAATCTTTCAGAATCTTCTAACAAGCATGATCAGTTCTGACAGTTGTAGCCCAAAAAGAAGCTTTTCTAAGCTTTGGGTTGGCCCTGTTTGCCAGAGAGCAAAACAGAAAACATTTAGATTGTATCCAATCTTGTATCTTTAAAATATTTCAGTCCCTGACATTTCAGAAGTTAAAATATTCTGGCAGGTGGCATGATTTTATCATTGCCTATTTTTTCTTCAAGAGCTAAGAGAGTTTTTAAAAGTCTGGTTAGCATCTGCCCTGCTTAGCATTAAGCTGAAACCAAAGCATGTTGCACGTAACATAATAAAGAAGGACTATGTCATAAACAGTATAAGCAAAAGACTTCGGTAACATGATCCATGTCAAAACATGATGGAGCGCCATCTGGTGAGAACTGGGCTGAATAGTTGAATGGGCCTTCCCAGTAACGTACAGGTGGGGAGTTAATAATAATTTGCTAATTCCATTACTTCATAAGATTACACTATCCAATTTCTTACGTGTGAGAAGAAAGAATTTTAAATTAATCTTCTCAATTGGTAGGATGAACAGTGTTTCTCTCTCTCTCTCTCTCTCTCTCTCTCTCTTTTTATGTGTGTGTGTGTGTTTGAGTGTCATTTTAAAATAAATAAATAAATAAATAACGATAACAAAAATTTAAATCATGAAAAAACTTCAGGGGGCAGGCACAAAAGCAATATTTTGTGCAAAATGCACAGTTTTAGTTTTCTGTACCCAAAGAATGGCTGATATCCTAGGTGGCATACATGGAGGACAAGAATTCTGCACATGCAGCTCCATGTCTGCATCCCTCCGCCAAGCAGCAGCCCAATAGGGCTTCTGTTCCAACGATTAAACAGCTTGCCTGCCTACTCTGATTCTGGATAGGCAACTGAGAAAGAACAGTGGAGTCAGGGATGGAAAAAGAAAAGCAGCCTTGGCAGGAATGAAGCAAATGAGAAGGAATCAGGGAATCAGAGCAGACAGGTAGGTCAAGAAAGAAGAGGAGCATAGACTTACAGCTCAGAGAGTCAATTCTTTGGGGATCCTTAAACCAGAGGGTATCTTTGCTGCACAGCTTGGCTCTTCTATCAAGCAAGACTAGAAAATCAGCACCAACATTCCAGTATGCAATAATTCCTGGTATCTGTCTTTCCATTCCTATTCTGTCTTGTCCCTTTCTCTCAAAAAGTTATGCAAAATGAAACAGTCAGATCTACAACCTACAACTGAGTAATTGCTCTTCAGAAAGTTGCACAGTTCTGAGTAAAACTGAGTTTCTTGCAGTTTTTAAATGTTGCGGTGAGTTTTCCAACCTTTGCTAACATATTAGTAGTAGTAGTAGTAGTAGTAGTAGTATTACAGCTGGCTCTTGCCATCCACAGGCTTGCCATCTGTGGATCTGAGCATCCATGGATCACCCTGCCTCATTCACCCCAATGGCAGTGTGGGCACATGGCCATGCCAGTGTGGTTGCTCATGGGGCACATTGCCATTGGGAACAACAGGACTTGAGGTCATGTGTTTTTTGCTATCCATGGTGTGTGTATGTGTGTGTGTGGCCAGAATTAATATTCTTATTCTTAATCTTATTCTTTCCAGACTTTTTTCCAGTTCAGGACTGAAACCATCTTACATTTCAAGCAGACATAGCTAAAAATGGACCTCTGTAGTTTCCCTTCATGGTTCTGCTAAACCAGTGAAACATCTTTCTGTTTCCTCTTGAGTACTTGGATTCATGGACAGTGACATAAATCACTACTTCATACTATTCTATCCCCTCCTTCCTTCACATTGTCCTGAAATGTCCGCAGTTGATTTGGCAGGAGAACATTTAAAAATTATCTACAGTGAATTCTTCACACAGTCATTTTTCATTGGACAAAAATAGTCTCCATGCATGTTCCAATGTCTCTTCTAAGTCTGCACTTAGAAATGATACAGCTTACTACATAAAGGACATAAGCCAAAACAAGCATAAATAAAGAAAATCAACTATTTAGGAAGAGGAATGTTGCATAAATCAAAAGTGTTCAGAAATTTTCCTAAATAAATTATTGACCAAAGTCTAAAGAGACATTTTATTTTTCTTGCTTCTTAGCATCTAATTCACAGATGCAAAAGATAGAGTTAAAGGAGACCCTATTAAGAACGTATAACTTATTTCCTATAGTTAATAAATATTCTGAGTTTTTTAAAAATTATTACAACACATAGATTTTTTATCTTTGAATTCTTATATAGGTCATAAAATCATGTCCAGTTCCCCAAAGTCCAGTTTTATAGCATATACAGGGACAAAAAAAATCAGACACAGCTGTAGACTCTTGCAAAATACACGATAGTATTTTTTTCAATAATCCATCATAAGAGAATAAATAAGTGTATCATTTAATGCAAGACAAACTAGGAATTGACTTGGAAAAATGTTAATTTAAAAGATAAAGTAGGCCAGAGTTGTAGTCTATGTTGAAACCACTACACCACCTTGGTACATTTGTGGCCGAACAACATCAGAGTATTGTCAAGTTGACAAAAGTTATCAGTGATGGAGAAAACATGAACCAGGAGTGAGTGCAGCCATCTATTTTTGCCTGAGTCTAATGGGAAGGGCAAGATTTGGCCCCCTCCTCTCCTCTTCTCCCTGCTGAGTTAATTGAGTGCAAACTACCTTTGCACTTTGAATTCAGTTTGCAGCAATTGGGGACAAAGTGGGAAAGTAGGAGGAGGAGAGAGAAACTAGGACATTTCAAAAGCAGCTGAAAATAATTTATTTGGTTTTCTCATCTTGATCATTTAGAACAAAGATGAACAATCTATGGCTGGCTCCTCAGATGGATTGCAAACCAAATCACTCCTTAGCACTGCATAAGCTAACTAAGGCTGATGAAAGTTGGAGTCCAACTATATAGAGACCTCAACAAGTTGCCTACTTTTCCAGATGACTTTTCTAGAATCTAGGTGACCTTTGATGTTTTCAATATACTATGATTACATGTCCTCGAGAGAGCATTATCACGCTGACATTTTCTGCTAGAAGAAGCTACCATTAATTTTTACAGAGGTGAAAATTTAAAATCCAGTAATTGTAGTTGCATTTAACTAGCAACAGCAGTAGTAAGCTGCAAGGAGGTAAGGAGCCACAACAGTTGACAATATTCTATGTTGTTGTTTGGGCTTAGATGTGAAACAGAGACTGGATATTAAGTTTGACCAAGCACTCCTGTCTCAAAACTTCTTAAAGTGTCAATCTATTTTTGCCAGCAAAAGAAAGAACAGCACATTCCCTCCCCAGATAGGAACTGAGTCTGCATACAAGACTCAAGACTCAAGGAAAATAACACATATGAAGAAAAACCACAGCACACTCATGAAGTATTTTCCATCGTGCCTAGCTGACTATTCAGTATTCATTCAATATAATATACAGTTACAAGAATTACCGTGTTTTGCTGCAGACAAACTTTATGTGGACTGAAGTCAAAGCTGGCCCAGTCATTTGAAATAATAACACAGAAGTCTACCCAGCAAAGGCACACGTGTCCCCATCATATTGCAGAGAATGTTTTGCTAGATTTCTTCAGATGGATGTGGTTAAGCTAGTTTGCTAATGCAATAAAATAGTTTTGGTTTGAGGGTGATGGTGACATATGAAAAGAATCTGAGATTATAAATTGCTTGGAGGAAATTATTGTACAGAACCAACCATCTGAAAAAAGCAAATCATGGGTCCAGAATTACCAGGGTACACAAGTCCAGCTCTGGATTTCCCATTAGGCTAAATAAATAAGGCACAAGTCAAATTGAAAGCTTGTATCATGATGCAGTTATTTGAAAGATGCCCCATGGGGAGAATATGTTGACTCTACTTCCAGTAATAAGCTGCTCTGTCATTGTATAACTTCAAGTCAGTTCCAAGTTATGGCAACCCTAAGGCAACCCTATCACAGGGTTTTCTTGGCAGGTTTTGTTTGGTGGGGTTGTCTTTTCCTCCATTTCAGGCTGAGATAGTGTGGCTTGCCTAAGGTCATCCACTGAGTTTCCAAGGCTAAGCAGGGATTATAATCCTGGTCTCTTCATAATCTCAGGGGATATGGTGGCTCAGTACTTAAGATGCTGACTGATGATTGCAAGGTCGGCAGGTCGAGACCCAAGAGCCACATGATGGAGTGAGCTCCTGTCACTAGTCCTAGCTTCTGGCAGTCTAGCAGTTCGAAGGCATGTAAAAAAACAAGTAAATAAATAGATACCACTTCAGTGGAAAGTTAACAGCTTTCCATGCAGTCATGCTGCCCCCATGACCTTGGAGTCATCTTTCATAATGCTGATTCCTTCGGCTTCATAATGGAGATGAGCACTGCCCCCTATAGTTGGATACAACTTGACAATCTTGTCCAAGGGGAAACCTTTACCTTTAGTAACCAAGTTATCAACATTTGGGGAAGTATAAAATGTATTATTAGCCTGGTTGGAATGGCAAACACTGTAAAGAATGTTGTATTTGGATTAGAAATACATATCACTCATGGCGGGAATATTAAAGGTACAAATACAAGCTTCTGTTACTGTGATGATGTCAAGACAGAAATGTTCCTGTATTGGGATGGGAGTCAAAGAACTCTCTTCTTGCACCTTCTGCAAAGGCTAGTCAATCCATTTGCCGCTCAATCCAGATCCATCTTCCAACTGTGAAATGAGGGCAGTGTCCAAACATGAATGAAGGAACATGGGAGACACTACAGACTGAGGGGGGCTGTGGGCCACCCCGGGAAGCTGCGCCACGGGGCCAAGGTATCCCCACACCTCAGCCCCGCGGTGCACCTTTGCCACCCCTGGAAAGGAGCGCTAAATTGACACTCCTTTCACAAGTTGCTGAAGGTGAGCCGCAAAAGCTTGCGGCGCACCTTCGTTGACTCTTCCGCTGCAGCGTGTATGGACGCTGCAGCGGGAGGTCCTCCTCAGACCGGCTGCTCCGAGGACGACCTGGGGAAGGGGTTGGGGCGCCAATCGTGTGGCTGCCCCTCCCCTTCCCTGACCCCAAAATGGCCCGATTGGCCATCTGCTTCCCCCCTGAGTCAGCGAGAAAAATCAGAAGTAGCAGAACACATTATAAATCATCCTGGGCATAAAATGCTATTTGAAAACATTGAAATTCTGGACCATGCCAACAACTATTAGGTCAGAATGCACAGTTTCAGATCAGTAGCCATCATGGAAAATTGCTTTGAAAATTACTGCAGGGTGGTTTGTTATATCAACATGGATTGAAAGTCAATGGGACCCATCCTAGGGCTCATCTATTTGTCCACATGTGTCAAAATATTTCATTGGGATATTTATTATTATTTTTATTTTCAAGAACCAAAAGTAGTTTCCCTTCTTTTGCTGTAATTCCTGAGAATTTGTGTCAGTTACTGTTACTTTTTATTCTTTCACTGGATGCACCACTTTTCCCTGTCCTGCTACATTTTGGTACACATGTGCATCTACTGTTATGACTCATATAATTTTGTTTTGGAGCACTGACTTCTGTGTGCAATGACATGAGCTGCAGGTGTAAAGCTTGTTAGAAAGGTAACAATTGCTCATTTTTCAGAGGAAATAACAATGATAGGGTTATGCAGTTTCCAGTTACTGAAAAGTCTCCTCAGCTCTTATTCACCTATCCTAGCCTCTCTGAAATGTAGACTGATACTGAGGGATCTTTCTGCCTCTTCTCTTCCTGATCCCTTATTCTCTCACTTCTACTAGAGGTGAAACTATCAGTTCAGTTTTAGCTTAGCATCCTTAGAGGCCTTTCCTATCTTTGGGCCTTACTGCACAAGCACAAGCCCTAGGTGTGGGTGTGGGTGTGTATAATTGCTAATTCTGCTATGTTGCTATGGGGGTATTATTGAACTCAAACCTCCTTTCACCATTTTGCCTCCAGAGGTGTCTCTGCCTGTTCTTCTTCAGTTTCTTCACCAGAATCCACCTGGTGATACCTCTCTCACACATCATATACAACCTGAGGCACTGGAGAAGACTCAGAGTTTCCTTGCACAGAGGAAACAAAAACAATTAAAGAACAATTACATTTCCCCCCTTTAGAACTATATCTCTAGAGAATAATTTAATGTTTTTTAAAGTTTATTGGGAGAGAAATGGAAAAAGAAAAGCAATATATCTGGAAATGTATTTGGGGAGGACTGAATAGGGGTTGGATGTACCCACATCTCATGTCACAACCAACATCACAAGCAAACAAATTGTGCATATGTGAAATGCCACCTTTCCATTTAGGTTTTAAGTCAGAAGAGCATTTAGGGTTGGACAGGGAATTTAAATATTGTGGCATAAATTAGCACAAATTACCAGTATAGAAGAATCCAGAGTTACATGCAGTCCTTTCGTTTCTATTAACCAAGGAACATTCTCAGCAGTTGCACAGATTATAAGACAAAGTGAAATGGTTTCCCTTGTGAAATGGCTGCTTTCAGTTCCCTTTCCACATGGTTAGTACATATGTGTACTAAAAGATTGGATTGTTCTGTCCTTTGTACATCCTTTTAATTTCTTTGGTGTAGCATCAAATAAGCAAATAAATTAAATATGTAATTATCCTAAAAGTGTGATGTTGGACATAGCTTTCTAAAACATGCAGGGCATTATCTTCTGGATATTCTAAACATCAAAGATGTTCTTTCTTCCAGAATATTTTGAAATCAGGCAGTGTTTACCCTTTTAGATGAAACATCATAGTTCTACTGTTTTCACTTGCACTTTTTGTGGTTAAAAAATGAAGTAGCAATTTTCTTGCACAAAATGTTCTCTTGTTTTTGTCCCTTGCTCTAGTCTGACCTACTTCTCTTCTGGTTGCTGAGCTTCATTCCCATTTGAAAATGTGTTACCCTCATGTGTAGCTGTAAGACAAATCTTCCATTTGAATCTCCAGATTTTTACCAGACTAATCTGAAACAGCTTCATTGGCTACTGGTCCATTTCTGGATAGAGTTCAAAGTGCTGGTTTTGACCCATAAAGCCCTATACAGCTTAGGTTCATATATCCCTATATGAGCTTACTTGAGTTTTAAGATCTTCAGTAGAGGGCTTTCTCTCAACCCCACTACCTTCACAGGTATGGCTCATGAGGACCCGCAAGAGAGCCTTCTCCCTGGCTCCCTGGCTATGGAACTCTCTGCCAAGGGAGGCTCAGTTGGCCCCATCCCAGCTC
Source organism: Phrynosoma platyrhinos (assembly GCA_020142125.1). Classification (NCBI taxonomy): domain Eukaryota; kingdom Metazoa; phylum Chordata; class Lepidosauria; order Squamata; family Phrynosomatidae; genus Phrynosoma; species Phrynosoma platyrhinos. The sequence continues at coordinate 325,629,370 of CM034701.1, forward strand.
TCCTTTCATCAGCAGGCTTCTTTCTTTTTATTTAAACAAACCATCAGTTTTTAACTGGTTAGTGTAGTGGAATGGGTATGTTTTAATGTGCTTGTAATTATTTTAAACTAATTATTTTAAGCGGTTTGTATTTAATGCATTTTTAATTTATATTTCAGAATTGTTTTATATGTATTGTTTTACAGGAGATAAGTGAGATATAAATTGAATACATAAATAGTGTAGAGGGGAATAAGCAGCTGCCAGGAGTTGGGGAACAACATTGACTTTCTCCAGGACCCTGGAAGGCCAGTCTCATGCATCCTAAAAAAAACCCAACTTTTTTTTCCTTTCTACCTTTCATTATTTTTTTTTTAAAAAAATAGGCATGGGACCTTGAGGGTTTCATGCTGGTTGATATTCTCCACCCTTGTCATAGAGATTCTGGCACATATTTACTTGCAGGTCCCACTGAGCTTAAGTGGCTCAGGCAGTCAATATTTAAGCAGAAAAGCATGACAAAGAGGAAGTGAAATGTGTGGAGAGGGAATCTCGATATGGGGGGGGGGGGGGGGAGGAAGCTAAGCTTCCTTCTAGAATCATAGACTAATAGGTTGGAAGAGACCCCCAAGGGCCATCCAACCCCCCTGATGTGTAACACTTGACAGATGGCCATCCAGCCTCTGTTTAAAGACCTCCAAAGAAGGTCACCATACTCTGAGGCAGCAAATACGTTTTGAACATTTCTTACCTTCAATAGGTTCTTCCTAATGTAGGTGGAATCATTTTCCCTTTAGTTTGAATCCATTGCTCCATGTACTAGTCTCTGGGGCAGCAGAAAACAAGCTCACTCCAGCATCAATATGATATCCTTTTAAATATTACCACGTTACCTAAATATCTAAATAGATTCATTCATTTGTTCATTCTTGGGGGAAAGAGTTCAAACAGAAAAGCCAATTCATAGGACCTTATCACACGGGGCCCAATCCAGACAGAACCCAAACGAAATCCCGACCTAATACATATTATTTTTCTGTGTGTCCACA
>CM034701.1:325630497-325640572 GCA_020142125.1 Phrynosoma platyrhinos
ATTGCTTGTTCATGTAAGGGATTTTCTCACTTGTGTGTGAACGGCAAACACGGTTCCCGGGAGCGCTTTCCTTAAAAGTGCAATGAAGATAATGGCATGTGATAGCCATTTGCGTATTGTAGGGTTTCTTTCAGTTTATTCCTGGATTTATTCTTATTTCACTTTATTATCGCTTTGTGGCCTGCATGTGATAAGGTCCATACTTGACTCTATAAGGACAAAAAAAAAGCCAAGCTAGATTTAAAAAAAAAAAACTACGCCAGCATTATGCTTTCACAGCAGCCAATCAAAGGCCATTTGGAAACCCACATGGAGGATATGAACCCAATAGACCCTTCCCATGTACTCTTTGTCAGGTTGAATATAAATGGGGTTCCTGTACCTTTAATCAGTTTAGGATCATCTTGTCAGTTCAGTTGGTTTGGAGGAATCTCAATAGGCAGAGACCACTCCCTGATCTGACCATGTGGGTGCTGGGAGGAAAAGAGTCATGAAATCCAGACAATAAAATTTCAATTCCATTAGCAACAATACCTTAATTGGCCAACCAAATGCACAAAATACATCATGCAAGCTTTGAAAACTCCACTAGCTTCCTAATGAGGCAAAAGAGGTTTTAAAAAGCATACAGAAGAAAAGTATTAATGCTAGAGTCACAGCCTTATGTTTTGTATCAGATGTTGTTTCTTAGTTTGGCGGGATCTCAATACAGGCAGAACCCATTCCTCTCTTGGCCATGTGGGGACTGAGACAAAGGACAGTCAAGTTTTAACTCTGATAATGGAGTTTAAATTTTACTGTCCTTTGTCTTGACCCCTACATGGCCAAGAGCAGAGTGGCCTTTGCCTACACTGAGATCCCTCTAAACAATTGAACTACAATAGAAGCATCTGATACAGAATGTAGGTCTGTGACTTTAACATTGTCACTTTTCTTCTACTGTATTATTTTTTAACATCTTTTCCCTGGTGAAGAAGCTGTTGGAGCTTTGAAAGTTTGCATGATGTATTTTCTGCATTTTGTGCATTTTGGTTGGCCAGTAAAGATCACTCTTTTGGATTTTGTTTTATTTTGCTGCATGGCAACAGGGCTACCCCTGAATATGTTTCCACAATGTAACTAGATAATAGTAAGGCACCAGGATATCACCAACACAATTTCAGCCAACTGAAATATCTATTAATTATAATAAAATTCATTATATATTTTATGTGATAATGAAGATCTATTTTCAGAACAAGTGCCACAGTATAAATGAAGCATGGACAACATATGCACACACAAGCACACATCACATTTGTTTGATTCCTACTCCATTTGGCCCTAACCACTATAGCTAAAGTTGAAGGATGATGGAAGGTGCACTTCAAGAACATCTTGGCCACATCTGCTCATCCTTTCTTTGGGTCATAGAGAACCATTTTACATGCTAAAAGGAAATGGATATTTTCTCTTATTAGACTGCCAAAATGGGATAGTCATGTTTAAACATCTGGCCATGGTCAGTCCAGATTCTCCAGAGATGAATAAAACATGCTGTATGGCAGCAGGAAAGTCTGTTAGACATCTTTTAAGGAGCTCAGTAGCTTCAGAAATTGTCTGTTGCTTCCTCCCGATACTATTTATTTCTTCCAGAAAGTAAGGTGGAGTAAGAAGAAAGCTCAACTGAAAGGAAGAAGGGCATGTTGCTTAGCTGTAACTGTAGTTCTTCAAGTGGTCATCTGTGAAATGGGTTATTCTGTGCCTGTGCAGTTAGTTTCAGAACTTTCTGAAATCACTAGGAAGACTTTTTTGGTGGTAGCTCCGCCCACATCCTATATAAGGCCCCAGCCTTCCCGCCCTTTCTCAGTTCCATAAGGACACTGCATAGGAGCATCACAAGGACTTCACCAAAAGCATCTGAGGAAGTAGACGGAAGTTTATGAAAGCTCATGCTGCCAACTTCTTTCTTTCAGTCTCAAAGGTGCTACAAGATCTCTCTACATAAGGAATGAGGTGAACAGACATGACTGAGGGGAGGATGGGTGGGATCACAGAACACCATTCAAAGAACTACAGTTACAGGTAGTCCTTCTTCTTTGTGGTCTCCATGAATCACACAAATGGGTTAGCCTGACAAGCTTTGTTCAGTGGAGGAGGGAGTGTCATGACACAAGGAATTAAATGCAATACATTGTGTTTATTAACAATAAAGCATTGAAAACTTTGAAAAAGAGCACTGTTGGTGTCATTTGTTTCATTTTGTTTTGGTTTAAAAGCATACAAAACATGCAATGTAACAAACTTTTAACATATCCCCAAAAGCAGCACTGCCCTCTCAAATGTTTAATCCCATCTGGCCCTGGTGTCCAGCCTGTAATGTTTGATGAATGTCAATGGCTGGGACCAGACAGCAGCCTTACAAACATCCTCCAAAGGCACCCCACTCAAAAAACCAGAGGATGCCACTACCGCCCTGGTAGAATGAGCTTGCATCGGAGCTGGAGGAGTCTTCCCCGACAGTTCATAGCACAGATGGATAGCAGCAGTTACCCATTTAGAACACCTCTGTGCAGTAGTAACTAGTCCCATCTTGGATTCCGAGTAGCACACAAAAGATCTTTCAGAATGTCTCAAAATCACAGTTCTGTCCACATAGAAAGCCAGCACCCTTTGGACATTGAGGGTGTGAAGCTGGCGCTCAGTATCGGAGGTAGGGTTCAGAGCCAAAGTAGGCAAAACAATGTCCTGATTTAGATGGATAGAAAGCACCACCTTAGGCAGAAAGGCGATGTCAGGATGGAGCACTACCTTGTCCTTGTGGAAGTGGAGATGGGGCTGGTCAACATGCAGAGCACAAATCTTGCTCGCACATCAAGCTGAGATGATAGCCACCAAGAAGGCAGTCTTCCACATCAGGAGCCTTAAGTACGTAATGACCATAGGCTAGAAGGGCTTGCCAGAGAGGAAGGTGAGCACTAACTAGAGGTTCCAAGCCAGCATTGGGATTGATGATGGTGAAAGAAGGCTGTTAAACCCCTTAAGGAACTTCTTGACCAACAGGTCTTTGAAAAAAAAGGGGCAGTCATTGAACTGGTAATGTGAACAGATGGCAGCCAAATAGCATTTGAGAGAGGAAATGCATAGTCCTGAGTCAGCTAAAGACATCAAAATTTCCAAGCCAATCAGCACCCGGACTCAGGATGGAGAAAGGCTCTTTTGGATAAGAAAGTCATGGAACTTGTTCCACTTGAGAGAGTATGACTTTCTCGTATAAGGCTTGTGGGCTGTGGGAATGACTGTCCATATCGAATCAGGTAAGGCTTCTAGGAGTGGATTCTCCATGCCACAAGTGGAAGGGTGTCAATGTCTGGATGTCAAACCCAACCCCTGTGGAGACTTAGGTCGAGATGAGATGGAAGTCAATAGAATTCTCTCTGGGATAAATGGAGAAGCAGGGTGAACCAAGGAGCAGTCCACTCTCAATTTGGCAATGACTCTGATGATCAGTGGGGATGGGGGAAAGGCATAGAGTAGCTTCCCTGACCACTCAAACAGGAACACATCTCCTTGGACCCTGGGGACTGAATCCTGGAGAAGAACTGTCAGCACTGATTGTTGAGGTGTGTTGCAAAGAGGTCAAAGTCAGACATGCCCCATCTGAGAAAAGAGTCTGCACTGTATTGGGATGGAGCTTCCATCTGTGGCTCAAACTTGAACACTTGCTGAGTTCATCTGCCAGGTCAGTGTTCTTACAGAACCCCTGGTGGTACTGAGGTTGAGACAGCTGGTGGTGGCCAGACAAGGAAGAGAACTGGGATGGGTACCTCTAGTGAGGTTCCTCAGAGGGGTGGTGCTGCCACTCTTGTGGCTGGTATTGTCGGTACTGGTATGGGGGATAGAATGGGCGTTGTCCTCCATACTGGCATTGGAGTGTAGTACAGTATGCTGCGGAAGACACACTATGCTTCTGTGCAGCGGTCCTCATTTTGTAAATGAAGTTCAGCTTCTCATCTGTCTCTTTGTTGAAGAGTCCAGAGTCATTGAAGGGGAGATCCTCGACAATAACCCCGGCGTAAGGAGTGAGATCTGAGGACCTCAGCCAAGCATGTCTTTGGAGGGCTATGGAGGCAGATAACATCTTTGAAGCACAATCTGCAGAGTTGCAGGTGGATGTAATTTGCTGGGCATGGATAGAATGGGCTTCAGCCTGCAGAACCATGGCCAACATCCTCTTCTCATCTGGTAAGTCATCCTGAAGAGGAAGCATCCACTCTCAGAGGTGCTGCTGATAAGCTCCCATACAGGCAGCATAGTTGGCCACCTTGAGGTCAAGGACAGCTATTGCATAAACCTTCCTCGCTAAAGAATCCATCTTTTTACCTTCCTTATCTGCTGAGGAGGTCGAAGTCTTGGGAGTGAAGGTAGACTGAGTGCCCTCCACTATTGCCGAATTTGGCTTGGGATGTTCAAACAACCAGGAAGAGGAAAATGGAGTAATCCAATAAAGATTGTCGATCTTCCTGGAAGTAGGTGGGATGGTAGTTGGAGCGTGTCAGAAGCGCTGTGCTATTTTCTCCATGGAAGGCAAGAAAGCAATAGAAGCATGAATGGGGACCTTCCCATGGATTCTTTGCTCAATTGGGTCCACAGAGTCCTGGTCATTGTGCTGGACCTCAGTATTGTGCATGTTGACCATCTTTATAACTTGTTTGGCAAAGGATCACACATCATCCTTGGGGGGAGTGGATTCGTGGAGGACCAGAGCTTGGCATGGGGAGGCAGGCTGTGAAACATTAGAGGATGGTGATGAATCACACGACAACCTCTATCAGGGTCCGAGGAAGAAATTGACATCGGACAGGGACAAGTGGGGGCATCACAGACCTGGTTCAGTGGACCTAGGTGTGAATGACCTGGGTCTTGGATGCTACTTGGTGAATTTCCAAACATGTACATGATGGGGACCTATGCCTGTGAGCACAGGCCTGATGGAGCTCCTCAGGTTCGACGAGCATATAGTATGTCTCAGTCTATTCATCATAAACCAAATCCAGGTAGTAAAGGAAGAGCGAAGACTCCGGGAATCAGGCATCAGTACTGTGTGAGATGTCCACATGGTGTTCGGTATGGGAAGCAGGTTCAGGAGACGCAGTCATTTCACAGTTCTCATCTCTACCATGAGAATGAGACAAAGATTTTTTTTCCCATCAAAGTTTCTGTAATTTGCACAAAAATGTATTGGGGGGAAAAACTGGTGGCTTTTCCATTTGTAAAACAAAGTACACTCATATCCAGCAAGCACAGAAGGAATAGGAGATTGATTTTAAAGATGCCCATCGAAGACTTCTAATTTTTACACATCTGTGCAAGAAATATTATGTTTTCCCTTTGTTATCATATTTTTTGCCCATCTTGTGAAAAATAAGTTTTATAAATGTAATATTGCTTGTTACAAATCTAAGATATAGCCATCAGTAAACAAAGGGTTCTTGTAGCACCTTTGAATCTGAGAGAAAGATCTCTGTGGCATAAGCTTTTATAGATTCAGGACATTACCACACAGGTGTCATTCTTAATGAAACCACATTAGTTAATAAAAATGAAAATATTCTAGTTTCAGAACACTCATTATCACACATCTTGTCAATTGCATGACAGGCTGTTTCTGCTATCGCACACTCTTCCATACTTCTCCTTAGTCCCATCTCCATGCTCTATGCCCAACCCAATGTGCCTTTCAGGTTTTATATATATATAAATACTTTTTAGCAGAATTCTGAAGTTCTGCTAATGCAATTCAAGTTTAAAAAAGAAAAGAAAAAAATAGAAAAAAAAATAAAATCAGTCTGCTTGGGAATAGTCAGCTTCCGCCACCCACCCCCCATCAGTCCAGGTGGGCATCTGGTTAGTTGGGGTGGAAGGTGGGCATTAGAATGAGTGAGGCAGCAGAAGGAGAGGAACAGGAGGAGAGAAAGAGAAACTGACGCCACATGACTGTCAATATCACAACTGCCCAGCAGCAACATTTCATACCTGAAAATTAGCACAATCAGTGGCATCACTAGGAGGGTGCGGATCTCACTGTGTGACACCTCAGAGGAGAGGTAGCACCCGCTCGGGCCCTCCTTCCACTGCACCTCCCTTTCCATCTCCTCCTGTTGCCTCACTTGCCCAGTTGCCCAGCCACCACCACCCCCATCAGTCCAGGTGGGCATCTGGTTGGTTGGGGTGGCAGGAGGGCATTAGAATGAGTGAGACAGCAGAAGGAGAGGGCAGGTTAGGCTGCCACTGCCACCTCCCAGCAGCCCTTTCTAGGTGGCCAGGAAGGGAGGCAGGCAAGTGAGGCAGCAGAAGTGGGGCGGGACAGCAAGCAGAATAGGCCACCGCCAGCACCCCCTGGCAGCCCTTTTAAAGCACCAGCATTGGATGACACAACACTAGTGACTTCACTGATCATGAGTGTGAGTTTATTGACAGGTTTACCCCATCAATGAAAGGGAACACCCTAACCACACTTCAAAGACACAACAGTTACTGGTCAGAGACAGCGGCATGCAATAAGTATTGCCAAAGATGCTTTTTTTCAACTGTAATTGCGGTTTAAAAGCCATATGTCACCATCTCCTTATGGTACATCATCTGATGCATTTGATGGAAGTAGACTGCCTATGAAAGTTTATGCTCCAAATTTCACTGTCTCAGTCTCAGTGGTGCTACCCTTGCTACAAAGGGGAGGAAATATCTCACCATCTCACAAGTGAGGAGAAATTTTGTTCAGTTCAGTTTTGTTCAGTTTCATTCTTATATGCAAGAATGGGACAAGGATTTACAATCCTTCTTAAGAGTACAAAATAGTCACCTGTGAAATCTATCCACCTGTCAGAACTTGAAGCATCATAAGATTGTGATTCAAGTTGCAATTATATATCTAGTTTCTAAGGAGTATGTCTCTTGAACTTAATGGGAGCTTTTAAAGTAAACTAACTAGTAGTTAGAAGAGAGTACTAGTTTGAAGGGATTCATAAAAATATATTTGTTGATAAAATAGAGAAAAATCAGTTAAAAGCAACCACTTTTGACACTAGCTAGGATTGTTGTGTTGGGAAAACAAGCCAGGTAATTAATTCAAAAGAAGTTGATCTGATATTGGGGAGAGGGCAGAAAATAGATAAATGCTCTTCCCAGATATCATACAGTATATTTTTTTATTATTGATGAATCAAATGTAATCAATCCTTTCTTCACATCCTCTCACATATACACAGAGATAATTCAGCTGATGAATGAAAATGGACAGAATTCTACAGTGCAAAAGATTTCCAAAAGATTTTTGGTCATCAGCAGCTGCTACCAATTCACTTGAAAAAGAAATTTCTTAGTTCTGTTTTATTATAATGAACAGTAACATGTAGAGCTGCCTGAAAAGTACACATGCAATTTTGTATAACTGAGACATTAGCAGGAAGGATATGTTCCTCTTTCCCATGGGATTTGTGTCAAAGTGTACTTTGAGCTACTGTGACAATTGCAGCTGTTGCATGTGTAGCCCCACCACAGATGTGGAATTTCAAGTCCTCTTTGCCACAGACTCAGCAGCATCTCAACAAGGCATCTCAATCCATCATGTTGAAATAGAACCATCTTGTTCAGATCGAATGTGGATGTGCTTGAGGGCACAAAGTCATGGTAAATGGTTCGGCAGCTTTCTGAATGCATGATGTGAAATTATTATTTACATGGTGATCAACTGGCCTCCCGTGGACTGAGGCAAGGGAGCTTTGGGGAAAAGTGGGGGAGCTTTTTAGGAAAAATGGGTTTCCAAACACAAGGAAGTCTGTGTTGAATGCACAGCTAGTAAGACAACAATTATGAGTCATAGCTGGAATGTCAAAGAGTCTGGTGGTTTACTTCTACATGGAGTATAATATCCTTGTTTATGCCAGGCAGAGAGAAAATGAACTCATGTCCTCTTGCTGAACATGTAGCAAGCTGAGGTTTTTATGATGGTTACATATATCATTGGAGAAAGTATTTCTTGTTTCTTTTAACATACTCTATGAACATTTGCTCTTTCTAGTACTTTCTGTAAGTGGCTTTGTAGCCACTTATTTTATTTGTTAGTTTGTTTGTTTTATATGGCACCTTTCCCCTAAATTGAACCCAAGGAAGTCTAACCAAAGAACCTTTTTTAAAAAAATAGTACAATTTTTAAAAACAAAAGTAAAACATCACATTGATATAATGAGTTAAAAATATAAAACCATTAAAATTCAAAAACAAATTCCCTAATAAGAAGCCTCTTTGGCTTCATATTAAAAGCTTGTTGCTTGCCAGTGAAAGCTTAGCCTCTCACAGAAGGGAGTTCCAAAGAGTGGGAGCAACCACTGAGAAGGCTCTCTCTTGTGTCTTCACCAAGCGAGCCTGTGATGGTGATGGGACTGAGAGAATACCTTCCCCTGAAGATCTTAGAGCTCTGGCAGGTTCATATGGAGTGATACAGTCTTTCAAATGTCTGGACTTAAGCTATATAGTTCTTTTTAGGTCATAATCAGCACTTTGAATTGTACTCAGAAATGAACCAGTAGCTAGTGATTTTTTTTAACAAGGGAGTTATATGTTCCCTATAACTGGCCCCAGTCAGCATCCTGGACACAACATTCTGGACCCTCTGAGGTTTCTAGTTTCCAAAGACAGCACCATGCAGTGGTGTCACTAGGGGGATGCAGGGGGTTCAGAGTGCACCGAGTGACACCCAGAAGAGGTATGGCATGGCTGAAGGACAAGCGAGAAATGGCATCATGTTCCTTTCTTGCTCAGCAGCCACAGCAGTCCCTTCAACAACAACAACAACAACAACAACAACTATTATTATTTTTGTTGTTGTTGTTGTTGTTGTTGTTGTTGTTATTATCATTATTATTATTATTTCTATCCTGCCTCTCTGCATAATGCAACTGGGGTGGCTTACAACATTAAAAATACACTACATATCCCATGTGTTGAAAAATGTGTTGATGATGAATATACAGCTTACAGTCTTTGAAGTCAAGTCACCAAGACATCCAGATCTTCATGCAAGCTTTTCATTTATTGCAAAAATCAGCATGAGCAAAAACAAATAATAATAATAACAATAATAACATTTTCACTTTAGCCAGAATGGCTAAGCAGGAACAAAAACTTTAACAGCTACATGTTTATAGTTAGTCAAGCTTCAGCATCAGGAAAATATTTTAATTAGTCCATTTCAGCTTAAAGGCTAAAGGACAAGTGAGAAACTTTTCAGAATCACAACTTTCAGCTCACATCTCTCCACTTCTTTGGGTGTAGCCTTCACAGACTGATTGGTTGAAGTTACATGATGTGTGTTAGCCCAACTTCTAATTTCCATATTACATCATGTGACTACAAGTCCCAAAACATACTGTGTTTATGAAAAATCCCTTTATGTAAACAAACCTCATTCTCACAGAATTTCAACTTGTTAACTGGCTTTGTTTAGACTAACACACACCTGTGGAGCTGAGTGTTATGAATCTAGCCTCAGAAAACAGATTTTCTCAGCAAGGAAAAATAGAGACACAGATCTTTACATTTCAACATTTTAACATTGACTATATATCCCATCAAAACCTAACAATCCCCTCCTGAAATGTATGATGTGTGTATGTTGCACATTAAACTAAAACTGTTATAAAACTAACTTAGCTCGATGGCTAGGCCTAAACGTAAGACATGCCAAGTAGACGTGACATCTGTTTGTGTCTATCAATGGTCAATGCCTTTGTCAAGATGTCTGCTTGATTATGGTTTGACTCAATGTATTGCAGACTCACAATTCCATTCTGTACCATTTCTCTGACATTTTGATACCTCACACCAATGTACTTTGTTCTGCACTTCAGGTTTTCAGCTTCAGCCATTGAAATGCATGTTTGAGAATCCTCATTTATCACCACTGGATCAACACATTCTTCATTCAGATCTTTCAACAACTGGCTAATCCATTCAATCTCATTAACTAACTCAGATAAGGCACTGAATGCAGCTTCTCCTGTACTTTGGGCTACATATCTCTGTTTTCTACTTCTCC
>CM034701.1:325646625-325658278 GCA_020142125.1 Phrynosoma platyrhinos
CCTCTTCCTGGCCTCGGAGACGGCTCAATAAGCCGTCTGCCGAGGCAAAAAGTTAAAACATAGCGATAAAATGTAACAAACTTATAATAAAGTTTTTAAAACATTAAAATTACATATACGATAAAAAACAATAAAATTAAAGTTTCAATTACATTTACTAATACCAATCTATGCTATAGTGGAGGTCATCCTTCCCGGGGGATCAATAGTCACGTGTTATTTTAGGTCGGGTAAGTAAGCCCACTGGAAGAGTTCTGTTTTGAGTGCCTTTTTAAAGGCCTCCAGTGTGCAAATAGTACGAACCTCTTCCGGCAGGCTATTCCATAATTTAGGAACCCCAGCTATAAATGATTTCTGGGAGGTAGAAACCAACCTGACATTATAATATTTTAGTAGGTTTTTGCCAGAAGTTCTGGATCGAGGTGGGATCGAGTTGTGTTGCCTTTGTTCTCTCTCCCATGCTTTTCATTTCTGTTCTGGTGCTGGTTATTGATACAAGCTTCAGGAAGAGATGGTAATGGACAGGACTCAAAATGTCTGGATTCCTAGCTTTCCTGGGCAAGGAAGGCCTGAGAATAAAACTTTTGTGTATGTGGCAAGGGACCATTTAGTTTGGTGCACTGAGGCTTTTGTTGTGTTCCCTAACTGGTAACTGGTGTTGTTTTGTTCCTTTCCTTTCCTTTCCTTTCCTTTCCTTTCCTTTCCTTTCCTTTCCTTTCCTTTCCTTTCCTTTCCTTTCCTTTCCTTTCCTTTGTGTGTATGTACTTCTGTGACTTCTTGAGCTAAATTCCTGGAAGGAGTTGCAGCAAAAAGTATTATACCTTGAAGCCTGGTCTTTCTTATTTTAGAATAAAAACTTTCTTTCCATATCACTGTTACCCTTATTGGCACTTTGGCTACTTGGGCATACAAGGTTCATTTGTTCCTCAGGAAGAGGACAGAGAAAAGCAGATTTGCTTCAGTTTACTGATTACTGCATTTTCCACAGGGAAAATGGAAAGATGGTGCAGGGAGCATGAAGTTCTTGGCTGGCAAAACCTCCTCTCTTTGTCAAGGTTTCAGGTCTGAGGATAAATCTAGATGTGGTAGTAAATATCCCCCCCCCCCATTAGTTGCAAACAATACCATAGAAGCACCTTCCCCATTGCCCATCCTTGTAGCCAGGTCAAAAAGATTTGTTCTCTGCCCACTAGGAACTTTGTACCTTTGAAAAAGCAAAACCTGATTTTCCTCATCAAGGGCAGCCAAAAAATAGACAACAGGTTCATTTCAGCATGTAAACAAACCGTTGTTGATGTCACATAAAAGGTGTATGAAGAATCAAGATACAGAGCTGTTTTATGGCAAAACAACAGTCCTGTCTAAAATCACCTCTATATGAGCTGAACATGTGTCTCTTAGTAATTGCATTGAATCAGATAATTCACCACATCCTACAGGCTATTTAACAGAACATCTTGATATTATTCTGGGTCACTAGTGACTAACTATTGGCCTGTACTAGATCTGAATAAGATGTTTTAATAATTAAAAAAACCTGGCATCCAGTCCTGAGAGCCAAAGATTTCCTCTCAAAGCCATTCACTAACCATTGTTGATTAATTGTTCTCCATTGTGTTGCACTTCATATGCCCCTCATAGTCACAACTTGTAAGAAGCAATAGTGTTAGAATAGGGATGACACATTTTGGGAGAATTTTTGAAAAGGTCATTCTTCCAGCTATGTCTGACATTTGCAGAGTCTTGAATCTTAATTTGATTACTCAAGTCTTTGTTCCCATAAAAAAATAAACATGTGCATAGAGTGCTGTGCTGATTTAAAAAACAACAGCAAGGAAATATATTTCTGGATCTATTTTAGAACATCCAGCCATGTGTCATATCTTTTAATGAAGCTCAATTTAAAGAAATATGTCTTTCATGTGTGACATGTACCTAGAATGAGCAATTGTGGAAAAAACGTTTTGGGAACTTGTATAGGAAAAGGGCATTTGGTCAACACATTGGATTCTCCTATACCCAAAGACTAACAGGTAAGTAATACTCAGCTGGAATATATTTGGTGTGAGCCTTAGACACAAAATCACATTTTGGTGTCAAATTTGGCATCACATTTTGCTTTGCCTAATCATTGGATGTAAGTCATTTTGTTTCTGATGGGGCTTATTTCCATTGCTCCATTCTCAGGACTGTGGTCTTACCCTGTTTTATTCTACTGAAAAATAATATCCTCTCTCCCTATCAACATGGGCTCTAATGTGTCTTATAGCACCTTACAGCAAGGAAAAAGCAATTCCCTCCATTGAAGACAGAGCACATCTGCAGATCAAGGAGTATGCAATAAAGTGAGAGAGTAACAGAAAAAAACTCTTTCTGATATCCATTCCACATAGCAGCCTTCCCCAACCATATGCCCTCCAGATGTGTTGGACTACAATTTCCAACATCACCAGAAACAGTAGCCATACTTGACTAATATATCTGGAAGGCAGCAGTTTGCAGAGGACTGCCTTACCAAATTTCACAAATTTGCTGAGAGCTAGTATCTTTTTGTGTGGCAAATTCTAATGGGCTATTTCAATTACACACCAGAGTTCATGCTGGTGGGCTTTTTCTGGGAGGTAGAGTGGAAAAAAGTAATTTGTCTGAGCTATGTTTAAACTTACCATGGGCAGAATTAAACCAGAGAACTTTTTATCTGTGGTATTTTAAAGCTTTTAATGATTTCTGTGTTTGTTTGTTTGAGTTCTTGGGAGACAAAACTTGAAATGTGGCTTTTAAGAACTAGTTACTTTACTCATTTCCATCACCTTACATGTTATTACATGCTGTTACTGAAATCCAGAAAGGCTACTCATTGATATAGCCATTACTAACAGTTTACCATTACTGTTGCTATGGTACCATTGGAAAATATAGAACAATATTCTCTTGCTTCCCCCAAGGGGCCAATTCAGACACTGCACACTGGAAATTCTGGTAAAAATGCAAAAAAAAAATCATAATTCAATCTTTCCTGGCTACAGCAAGAGGCAAGCCTTTCCTCTTCCCTTTACATTGTTCAGATTGATGAAGCACACACTGTTAGCACACACAGGGAGACAACATACTTTCAATAGAAAAATAATGAACTACAGCCCTGGTCATTATAGGCAAAAAAATAACTGTTCCAGCACATTAAGGCAGAAAAGGAATTAGTTACAAAGCAACTCATTAGACAAGTTACATTCTAGCTCTCCTGGGAAATTAGATTAAGGAGGACTAAACTACTATCATTCATGCAGCTTCACACATAACTATATATAACTGCTACATATGGCATCCATAGCTGACAAAATCACCATGTGGCTTAAATCATGAGAGCAAAACAATAAAAGATGTTCTTTCTAAAGCAAACATGCATGTGCAACCAATATGACGAGAGAAGATGTCAGTGGAAGACAACTTGCAATGAAGAGAAACATTCCCAACTGACAAAAAATAATATTTTATGTGTATGTCTCCAAGACTGAGAAGCCGTGAAGCACTCCCAACTGTATACTAAAGAGAAATAACAATCATGGATGTTAGAAAGCAAAGTCCCCATCAATAACGTGACTGTAGTGTACTTCCAACTTGTAACTGAAGTAGCCAATGAAAATAGAAGAAAGTTTGGAAAGTTACTAATGTCATGCTGAAACCATCCATAACAAAGCAGTTCAGTGATGATAGCAATATAGCAATAGCAAGTACAGTTCTATACTGCTTATCAGTACATTTAAGCACTCCCTAAGTGGTTTACAATGTGTAAGCTAATTGCCCCCAACAAGCTGGGTACTCATTTTAGCAACCTCAGAAGGATGCCAGGCTGAGTCAACCCTGAGCACCTGGCTGGTACTGAACTCACAACCTTGTGGTTTGTGAGTGAGTGGCTGAAGTACAGGCATTTAACCTGCGTCACCAGGGCTCTTTGCTGGTGCATCAGAATCTAGAGCATCATCCTGTCCTTGTCCAATTAAGGATGGCCTCAACAAATAATTATATTCATTCTTCTTATAAGTACCTTTCCAAGCTCTGAAAGAGAACAAATGAAAGAAAATAAACAAACCAAAGGTACTTACACTGGTGGAGTGGAGGAGGAACCCAGAATTCATAGTTGAGCAATATCTTTATTTCCTAGGCAATAGTTTTATTCAGATGGTCTTAAAAACAATGATACCTTAACTACGGATTATACAACAAAATGAATAGGTTTTGCTGACATTGTATATAAAGGACAGTGAAATATCTCAGTAAAGTTTTACAGAATTTATATCGAAACATAGGACTGTAGCAACAGGAAGCTTTACTTATCAGAGGCATCTCTAAAAATTTTACCCAGTATGCTTCATGGTGCCATGACAATTGTGACCAAGGTAACTCTCTTCTACCACCTACTACACAGCTGGGGCATCAGTTTGTAGAGGCCAGAGCCACAAAAAGCACCATTTTCAATTAAATTATTTTCTTGGCTAGGTTTGGCGAGTGTAATAAACCAATGACAGTTTGTGGCCCATGGGATCACTTCAACAAGAGAAGAGCATCTCATTATCACTCTGGTTCCTCCTCAGCTCTGTTTGTGTGTGTGTGTGTGTGTGTGTGTGTGTGTGTGTTGTGTACCTTTAAGTCCTATCTGATTGATGGCAACCCTAAGACAACCCTATCATAGTGTTTTCTTGGCAAGATTTGTTAAGAGGAGGTCTGCCATTACCTTCCTCTGAGGATAAGAGCATGTGACTTGTCCAAGCTATACATTCATACAATTATTGGCCTTGTGCTCACACAATAAAATGGGATTCATCTTCAACAACAATGTATAAATGGATTTTGAGAGGTAACAAAATGGAGGACTCACCATGAAATCACAGTGAAAATAAATCAATACAATTTAAAAAATTCATTTATTTCAGCTTAATCCATTTACAAAGCTAAGAGCAGTTTGACCCTAGTAAAATGTCCAACATAGAATACCAAGGAAATTCCAAATAGATTTTGAGATGCTTGGCTTAAAATAGAAGTTTCTAGGAATCACCTTCAAAGTATCTCTTGATGGACTTACAGCTGGAGAGTCATTGCCAGACAGCTATGAAGAAGGACTTTTGAGTCAGACATAAATCACCTGACATATTTGGAGCATGGTGCACAATGTGGTGGAAGACAAACTGAATACATAGGAAAACATTCTGTGTGGCATTTATGTGTTTTTGAATGTTAAAAACCTCATTATAATGACATATTTTTACAGATTTTTATGATGGATGAATTGGGTTTTATCTGCATAATGATACATCACTGAATTTATATTCCATGGTGAGTGATAATGACATTTACTGTTATGCTTAAGTTAATCCAAATAAATAAATAAATAAATAAAATGGGCATGGCTATTTTCTTTGTATGTTTATTGCCAATGGGTATTGCTGAGTCAAGGCCTTAAAAACACATCTGCCTTTAAAAGAATTCATGGGAGAAGTGCTTGTTCGCAAATAGTTTTCTCATTGTGTATCTTCTTTTTTATATTCATATAAGTAGTTGACAAGTTCATTTCCAAATTTCGTAAAGTAAGTGTTCACTGTTCCCGAGATGATTTCCAAAAAAAGTGTATCTCACATAACTATTACAGCAATCTTTCTAATATCTCTTAATAATGTCTCTATTTGATAAAGTACTTCAGTTTTCAAACCACACTGCATAAATTATCTGTCTTTGCAGAAGCTCCATTCATCTTTAGGCAGGAGTAAGGCTATCTCATGAGTCTGAAAGATTTCAACTGAACTTCCCCATCACTACTTAAAAAGAAATCTAAACTTTATTTAACAGTGAAAATAAGGAGAACTGTGACCCACCCTGCCACAAACTCTGGGATAAAATAAATCCCCTCAAATGGAAGGGAAGACAGAAGTTACTTTTGATCATTTCCATTTTTGATTTTTGGCATTTTTGTGTCTGTTTTGCAATGGGTCCTTGGAAGATAGAATTGGCCATGATCCTGCTAAAGCTACCCACCTCCATTTGAGGAACTTTGGCATGGGACTCTCGGTCTTGTTCAGTTGCCATCAAGGTGGAAATTCAGCATCTACTTGACTCTTCTCCCATGGCAATAGACAAAGAAAATTTTTTACTACACTAAAAGCCACCAAAGAATTAAGAGCACAGTGCCCCATAAAATATAGCAATAGCAATAGCAAGTACATTTCTATATTGCTTATCAGTGCACTTAAGACCCTAAGCATTTTACAATGTGTAAGCTAATTGCCCCTAACAAGCCGGGTACTCATTTTAGCAACCTTGGAAGGATGCCTGGCTGAGTCGACCCTGAGCCCCTGGCTGGTATTGAACTTACAACCTTGTGGTTTGTGAGTGAATGGCTGAAGTATAGGCATTTAACTACTGCACCACCAGGGCACCAGAGAAGAGAGAAATTATATATTTTATTAAGTCTGTTTTATTCAGTTACCACTGCAAGAAACATAACATGGATGAATGAAGGAAAGAAATGGCAAATTGTAAATAGATGGGGATTTTTAACAATGTGGCTAAGGATATGTTACTTTTGTATTTGGTTGCTCTAATGCCTCATATATTTGGCTTTGCATCCCAGAAACAAAACAAAACAAAAAGTGTTTGAATCAAGTGAAAAATGTTGATAATCAAATCCAGTTTAATTCTCCTTGCTGGGATCCCATTTATTTTCAGCCACCCACCAAGTTATTGTCCACAGGAAAAGTGACTGTGCTTTCGTGATGGCATGAAAAAAGATCTGGGCTGCTGTTTTGCTTCAATAAACTTCCTGCCTGCGGATTGTAACTCAGTCAAACCTAGCATTTAAATTCCAGTATGTTCATAGCATTTCATTTTTCATTTTTTTAAAAAGCTTTTAATGTGCAAATGCGACGTACGTTTGATTTTATGTGCAGCTCCCTACATCACCGTTCTTTTGCTTGCTTTCTATGCCTTTTGTTTTCTGAAAGCTGGAAAGACCCACAAATGAACATGGGAAACATAGTTAAGGCTTCTTTTTTTGTGTGTTTTTTTAAAGATTCCTGAGTCAACATGACAAAAGATTAAAGATTAAAGATAATAAAGATATTAAACTTAGCTTTACAGCCGTGTAACTGAAGCCGTGTATGCCAATAAAGCCTTAAATGGCAGCCAGTCCAACTCTGATGTTCATTTGTAGTGATAGGCATCATACCAAACACTAACAAACCTTGAAAATAATTGCCATTGCCAGCCTTAGAGAATGGATGCCTAAGCAGACTGCCAGAAATAGTGCACATTAAATTGAGGCACTGCCCTGGCTCAGTGCTAGGGAATCATGGGAACTGTAATTTATTGTGGCACCAGAGCTCTCTGACAGAGAAGGCTCAATGTCCCAGAAAAAAATACAGTTCCCATGATTCCCTAGCACTGAGCCAGGGCAGTGCCTCAATTTAATGTGCACTATTTCTGGCAGTCTGCTTAGGCCCATAGCCAATTGAAACTGAATGTTTTCAATGATAATTTGTAATGGTATTGTTGCATGCTCCCCACTTCTCCAAACAGTGAGATGTTCCAAAGGCAGTGCCTAAGGGACTTAAGTTTCTTTTTGGATGAGAAATGAGAGTCTTCATTTTGCTGATTTTTTTGCAAGTCTATCAGGTTTCTCTTTCTACCCCCACAAATGTTCTCAGACCCTTCTCATAGTGGGAAAATGTCCTTCAGGAATAATGAAGGTTCATTTTATAAATTCTGATAGGCACAAGCCAAAACAAGTAGCAGAGATTATCACTTGACAGTGGCTTGAGAGCTAGACTAGGACTGGTGCCACACTACAAAATTAATGCAGTTTGGCCCATTTTAACTGTCATGGCTCCTATGGAATCCTGGGATTTGCAGTTTGTTGTGGCACCACTGCTCTCTGACCGAGAAGGCTAAAAATCTCACAAAACTGCAAATCCTGGAATTCCATAACAATGAGCCATGTGTTAAAGCAGTGTCAAACTGCATTCATTCTGCAATGATTTAAAACTTAAATTTAAAATTTAAATCACATCAGCAGAACACCAGAAGTGTATTAAAAAGCAGAAAAAATTAAATTGAAAGGCATGCTGGGTAGGGCATAGGGCAGGGAGGTGGAAATAAGGGGGAGTCTGGAAGACAGTGTGATGGCAGAAGCAGCCACAGTTGCGCGATTGACAAGATGTGTGATAACAGCTGCTGACAAGCTGATATGTTTCCATTTTCTTTAACTAGGGTGATTGTGACATGAATGGGGCTCATGTGATAATGCCCTAAATGTTGTGCTAATTTTACACCATATTATCCACTATTTATTCATTTACAAGTGCCTTTTTAGTACATATGTATTTGTCTATATCACATTAATTTTTAATATACATTGTACGTGTGTGTGTGTGTGTGTGTGTGTGTGTGTGTGTGTGTGTGTGTAAGACTTTAAAACAAACAAATAGCACTCCTGACAAATTTCTGGATCCCAGAAGGAGTCAGCTAATTGCTTAAAATATATATTTATTCTAGTTGTTGACAAACACAACTTTATAAATGAATTAACAAAATGTTTTGGCTTCTTCACTTTCTCAAAATAAAAGTGAGTTGTATCCATAGCGGCTGTCTTAAGTACACCAACATTTTTAAATAGATGATGAGACTAAGTAAAAAGATGAAACTGGGGGGAAAAGGGAAACTTTCTAAATCCACACATTAACACCACACAGTCTCATCTTAATACTCTAATCCATTTAAGAATGCTGTCAGTAGAGTGTTCAGGATGGCTATACTGGATATACAGGTTATTTTATTTTGAGCAGCTGAAGAAGGTTGAAGCTAAAATATTTTGCTCATTCATTTATAAAGTACTGGGTTGTTGTTTTTTAAAACACATTACAGGGAGGGAGGGAGGGAAGGAGCTACAGTATACAGTGGGTCCTTGGTATCTGATCAGGTTTGGTTCTAGGAACCCACCCACCCCATGGATACCAAAGTCCATGGATGCTCACATCCCATTAAATATAATGGCATAGTGAAATGGTGTCTCTTATATAAAATGGCAAAAACAAGGTTTTCTTTTGGAATTTTTGATTATTTCCAGGCCATGGATGGTTGAATCCTTAGATTAAAAAATCTGTAGATACTGTACATATTATATACAAAATGCAAAGAGGTTGTGGAGATCACAACACAAATTACACCATACTCACATACACACACTAGTTAATACTGGTGGGGAAGAAGAAAAGCTTAATATTTTCTAAGCTTAGCTTCAGCATAGCAGGTATATTTACTGTTGGGATGGGAAGGATTAAACCTCTCCCACCACATGGACTTCAATCCTCACTCACTCCTTCCCAGTGTAGCTATATGAGAAGGAATGATAGGAGCACGGTGCAATTAGTGTCATTTCTAGTTAGACAGACTGTCTGTTGGGAAACAGTTTGCACAGCTTGAAAGGATGCACAAGACAGGGCATCTTCCAACCCATTTCATTTCCACAAATATTTGTATATTTACAAGTGAAATGAAATCTGGACTAAGTTAAGTGCACCTAAACCCATCCCCAACCCCAAAGACAGTGGCACAAATGTTGGCTTTTGGGAGCTGACAAATGTTATTGCCAGTGCAGTAACTATTGGCAATAACTGGAACCATGTGTAAGGATCCCAGGTTTTCAAAATCATAATAAAGTACAGTCAAGATTGGTCAGGACATGTTAGGCAGGTCTATATAGGTCACCTGAAGTCCCATGAGAGTAAGGCCTCTTGTGAAGTGTTCAAGGCTCTTTTGAGATCTTAAATCATGTAAGAAGCCTAGATAACTAGATACCTTGTAATGGCAGGGTAGCAAGCATAATGGGGGGGGGGGGTATTATTGCCAAGCTGAATGTGCTGCTTAGCTTGGAAAAAAAACAAGTGTCAGCCATGCTCATAACAAAAACAACAACATCCTCCCATCCAATATTCAGTGAGAGCAACATGATGGACTGATGCCTGAAAATTCACTTGACGTCCTGTTTAAGGCTCATGTGAGACAAGGCTTCCTTTCCTTAAATTCTTTTCCTTAAAAGGGAGCCCTGGTGGCACTGTGGTTAAATGCCAGTACTGCAGCCACAATGTTGTGAGTCGATCCCAGGGCTCCAGGCTGACTCAGCCTTCCATCCTTTCATAGGTTGGTACAATGATTACCCAGCTTGTTGGGGACAGTTGGCTTACAGATTGTAAGCTGCTTAGAGAGTGCTGAGTTCACTATGGAGTGGTATAGAAATGTAAATGATAAATAAGTGGCATCCTTTACAGAAAGGGACTCTTGATAATCCAAACTATGAGGTAATTTGACCTATTTTATCCAGTGGAAATGTTCCACCTGTGGGCTTTTTTCATGTGCTTCTAACAGTTGCCAGAGCAGCATGACCTGACTCTACAGATGTTGTGTGATAATATTTAAAGGAGGAATCAAATGTGTTGGATGGGCCACACTTGAAATAATTACTCTTTTGCATTACCATTCCCAAAATCCCTCAGCTAAAATGAGGGATCTAAGAGTTACAGTCTGGAAAAGCTATGTTTCCATCCTCTGAACAGGTGCCTGGTGTTCTTTGGATTGTATATGATGTCCTGAGCACTAGTTCACTTCTTTTCACAGTCATTTATTTTATTTGAAATATTGCCCAGGTTGCAGCTAGATGGATATGTAATGCAAAATAGTGACATGTGTGCAAATGTCCAAAAATGTACAGAGCTTGCAGGTTTTCATCTGCTTTATTCCCCTTTGGTTTCATCTTATTACAGATTTTTTTACTCCAGAAAGCTGCCTCCACCCAAAATATATGTTCTCATGACACATCATTGGAATGCATATAATCTTTTGTCCTGTTCCTAATTACAATGCTCAGAGCTCTACAACAGCTAGAAACAGTGAGTTTCAAAAGAATGGAAAATGGTTAGGAAGGAGAGAGTTCACTGTCCAAGTTGTACAGACATGGCTGAGAAATCATTCCATATCTTACCAGAGACAGCTAGATCTTCATAGACCAAACCTGCATAAGCAGTCACCCAAGCCAAACCCATCCAAGTACAACGGCTTTCTTGGTTTCCCCTCATTATGATACTGAGCATATGTCTGCTTTATTCTTATCAGTACAAGATAATACCAACTTCTGTCCCTATCGCTTTGGGGTTTTCTGATAGCGTTGATTGCTGGGGGTGCTTAATCAAAATAGCCACAAGCTGATGGAATGGTCTGGGCTTGGAATTTGACAGACCATGCCAACTTTACTAGTCCTATGATCAGAAATATGACATTTGTTGTTGTCATGAACAGCTATGAATCAACTAGACAAGATCCTGAAGTATTAATATAAATCATTACATACTAAATTTAGGATTGTCCATGCCATTTTATTTTCAGTTTCTATATATGGCTGTGAGAGCTGGCAGGAAGAAAATCAACTCATCTGAAATGTAGTGCTGGAGAAGACTTCTTTGGATACCATGGCCTGCTAAAAAGACAAGCAAATTGCCTAGAACAAATCAAGCTTGCACTCTCCCTAGAAACCAATATGACAATACTCAGACTGTTGTACTTTGGCCATATAATATAATAATAATAATAATAAAATTTTATTTCTACCCCGCCTTTC
>CM034701.1:325674253-325690351 GCA_020142125.1 Phrynosoma platyrhinos
ACCAGCAACAAATCATTCATGGGATTTCCCTGGTTATTCCCAGGATAAGTCCTCTCTAATCGCGACGTCATCTGAAAATCTTTGCCGCCTTTTTAATCACAGCTTTCCCCTGCGTGATAAAGTTCTTAGGATTTTAATGGACATTGTTTCACTCATTTCATTAATAGTCACATCAGCAAAATACTGGAAAAAGGTCTTGTATCTGTTTTGCACATTAAAGGGATAAACCAGAAAGAATCTAAAGCACACAGATACACAACCTGTCTCATAAGGACTAGTGGAATTCTGAAATTACATGGATGACTGACTACTGATATGGTTCAAAGCATCAAACATGGGAGAGTGAGGAGAGACAAATTCCTGCCTATTATATTTTCACACTGTTGAAGGGGATGGGTGTAGGAAGAGTAAAAAATAACTGTCAGATCCAAAGCATGGTACAGGTCTGAAGAACTTGTGTTCCCTGCAGAGATTGTGGAACTGATTTGAGTTATGCCAAGAGCATAATTCACAGACACAGCTCAAAAGTATTGGTCTCACCACAAGCTGTTTCAAATAACATATAATTAATGTATGCATGCCATGAACATGCACCTATTATATAGGCATTCACACACATATCTGATGTTCATCGTAGCTCTGTGCTGGCATACACACAGTGGCAGATGTGTTTGTGTAACCATTGTGTGTATGGAGCAACTGTAGTAAAAGCTCTAAGCAACTTTTTAAATGGACTTTTCTTCTAGGTTACTATTCTAAAATTAAAGAATTCCCAGGTTACTTTCCCAAAGAAGCTGCCTGGGTTTGGTGGTGGTGTGTGTGTATGTATGTGAGGGAGAGGGAGAGAGAGAGAGAGAGAGAAGGTAAAGGAATACAATATTATATGTTGTAGTATCTAGATTAGATGTTTTCAGTTTAAAACAAATCTTTATAGATGTTACAATAATCTCCTATTTTGATGATTACTTTATTTCTCATGATTCTGGGAAGTTTTTACCTAAGAAGGCCTGCAGTTCACCAACTAATGGAAACACTGGATCTGGGCCTTTGCAGATTACCAGAAATACTGCAAATTGAGGCCACTTTAACTGCCCTGACTCAATGCTAAGGAATCATGGGAACTGTAGTTTATTGTGGCACCAGAGCTCTCCCACAGAGAAGGCTCAATGTCTCAGAAAAAAATACAATTGCTATGATTCCCTAGCACTGAGCCAGGGCAGTTAAAGTCAGGGGTAGGCAAACTTTCCCCCTTAAGGGCTGAGGGACTTCAGCTCCCAGAAGCCTCGACCATGTTGGCCAATAGTCCTATGTTGGCCAATAGCTCCTGGGATTCTGGGAGCTGAAGTCCCTCGGCCCTTAAAGGGGAACAGGTTACCTACCCCTGGTTAAAGTGGACTCAATTTGCACTATTTCTGGCAGTCTGCAAAGGCCCTTAATTAGTGGACTGATCATTATTATTCTGCATTATTTTCGTTATGCTATAGCGCCCTCTACTGCACATTCAACAGGCATAGGTATAAATGAAATGTTGACCAGCCAACATGGAAAAACAAAAAGGAGAAAGTAAAAAAGGAAGAAAAACCATATGCAAAATTTTCTAACACACTCTTCTGTCTCTCTCTCTCCCATCTATCCCTCAAACATGCAACAAATGTACAATGAATTTGTCTTTGTCCACTTCTGTCTCTTTATCTGAATAAGAAGGGCGAGGGGGGGGGGAGTATTCATTCATTTTCATTCTTGATTTTTTTATCGCTCTTTTAAGATTTTCATTAGCTATTTCTTCTTCATTTTCCTGTGATGTTGGAGTCCTTTAAGGTTTTTCTTCTTGGTCTGTTGTGCTTTTTAAAAATACATTGTTTCCTTTGGCTCACCCCCCCTCCCCCAATTCCATTTACAGTAGCTCTTTAATGCTGGCAATCATTCAACTGTATTGTTGTGATTCACAGCTTTAAAAATGTGGTCAGCTGCTTCAATGGCGTTTCCTCATGGATGTCTAAACATATGTTGAAACCAACATGCAAAATCCTGAAGACTTATCTCCTCACAATCCCAAATCTCCTTTGTGTTCTTTTATCTCACTGTTTTTGGGTGATTCTTTACTTCATTCTACATGATAAGTTTGTAGTCAGATCTGTTTTTTGTTTGTTTGTTTTACATTTTTCACATTGCACTACTCAGATTTTCGCATTTTTGGTCTGGCATACTGTCAGGTGTGTTAATTGTTTGGCTGATTTATTGGCTTTTTAAAAGAACATGGACAATTCCTTCTTATGCTTGGGCAGGTGTTAAAGAAAGTTGTGACCTATTCCAGTTTATAGTGTGACATACATACAAGACAGTTGCTAGCTCTGTGGCTCAATGAACAAGTTTTCAGCCCATGGCATCTAATATTCTGTTCCTCCTCATCTACAAGGGCTGTGTACAGCTTTCATCTGAAATTCCCTAGACATGATAAAGTTAGAGGAGTGCTGACACAGAAAATTGCAGTATTCATCCTACACTTGACAGAAATTCGCCATCCTCTAGATGTGGGAGGTATGAATGAAATTTTCTGCCAGGATGGTTTTGTAATCTGAAGGGCTAGAAGCACTGGGATAGCTACTGAAATGAATGCCTGTGCATTGACCACTGCAAAAATTGGGTCTTTAATGGCCACCAGTGGTTGATAAATCTCCAGTAACAAGAGCCCTTCAGGGAACGGGAAGTCTAATTTCCATGGTAGAATCACTCTTAAACTTAAACTTCTATGGAGTAGCCTACTGACCTCCACTGTAGGAGATGAGTCAGATTTACAAACTATTCAAGTTGAAAGAATGATCATAGCTTTTTGGTGGTAAAACCTTGTGGTCAGCTATCAATAGTGTGGAGGGGTCTGTTAGTGCCCATGTCAATAGTACCAACACTAATATTGACATCAAGACTGAAGTCAAAGCCTCTTATGCTGATAGCTTATTGCTGGAGGATAGGCAATGGAGCTGCCCTTCAGCATTAGACACCACTGCTATTAGAGATATGTCAAAGGACCTTGAAATGCAGATGATGGAAAGAGGCAGTCATCTTCATCTCATCATCTGATGCTTGCTCCTAGAGCAAAGCTAGGGTGACTGGTTATAGCATGCATGTTTAATTAAAGCTTGTCACAAATCACAACTTTATAACTTAAGCCCTATGCCCATGCAAAGCAAGTGAAGTGTCTGCCTGCAGAGCACAATATACTCTCACAAAGGGTTTCCCCCCAAAAGAAGAAGAAGAAGAAGAAGAAGAAATAAAAATAATGATGAAAAGAAAGAAACAGAGAAAAGAAAAGGCACTTCTTTGTCTCTTTTTTAAAAAAAGAATGAGGAGATGGTTCCCAATTAAGCCAACAACTGCAGCAACCAAAGGAGTGGGACCAGCCTGGCTACTTCCCTTGAGTAGGACTGAATGAGATACAGGCAGGGGGTGGGTGGGGGAGATACAAAACTGGTCAACCTCCTTTGCTGTAGGGAGAGTGAAGGAAAACTTCCATTCTATGGATTTCCTTACATTAACCTCTTAGGGTCTTAGGGTCAAAGCCATTATTTTGTCACAATTTTAGGCATTGCCCTCATACTCAACCTTTATCTTTCAGCTGATATATATTAGGCTGTAGAAACAATAATGTCTTCACAATTTGCTAGCTATTCTATCTCCCATATCAAAGAGATTCTTGTATTCATTTACATTACCGTCATCTAGAGCATTCAAATTACCTCAAATAATTTTTGTTGTTGTTGTTGTTGTTACCTGCCTTCAAGTCAACTGACTTATGGCACCCTATCACAGTTTTCTTAGCAAGTATTTAGAGGAGGTTTGCCATTGTCTTTCTTTTAGGCTGGAGAGAGTGACTTGCCCAAGCAGATCCTGGACATTTCCATGGATGATGGGATTCATACCTTGCGGTTCAAGAGTCCTAGTCCAACACTCAAGTGTCTATACTACACTGGCTCTCCTTGGTAATTTACCCAATTAGATATTTCTTTTTTATCATAATAGAAATTTGTTTCCTCTGTCCTATACAATAATTTTTGTCTTCATATAGCTTTAAACAAGCTTTATAAAGCATGCTTAAAAATATATATTTTAAAAAAAGATGCTAATGTATAACGTCTACTAAGCTAGTCTGAAAAATGAATAATGGTTTTCCAGCCACAGTGGTAATAGGCATTTGTAAGTCCATAACATATATTTAAAATGTTAAAATTCACATGACTGAAAGAGTGAATGTGGGTTCAGATTAGATTTTGTTTTTTTGTTGTTGTTTTTTTTAAAGAAGATGACTTTAAAGAAATCTAATACAATTATCCTCTTTTGGTAAAACGAACACTGGTATGGTTATGCTGGTACTATGACATCATTCTCATCATGACAGTGCCTCTTTAATGAGAAAAACAGGGAGAAATTGTTTCTAAAAAGTAGGGGGAAGTTACATAAATTATATATAATTTCACATTTGTACAAATTTTTGTTCTTAATACCCTGTGCTTGAATATAAGATAAAATTAAATGCTGAGTAAATGGTAAACTCTTTGAGGTCCAACATCTATAGTTCTAAAACTGCTATGATCTAATCATAGTTTAGAACTAATGATCTAAACAATAAATAATAATATGATTATGAGCAAAAAGAGCCTGCAATAAACTGCCCCAGTGTGGAGTAATTTCTGTTCAGGATTTCAGCCACACCATTCTTTTCTTCCACCACCCTCCAACTGGGCCTGCTTTTTCACCACTGGACTGTTCTAAAAAAATTTTTTTTGCCTCCCATTTTAAGGTATCTCCTCAATTTTGGGTTTTAGGGAAAGTGGGAGAATGGAGTGACACACTTGTGTACAATCCCAGCTACACTACAATGTCTGATTTTTCCACTGATGTCCATGCTTCAGTTTCTGGGAACATTCTCACTATAAACTAGGAAACAGTTGAATGAAATAACAATATATTTCTGTCTACTTCTAACATTTCTATCTGCTTCTTTTCCCATCACCCTTCTCCATCAGTATCATGTATGTGATTATGTTTGGAAACTAGCTTGGTTCTATTGGGTTTATTGTAATAGAGAATAGTGCTGAAAAATTTAACAGTAAAAAAAAGTAGCTGCCTTCAAAGGTGCACTCATTTAGATTTTACATTATGGGAATGTATTTAAATCTATCTTACTAATTAAAATTTAGAAGTATAAACTGCAATTCTAGACCAGTGGCATATTTTTACCAAAGGAAGTTCTCCAGTAGTGTCCCCTCACCAGTGGAATAGATACTGTTAGCAGATTGAATTCCTCCCTCCCCTACAGATTTCCAAATATCTCCCAAAGGCATGGATTTGGGAGACCCTGTGGGGCATGCCTAGCACTAAGGAGAAGGAAAAATTCTCACTAAGCAGAAATTTGTTCACTAATATGGGATTGCAGGCCAGTGAGACTTCTGAAACATGCATTCAAATTAATCAATTAAATAGTGTTAAAAAACTGAGAACCTGAGAAAACATGTATTATACATTAAAATATTTATATACTACCCTATATCCATAGGTCACAGGACAGTGTACAATAAAATCAATTTAAGACAATATATAACAATAAGTATAATTTAGAGTAAGCTAGTGTGGTGCAGTAGTTTGAGTGTTGGACTAGGACAGGGTTCAAATGCCCACTAGGCCATGGAAATCCACTGGGTAACCTTGGGCAAGTTACACTCTCTCAACCTCAGAGGAAGGCAAAGGCAAGAGTCTCTGAACAAATCTTGGCAAGAAAACTCCATGGTAGGTTTCCTTTAGGGTTACCATAAGTTGGAAATGACTTGAAGACACACACACAGCGGCAACAGCGGCAACAATAAATCTAAAAAACTAAAAATATATCAAATTGTCACTTTAAAACCAGAAAAATTAAAAACAGTTAAAATAATTTAAAATAAAACCAACTATGGTATATGTGCAAACTGAATAAAATCAATTACACTGCAAGCAAATATCTGTGGTGTGTGACTGGTACTACTCCTGAGTAAGTTTAACAAATCTATTATAGGTAATAATTTAATATGGAGCACCCCCATTCCACAGATTGAACATCAGGGTTGTCTTTTTGTTAAAATTATATTTGGATACCAACATGGGATTGAATCTTCAATTATTTCCCCAAACTATAATGGGGTGGGTTTGGGGGAAGCATACTGCTATTCACATTTCAGTTTCAATTGAATGGACTTTGAGAGCCCCCCCCCCCCCCCCCCCCCGCAATACTGAACAGAACCCATATGACATCTATCCTTCTAAAACCTTAGGTCAGTTGCATTTTAAATAGGAATTCTTGCTGAATATAAACATTTTTATTATCAAACATCAGACCACTTTCCTGAACACTTTTGGTAATGTTAGTGATATTTAGTGGTTGCCTTATAGCATCATCTAGTAAAACTGAAATTTTCCTCAAAATACAATGACAGACATTTGGACTTTAAAGCTGCTAGTTGGTGGAAGTGTACATTGGAAACTGCATACAGCGGCAGAGTTACATTGGTACAGCAAACCACAATAATTTACATTAATATGTAAAAGTTGTTTTATGCTTTCCTCAGAACTTACATAATCTTAAGAAAACACCAGCATTTAAGAAGAGTACATCTCCACTAAACAACAGGATGATGCAATGGTCTTTGAAGCAAAGGACCTTTGCTTCTGAAGTTTGATTTAACCTGGATTCTCAAATGAACAAGCAAATGTGCTGATTTATGCCCTTATCTTTGTATTGGTAAAATCAGGACAGTGCACAATATCCCTTGGCACATGTGTGCTACCACATTGCTTCTTAGGATATTTAATAAGGGTTATAGTCAGTTTTTCCTCCTAGTGTGCCAGGGAGCTGTACCATATTTGTGCACATTGTCTACAAATGTTTCTTTCCTGAAAATGTGCCTCAGATCGACAGCTGATGGTTTCCAGTCCACTGGTCTCTACTTTGAGTAGTGTTCTGCTAGCAGAAACAACAAGGTGCATTCCACCCACACACCATAAGCATCTGCTCCAAATGGCTAGATAACTTTCTGGGGTTGGTTTTGACAAGACAGAGAGCTGCAGGGGAAAGGGAGATAGGACTTGATATGACTGTTAGCATTATGCCCCATGCTGTAAACTTTGGGGATACACATATGTCAATGTATTACATTTTCAACTCCTGTATCAGCCAGGTTACAAACTGAAACTATAGGCTGCTGAAGCCAGCTCAGCTATTTTGGACATGGCAATATGGAATGGAAAAGAGAATATTAAAGATGTATTTCCTTCTAATACTAAGTGGTATCTCTTCTCTATTTTTGGTAATTTAGATGTATATCAGTTCTTCGATATGAAGAACTGATGTTCATTGCAGTTTAAGTAATACATAAAAGAAGCTTTGATTAATAATCCTTTAATTTTTTTATCAATAAACTAAAAATCCTTTAACCATTTTGGCAGCTTCCAAGGTGCCAATCCCACACTTACCTCAGAGTAAGGGTCAGTAGAGACCAGCCAAAAGGGGTGGCCTAGGTGTAGAGTCGGGGTGTGGAGAACGCCCCAACTCCACCCCCATGTCGTCCTCATGCTGCCCATCCAGACAGATGGCAGGTGGTGTCAGGACGCCCCCTTGGCGCTATGTTTAGACACACTGCACCAAAGGAGTGCAGAAAAACTGCTGCCGCCGCAATGGCACCTTTTTGTCACTCCAAAAAGCTCTTTTTGGAACAGCAAAGTGCTGGATCGGAGCCACAGCGTGTGGTTGCCGCAGCCCTGATCCGGCACTCTCGGAGCTGTCTGTAGAGCCCCTAAGCCTCATTAAGATTAAAGGGGCACTTCTGAGTAGACATATATAGGTTTACACTTACACTTATGCATCTGAGGAAGTAGACTTTAGTCTATGAAAGCTCATGCTGCCAATCTCTTTCAGTTAGTCTCAAAGGTGCTACAAGATCTCTCTACATATAGGTTTACACAGTAAGACCCATATATGATAGAAAAGTCTTACTGCAATAGACTGTTTAAATACAAGTATTATTAGAAAAGCATTGCTAAATGGTTAAGTGAAATATACTCCTGTAAACCACTAAGAATGACTTCATAGGTTAGCCAATGGAGGAAGATACAGAAGCTGTTAAAACAAGTATTAGAAATGTTTTACAGAAAATAAATGGGGTTTTAAAATGAAAACAGTACCATCTTCAGCAGTCAAAAAATAAACAAACAAAAAAGACTGATTCAGACCCACACTAACCAAGAAGGCATGAATACAGCCTCTTTAATACAGCTCAGTTGATGTCTAGAGCAACAATGTGGTTTGGTCAAAGTGAACAGCACTGGGGCAATTGTATAAAAATGTATATAATATATACAAATATGTAAAGCTCAGGTTTGCAATTCAGTTGGTTTAATATATTTTTGAAGTCCTTACCCGTAGTTCAAAATATGGTAGCCAGGCTTATCTCAGGAACAACTAGGAGGGACCACATCACTCCGGTCTTGAGGTCCCTCCACTGGCTGCCTATTCGCTTCCGGGCTCAGTACAAGGTGTTGGTTATTACCTTTAAAGCCCTAAATGGCTTGGGTCCAAGCTATATCAGAGACCGCCTCCTCCCGTACAATCCTTCCTGCGCACTTCGATCTTCTGGGAGAAACTTCTTGGAGCCTCAAAGGTCCAGGCTATCTACAACCTCCCAGAGGGCCTTTTCTATTGTTGCCCCCAGACTCTGGAACGACCTGCCGGAAGATATCCGTCAATTAACATCCTTGGACAGTTTTAAAAAGGCTGTCAAGACAGATCTCTTCCAGCAGGCCTTTCCAGACTAAATTACCCAGCCTTGGGGCAACTTCCTCCTTATCTAAATCCAGTTCCCTTGTAAAGTAGCAATGAGAATATATGATACGGTTTGTTAAATTTTAACTATTGTTTATTGTTTGACTTTTAATGATATTGTTATTTAATACTGTTTTAAGGGGAGGGGATATCTTGTCATTGTACTGTTTTTAATTTGTAAACCGCCCGGATTGGGAAACCATTGGGCGGTATAGAAATAAATTTTATTATTATTATTATTATTATTATTATTACCCACACATGAGGGCTTGGGTGGCTTACAATAAGACCATTAGCATAATAGAATATAACCAATCTGATCAAAACTAAACTGATAAAATGAAGAATGTTATTAAGAAACAGGGAATCTTTTAAAATCTAAGAATATAACCAGTAAAAGAAGAGTGTAGCTGTTATGAACTGGTAATGAGAGACCCAACCTAACCTCAATGGGAAGTGACTTTTTGCTACATAGAAGATCCTATATTAGGCTATCTAGGTTAATTAATTAAAATTAATTAAATATATTAAAATAAATAAAATTAAAATTGCAAAATTTACTTTCCCAGAAATAAACTTTAGAAGTGATTATCCAATCCAGATTCCAATCTTACTATAACTTTCCACTGACACTAAGACAAGATACTGAGGGCTGCATCCACATTATATAAATAATCCAGTCTGACACCACTTTAACTGTTATAGCTCAGTGGTGTGGAATTCTGGGACTTGTAGTTTTATGAGACATTTAGCCTTCTCTGTTAGAGAGCTCTGGTGTCACAACAAACTACAGTTCCTAGAATTCCATATAACTGAGCCATGGCAGTTAAAGTATGTCAAACTGGATTATTTCTTCAGTGTGGATGCAGCCCTCGGTCAAGGCTACTTCATGATCTCCATTAGCATGGAAATCCTCTGAAAAGAACTGAACCTTTGGAGGTAAGGGGTAAAAAAAATGTTAGCAATTGCTTTCACTCTCCTAATCAAGTCAATCCAGATGGAGAGATTGACAGGAAGGGTCTTAACTTTTCAATCTCATGATGGCTTTGAATGCAAATTGCTTTAAATTTTGTTTAAAACATTGTTTTGCATTTTAATTTTTTGTTCTATTTCATTTGCAGTCTACCTTGGACTATGATTGGAGAAAAATGGATTGGAAATGGAATGAATGGACAACTCTGTAAAATATGTACAAAAAGAAACACTGTTTGAGTTTACATAGATTTTATTGTTCACATATTTTCTGTCTTGCCTCATTATACCCATATCATGAAATGTTACTAAACCGTCCTTAAAGAAAAAAAATCTTACAAACCATGGCAGCTTTAGCAGCCAAATTATCACTATATACAGTGCATAATGATACTGCTTTTTATAAAGAATTTATTCTAAAAGGAATAAATCAAGTAACATAGTTAAGGTACAAACATTGCAAACTGCCTTTCATCCAACAGATGCATTTGGAAGCTATTTAGTGCAACTGTCTACAACAGCCTCCGTCAATCTGAAGACCTCCAAATGTGCTGGACTAAAACTCCCACATTCATCCACAGTTATGTGTTCAAGCTTACTGGGAATAATGGGAATTGGGAACTGGTACATAACTAATTCCATAGGTTCTTGGATGAAACTAATGATTTAGAACCATTTCAATCTGGGCATTAAATAGTTTGATGACAGAAAATGCCCTTCTTATACAACTCTAACTAAGCAGGAGGAGTGTGTGCATGTGTTTTCCATTTTGGACACCTAACATTGTGCAACGGGGAATTATCTGATAGGGTCGGAAGAGCAATGCATGATATTAATTCTACTCTACATAGTAATAATGGTAGACTCTTGTTTTTGCAGTTGTCAGCATAACATTGCCTCTTTGTTTCTCATGTTTAATAATTATTTAAATGTTAAAGTTTTGGAAAAGTCTATTAATGTTCTGGTGCATATTGCCATATCTGCTTTCCCCACTCCCCCAAATACCAATGAGACTACAGAGGTCTCTGAATAGGTGTTGGACATTGATATTGGCCAAAGCAGTTCATTTGGGAGTAGATGAAAATTCTTTCTCTGGCTCTGCATTTCCCTTAAAAAGCAGGTTTTCAGTTTGAAAACATTCTGTTAGTGACATATGCATAAGCCATCCTCTACATATGTGAGGTGAATTATTAACCATAATGCAACAGATTATTTTGTTGACAGCAGTAGAAGAGTTGTGCATATAGCAATATTATGTATAGTGGTTGTGGATTGCACAGTAGCATGCAGTCATTGAATGTGTTGTGCAATGCTGCTATTCTGCACATTGTGTATGGCTGGCATAGCATACGTCTGGGTTGTGTATGGCTGGCATAGCATACGTCTGCATGTGAGTTTGAGAATGCTGATGCTCTTGGCATTTCATCTTGACATGTACAAACCATAAGCAAGAATACCAATTCTCACATATGCTTAGGCACCAGCTGTGCCATTTTCTAAAGTATTAAGATCTTGCATCCTTCATATTCTTCTGAGTCAAATAGTTTCTGATTTATGGTGATCCTAAGCTGATCCTATCAAGGTTTCTTGGCAAGATTTGTTGTTGTGGTGGGGAATTGCCATTTCCTTCCTCTGAGACTGACAGACTGTTACTTGCCCAAGGCCACCTAGTGGATTTCCATGGCCAAGCAGAAATTGAAACCCTGATCTCCAGAGTCCTAGTTCAGCATTCAAATCCATAATAATAATAATAATAATAATAATAATAATAATAATAATAATATTTATTTATACCCTGCCTTCTGGAAAACCAATCTAGGCGGCTTACAACAATAAAATGTGAAATCCACATAAAACATATATACAATATAACAAACCCTTCCCCCCCTTAAAACAGTATTAAATCAGAAAATATTTAAAAAGCCATATTATTAATTCCAATTCTAAAAAACAAACTTGCCCAATAAATGAGCCCAGCAATATTAATCCTCACCATCCTCAGATGGGGGCCACGAAGGATCATACGCTGGGGTGGGATAGTTATAGCCGAGTCCGGGATGTTAATCCTTACACCACACTGGCTATGAAAACCTCTAGATTACAATGCTGTGATGTATTTTGGTGGAACTATCTTTGAAAATTATCCAGAAACTTCAGCTGATCCAAAATGGGAGCACCCAAGTAATTAACTGGCACTGGCCATGAGCACCATATTACTTTGGTCTATAAGTAGAATTCAAAAACATAGCCAAGGAATTCAAAGACATATGCAAAGGAATTACCTTTGCAACTAACTGAAAGAAAGAAGTTGGTAGCATGAGCTTTCCTAGACTTGAGCCTACTTCCTCAGATGCCTGCCTATAAGTAATTACAAGGGAGCACTCATTATTAGTTATTAATGTCCTCCCTAGAATGGCTTGTATGTCCCAACTTTGAGGCCATTTTATCACTAGGTGAAAATATTATTTTCTTGTGTATTTAGCATGTAATGCACATTGTCTTGAATTAACTGTAGTTTTATCTATAGGTCTAAAGTAGGACTCTTTAAAAGATATGGTAATTGCTTTATTTCATCTTTGTATTGGTGTTTATTATATTCAAAATCTAATAGCTAAATAAACAAAAAATATTTATAGCAAAATTAAATCAATGTTAGTGACCTCATCTTTTGAAAAACTGTGATAATATCAAGAATATGCCAAAACCGACCTCTGAAGCTTACATAAGTCATGGTAAGTTAATGAAGAAAAATGAAGTGTGCCAGCCAGGGTAGCAGTTATATTTAAAAGAGAGTATCATATTTTGCAGTATTAACAAAAGATTTTGTAGACATGTCATTTATGCACAGAGACTAGATTGAACCTTCACATTTAAAATGAGACCATATCTCAGAATTATTGAGAGTTTACAGTTCAGTGAGAAAAGTAAAGCTAATTAATTTGACTGAACTGTTGCAATATACACTAATAAGAATAAGGCAAGTTAGTGATTTTGTCAACATAGAGAAAGTGACACCATACTGTTTAGAATACATTGATAAAATAGAGTCACATCATTTTACTATGAGCAAAAATACCTGTTTTTGCTTGCAGTAGAATAGATCTTATGGGGCAGTATTTTCCACTCCCCATACTTTGAGTATGGCACGAATTAGAATGCTCACTCTGTTACTAAGTATGCTCAATAAATATGAATATTAGACTTTGATACATAAGACAGGGATGCTGTCTGTTGCCAGTGTCTAAAGAATTCATAATGGACAGGGTAGGGTTGCTGCAGCCTGGATATTTTGTTCATCTAGGAAAATCAATTCAAATTGCAAACTGCAAAATCCCCTCACACACATACACACACTGCTGGCATGGAAATGGTTGCATTGATTAAGAGCTATCAGTATTTAACAGCCTTTTCTACTTCCATGGAATGAAGACCTGCCAAACTGGCTCGGACTGCTATACTCCCATTGGAAGTAAATATCTATATTGATTGGCTTTGTTCTGTGTATCCCCAACTTTATTGTCTTGGTTGCTCAGACCATTTAAGAGCCATTATCAGAACCTGAAGGGTACCATCTCTGCCCCTTTGCAAGCACATGTTGAGGTCATGTTTGCCCAACCCAGAGGCATTCCCTTCACTTTTAGGAAACCACTCCTGAAATTAGGAAGACCTTTAAAATACAGACACATAGTGACACATTCTCTCTCTCTTTGACCTGCATCTCTCTGATCTTTTCCTGTCTCAAGTAATCTTCTCCACATCAGAGGGTGAGAATATCCATGTGTCTGTTTTACACTGTGAACCCCTTAAGCTTAGCTGCCTCCTTTAGTCTCCTTTAGATGGGTTAAGAGAAACATTTTAGCTTCCATACCATACCTCCCCACACACACTTACTTACTTACTTAGAGAAACTGTTAGTTTCTGCAGCTATCTTTTTTTGTATTTTAATAAAGAAATAATAGTTTTTGCTTCAAAATCAGCTTGTTTTTAAAGACTTCAGCTTATAAGATCCTGCAGAGAGCTTGTGCCTAAAAGAGCTTGTTCCCCAAAAAAACAGTGCACTGCTCTTAACATGTGTTGTTTAAGAAATATAACATTGTTTATCATACCATACTTTGACACAACAATAATCTACATTAGTAAATGCAGTGTGTTGTCTCAAAGGAAAAAGCAAGACTAAAAATTCATAGGGTTCTTATAAAAATAAAAACTCAGCAATTACAATTATATTTTCCATGACATTTTATAAAATAATTTGATTTTGTTGAACAAAAACATGACTATTATATAATTCTTACCAGTACATTGGCCAGTATTGGCTGAGACTAGCTATAGCATTCTTCAGCCCACCTCCCAATTGCCATCTAATAAAGGCCGCTGGCATTTTGAAGGTTAGGATAGGCATGAAACAAGGAGCAGAAACAAAAAGAAATGTGTGCTTGTTATACTCAAAATGCTGAGTTAGCCATTTAAGACAGATATACAGACAAGGCATGAAGCTTCATTACCATTCATTTTCATAATTACCAAATATTGCCAAAGATCATATGTAACCAACATTCAGAAATCCTGACCATACACAGAACCCACACACTAACCTCAATTTCCAGTGTACAACACAGTGAACATCCACTCAGTTGGCAATGATGCAAAAACCAAAGATCGATAAGATTTATAATGCTCTCTTTTTAATGTTGTATATCAGTACAATTTGTACATCATTAAAAAATGTTGTGAGATTGTACTTAGTTGCTGCATACTTTAACTGTATTTTAGGACAAAAATATCCACAAATATGGATGCATTTTAGGGGGGGAAACCTGAAATTTAGGACAAAAGCATCCACTAGTGTAGAAGCAACCATAACTTGGTTAGTTATGATCATGACCCATAAAGCCCAGTACAAATTGGGTCCAAACCATCTCAAAGGCCGTATATCCCCATATAAACCACCACTATTTCCATTGCATCCATCTGACAGATGAGTAAAGAGAGAAGAAGGGAATCTGTTTGGTACAGAAAGGGTTTTAATGGCAAAAGCAAGCAAGCAAGCAGAGCAGAGCTTAGAATGTGTCCCTATCTTGGATTTTGAACTAACTAACTAACTAATGGTATGGTTGGTTTCCTGCACTAGGGTGCCCCTCTTTGGCTACCAATCTGTAACATCCCCTTTTGATATTAATTTGATATAAACCAATGAAGAGTGACTGGGGCTTGGATCCAGGGGTAAGAGTATCCTCAGCACTCTTCTTCAGCATCATGTTTCAAATAAGATTTTTTCCTATCCAATTTTTCTCCTATCCACTTTTTTCACTGCCTAGCTCTCACGTCTGTACATGGTGATGAGGAATACAATGGCTTGAATGATTCTGACTTTAGTGCTCAGTTGTATGTCTTTACTGTTTAGGATCATATCTAGCTCTTTCATAGCTATCCTTCCCATTCCTAGTTGTCTTCTTATTTCTTGGCTCCAGCCACCATTCTGATCTATGTTTTATCCCAGGTACAGGAACTCTTTAACTGTTTTAATTTCTTTATTGTCTAGGTTGAATTTATGTATTTCTTCCATAATCATTATTTTTGCTTTCTTTATATTTAGCATTACGCCTGCCTTTGCACTTTCATCTTTGACATTCTTTAGTAATTGTTCCAAGTCCGTGATGCTTTCTGCTAGTAATATGGTGTCATCCACATATCTAAGCAAGTATTGTGAAAGAATGCATCCTTGCCTGATCCCTTTGCTTACTGGGAACCCACCTATTTCTCCAAATTCTGTTCTACAAATTCTTAACCTGAGTATAGATTTCTTATAGAAATGTCAGATGTAGTGGCACTCTTAGAGCCAACTATAGCTTTTTGTGATCTACAAAGTCAAATGCTTTGCTGTAGTCTATAAAGCACTTGGGAAGTACTGCCCATTGAAGAAAGTGATGTTTGGATTTACAGTAAACTTTTATGAACAAAGAAGTGCAATTCAACAGTAAGAAGTTCATCTGGAAATACCCTAAGATTATTGGGCTGCCTATATGGGGAAGCAAAGATCCCACAAAAAGTCTGTGTACCTCAGCCTCTTTTTCTCCATAGCAGCCAGGCATCTTGGAGATTCCTAAGCAGGATATGAGAAGAAAAGCTATCTACTGTTGTTGCTTCCCAGCAAATGACATTCAGAAATGTACTGGATTTGATCCTGGAGGTAGCATATTGCCCTCATGACTGGTAGCCTCTCTTTTTCTTTTTTAAAAAAATATTTTTAATAATAATAATAATAATAATTTTTATTTTTA
>CM034701.1:325690451-325701533 GCA_020142125.1 Phrynosoma platyrhinos
ATCCTGTCCTAAAGCCAGTTTGAAATGGATCTAGATAATCGGTTTCATGCAAGACAACTTATTAAACCATGAAGGTTGATAACATTACATTATGTGGCAGCAAATTCCATAAATTATCGATCAATATGGTTGGATGATCCCGGTTCTAAGTGCATCTCTTTATCTACTTCGTCCACTTGATGCATGATTTTAAAAATGCTCTCACATACACCATTGCTGACCTTTTCCCAAATTAAAAATACCCAAACATTGTGGCCTATTTGGAGTCTGTCTCTGTGTGTGCATTTTAGCTACCATATTCTTGAAATGGAGAATAAGCTCAGGAGGCAACCAAAGAAGGCACTGTAATAAAGGTGACTTTAAATTACCCCAAAGCTGAATAAATGCATATTTGAGCAAAACATTCTATATATCCTCAATAATAGTATTATATCAATTGGTCATGGAACAGGCAAGAATAGAAGGGACTCTGATTTTAATCCTCATTGATATCCAAGATTGGATGTAAATGTTGTAATTAATCATTGCTGTGTGCCTTCAGATAATTTCTGACTTATGGTGACCCTAAGATGAAGACCCACAGGGTTTTCTTGGCAAGATTTGCTCAGAGAGGGTTTACCATTGCCTTCCTCTGAGGCTCAGTGCAACTTGCCCAGTGGGTTTCCTTGACCTTGAAGGGATTGATCATACAATGCCATTAAAGTAGGTTTAAAGCTGGAAAAATTTCACTGCTAGATAACAAAGTAGAATAAAATGTTGGTTAAGGAAGGAAATAATATTTTAAAATTTGAAAACCCTTGCTGTGCATCATTTTGCACCATAGGATCATTTTTTGCTCTTCCACTATCCAAAGCTGATCCACTTGGAAGGAGCTGACAGTTAAATAAAAGAAGCCAACAGACATTCTTTGGAGCTGGCGTGGGCAAACAACCCACATGAAGTGGACTGCTCCTCTGCACTATCCAGTGAATGCAATCTCTGCACTCTTCTTCATTTGCATGACTTGAGTCACACATGTAAATAGAGAGGCTTTAGAATGTATTTAAAACTATTTGCTAATATAAGTAAGAAGGAACAAACTTCATATCCTTATGCTATGACCTATGCTTTTATTTCATTATGTTAGTGCTAATGGAAGCATTTGCATAGAGAGAGATTTACTCAGTACAAATATAGCTAGAAGACTCCAAACTGTAAATACTGAGATCATATTCCCCCTTTTTTTCCAATTAAAATATGTTTGATCAAGAAAAATTGCATTCAGACTGTCAAAGGGAAGCAATTTGAGGCAAAAGTAACAGCATCATTATTAGCAAGCAGCTATTTCTGAAAGAAGCTGTATTCATTTCCTACACCATGCACTCTTTATATCATCTTTCCTTTAATAAATAAGATGATTCAAATTATTCCATCCCAGATGTTGTCTGGTCAAAATATAAATGTTTATTCTATTTTTGTTATTCTTTCTGACATCTTGGTTTGCTGAAAGACTTTGGCCCGAAATGCATGGACCAAATAAAGCAGCTTCCAGTCACTTTGAGGGTGTGACATTTACATGACGCATGCCCCCAAAGCAGCTGGAAACCGCACCAAGGTTGCACTAGGAAAATAACTGCTGGACCAAAAAGGATTGGAGATAATCCAGTTCCTGGCGGCAACAAGTTTGGGACTGTGGCAGTGGCCTGCTTTGGAAGTACGTCATGCAGTTGCTGCAGTTCAGGTGTGATCACAACTATCTGATTTGTGCCTTTGAGACCAAGTGCTAAGCACCTAAAATCTAAACAGCAATATTAAAGATAACAAAACATAATTCATGGGCATCTGGAACCATAGACTGAAATATCCTAATATTTGTTAGAAAATTTGACAATGTCTATATCCTAAAACACATCCTGTGCTATACCTCTTATTGAGGATATTTCAAAGTATTTTGGGTTCGCCTTCTTCCCAATCATTTTTGTCATAAACACCAATACCTCTTTTCACTACCATCCCTCTCCCTGCAACACACACCAGTAAAGAAATTTCCATTTCCATCTACTTCACCTATTTTGGTTAATTTGTTTATTTTAATTTGTTTTGTTTAATAAACTGTTTAATTGTAAATAAACACAATTAAATACTTTGCATCCATATTCAAAATTAACAGAATTTAGGGCTGCTATTAAGACACTATCAGTAGACCTCTGATGTAAAAGACCCCTCTGCCTAGCAAATTTTGGTGAGCATTACTGCAATCACAACATAACCTTGAGAATCATATCTGTGGGTGCTTGTTTTTTTGTAATGAAACTTGTACTCATAGTCAACATAATGGAAAATAGACAACCGGCACAAGAGAGATAGCCTAAGAATGATTTAATCCCAATGCCAAATCAAAATCAAAATGTGGCAAATGATTTTTAAATATTTTTTTTCTATCACTGAAAAGCAAATTTACTTGTGGAAAATTATGTGCTACTGATGATTAAGTGAACAGGTGGCAGTGACCCAGTATCACGGAAGAACAGTGTTTTCATATGTGTCTTTCTTCATAATTCAGTTTTCCAGATGTGGTCACAAGGGAAAACAGGCTTTTCCTTATAGCCAGTAAAAATTCAAATAACTCATATTTTTAGACCCATTCAAAGCTACTTAAAGCCAATTCTAAATAAATTTTAATGACTTCAAGTGCTTAAAATTTTGCTGTCTGGGAAACTCTATCTAAATTTCCCTATTGGCCAATGAGCAGGTATCTTCATGTAGCATATCATAAAAAAAATAATATAAAGCTTCCTTTGGATGTAATGCAGTCATATCTGGCTCCTCTATCTAAATTCAAGTGTACTTTTTTGTGACAAATGTTACATTAACAAGTTGGTTATTTTCCAATTGTTTAGGATAAATAAATAAAATATGTATTTAATGAAATAATTGTTACACCCAGGCTCTCATTCACACATCACCATCACCATCACTATTGCCATCACCAACAGCAGCATTACCATCACAATAATAACCTGACATTTATAAATGTATAATAGATTGTCACAAAGACGGTGTGATCTTTTTCAGAGGTGTGGTATGCATATGGAAGACTAGGTACTGTACCTAGGCTAAGTGGATGAACATCATTCATGCAGGTTAACATACTGAACATAGATTTTAAACTTGTCCCTCCACATTCACTGGGGTCAGGGGCACAGGACTTCCGTGAATGTGGAAAAACCGTAAATAATAAAAATACTATGTTTTTATCTGAGAGAAGACCTCTCTAATCTCTAGGTCCTCCAGTGTATCTCTGTGGTCAACATCAGCCAGATATTGACCACAGAATTGTGCTGGAAGAGCTACAAATGCCTAGTGGAGTTCTTTCTAGGAATCTCTAGGTCCTTCAGTGTGACTTTTGGTTAAAGTTGACCACAAAGTGTGCTGGAGGACCTAGATATTCCTAGAGAGAACATATTAATAAAATCAGTGAATAATCAAATCTGCAAAAGTCAAAGCTGCAAATGTGGAGGGATGAGTGTATTGTACTACAGAGGTTTGCAGAAAGAAAAACTTTGATTAGCATACCAATTTGTACAAGTGGACTGGCAGACTATTCTGCTGCAATTGGCATCAACAGTGATCAGATGATGGGAACATAGAGGCCTTTACTTCTTGGCTGGTCACAATCAGCTGGAATGTCACAGGGAGCAATGGCCATGCAGGCTTCTTGGGCTTCTGTATTCAGAGTCTCAGTGCATAATTGGGAGATAAATATGGGCTACAAAACTGCAACATATACCATGGCTTCTATTCCTAGTCAAAGTCTATTCATGGGAGACTGATGGCTAAGTGCAGAATGCAATACAAAAACAGAATCTGGAATTGAGAGCAATAAAACAATTCCTCCCCTTGGCTCCTGGCTCACTCAAAAATGTAGACAAAAAAAATCACACATGGAGAGAGGCAAGGAGGCAAGAGAGAGAAGCTAGTCAATTACTGGATGTACTTGGCCACATGGCACATCACCCTCACTTCTGAAGTTGAGCAAAGGAAGCAGAAACTTCTAACCTGAAATCCTTAACAATCATACTGCTTATTTCAAATGCCTCTTTGCAGTGGCATCACTGCTGTTGGGATCACTCACTGTGGGAGTCCAGAAAGAGCTGGAAGATGGGGTGGTGGACTGCCCTGCCCTCCCTTCTTTCCATTGCCTTGCTTGTCTGCACCCTGGCCAGCACTCTGCCAGATTGCTTCTGCAGGTGACAGGGCTGCAACCTCTGGAGGTACTGTTTAGGGTCTGGTATGGGTACTTGCCCAACAGCCATACCAGACTCTGAATGAACAGTAACACACACACACAATAGCAGCCACTGCTGAGGGGGGTGGGGGAGGCGATGCTGTGGCCTCTGGATAGCCAGTTCAGGGTCTGGCCTGGCTGCTGGACAAACAAGAAAGGGAAGCTACACCCATTCTTGCTTGCTCAACAGGTGTGCCAGTCCCCAGGTGTATTGCCTCACTGGGTTTATGTCCCTCTTCTGGGGTGTCATCTGGTGTGGTCTGCACACCCCTAGTGATGCTTCTGCCTCTTTGAAATTTGCAAGCACAGTTACTAATATAAAGAAAACATAGAGTAATTCAGCTTGCTTAGTGTCATACAGGTGATTTGAATTTGATTAAAGTACATCAATTTTTTTTATTAAGGCACATATAATTAGCAGTAAATGATAGAAAAAGAGAATGCAGAAGGAAACAACTGAGGAAAATAATAATAATAATAATAATAATAATAATAATAATAATAATAATAATAATAAAATTTTATTTCTACCCCGCCTTTCCAAAAAGGATCAAAGCGGCTTACAAAAATTAAAAAGGCCAATATGATACAATAATACAATACAATACAATACAATACAATACGAAACTGGTCAAGGAAGAAAGCAGGAATCAACTAAATCACAAAATAACAGGGAGGAACAGAAAACAATCCAAAATCAACAGAGTGGTACAAGGAGGAAAAATACCAAATGCTGCACTGATTAACATTTACAACAATTAGAATAAGACCATATAGATTAGAAACAAAGAAAAAAATACCTGGGGAGATGATGGGCTAAACGCCACATTGATTACAGATTCTGTGTGTCCTGTCAACTTATGGGAATAGGTGCTTGAATGCTTCTCATATATGTAAGCCTGAAAGAAAATACATTATTTAAATATATATTGATTTACTAAATTCCCATTGATTTAATGAGTCTACCTCAACAGGCACTGACTAATAAATTCAGGACAGAACCTTTGGGGGAAAGGACATCCTAGTTACTGAGATACTCTAGCTATTTCTAAAAAGGGGCATTTACATAAATGAGAACAATCATACATTGGGACAGGAGATAATCTATCATTTAACTACTGTCAATTTCTGTGACCTGCCAGCCTGTACATTGATATCAGTGAGTGGGGAAATTAGTTATAGCAGCTCCAGGGAAGATGTAGCTCCTCACCTTTTGCAGGAGACTATCAGAGGACTGGGGATAGTATTTATTCTTGACATCTACTGGCAAACCCCTGACATATGGCGCTTCCAGTCCTATCACTGTGGAACCACTACTATCACCACCACCACCACCACCACCACCTGAAAAAGTGGACCTAC
Source organism: Phrynosoma platyrhinos (assembly GCA_020142125.1). NCBI lineage: Eukaryota > Metazoa > Chordata > Lepidosauria > Squamata > Phrynosomatidae > Phrynosoma > Phrynosoma platyrhinos. The sequence goes on from CM034701.1 coordinate 325,696,081, forward strand.
TTTACTGTTCTGAGAGAGAGGTCTGCCCATGGAAGAGAAATTCCACAATATCATATGGCCCTTGTGTCACCCCTTGAAGGTTCAGAGGTGCTGAAAAGTTCTCAGCCCACTTCTCAAAAATCTGAGCATTATTTTGTCTCTGTAGCTTGAAAGAGTCAGCCTCCCAAGAACTCTCTGCCTACTTCAGGGAGCACAAAATGGCAGATCAGGCTTCTACTGCCCTGAGTTATGCAATTTTCTCTACCGGAACGAGGACGAACCGCTGAAGCCACAGTAACTTCATTCACTTTGTGGTAAGTATCAGCTTGTTTTTCATTTAATCTATTAGTTTTGCGCTTTACTGCTTTCCTGTTGTTTTTGGAATTCAATGCTTGCATTTGCCCTGCTACTTTATGCTTCATACTAGGGTTAAGTTGATTATTTTCCTTTTCAGGTCGGAAGCCTTGTGACTGCTCGATCTCCCTGTTCTTTTTTATAATTTTCTCAGAGGTTTTTCCATTCTAAGAGGTGGATCCAGGCTGCTGCCTGGTCACTTTGCCCTTCTTTGTATTTTTAACATTTTTAACATGATTGGCTTCAATTTTGGGATGAGAACTTGGCATCTGCCTGGTTTCTTTGCCCCTCTTATTTTCCTTATTAGCCAAGTCTTCATACTCGGGGTGAGACACAGGCATCTGCCCAGTTTTTTTTGCCCCTTTTTACAGATTTACTCTTGTCCAAATCCTCCTTTTTGGGTTGAGTTCCTGGCATCCGCCCAGATTCATTCCCCTTTTCTTGATTGGACTTTTTTGTTTCTTTATTTTGATGTAAACCTGTCACCTTTTGGTTTCTTCAGCCGCTTGCTTAGTCTTTCACCCATTAATTATTCTTTCCTCAATTTCACTCTCACTAGAAGATTCAAGTATCTTTCCTAGCTCCTCTATTTTGTCCATTTTATTTACTTATCTCTCCTATACTAATTTTTAACCTGACTTTCACAGAGAAAGATCACCTCTATCTGGATGGTATGGCAGGTAAATACAAACTGAGGGAGAAGGTTGTTAGGAGTTTTTTTAACGGAAGAAAGTTAACTAAATAGAATTCTATCTCCTGCTTCATGAATGGGATGTGGTGATAAACCCAAGACCTGTGGATTTATCCCCACATGCCATCTCCCCTCCCCCAAGAATACTAATTTAATAACTGAAAAAGTCAGCTATTTGAATTTTAACATTAGATGTCTTACATTTCCTACAGTGTAAAACTGATCATCCTGTCATCCTGAGAATAAAAAGGTACCTGCAACCCTTCTGCAAAATTATTCCTTTGATTATTTCTCTGTCTTTCCTTACTCACAAGTAGATTCTGAACAAATATTTTTTAATATCTAACAAAGCAATCCAAATATATTAAAAATTATAAACTTTTAAAACTCATAAATCTGGAAGACTTGATGTGAGAAAAGTAGCACAAATGAATTTCACACTATCTTATAAACAAACAAACAAAAAACTTTCCAAACAAATAACCAAACAAAATGGTTGAGTCTGCAAATAGTTGTGAGTTGCACAACTGTGGAGCCACTGTACTGAATGATTTTTCATGTATTCACTATAATGAATACACTGTGTTATGTATACATTTACCAAGATTGATCATGACATTCACAGACTTTAGGAATCTTAATTTCTAATGAAAGGCAACTGGTAACTAGAATGGGGGAGGGAGCTTTCATTACAGAATGCTGTTGGGGAAGGACGAGATGAGGCCATGCACTTATCATTACTTATTTAAAATATTTATATAATTGTTGCTCTATATTTGTAGGTTAAGTATTCATGGATTTGATTATTCACATATTACTGTCTGACCCTGCTGCTCTACATGCAATGGAAAAAGAATGTTCTCTCTAGGCATTTATGAGTCTGAGTTATAAGTTATAAGGCATTTATGGTCAATCTCTAGCAGTTAGTCAGGTTAAAAAAAAAAGCAGGCCTACATGTGCAGTTTTTCCACTTTCATGGGGATCCTGCACCCCTAACCCTCACAAAAGTTGAGGGCTGACTATCCTCCTTTGCAGACTGCTATAAATAGTGCAAATTGAGTCCACTTTAACTGCCCTGGCTCAGTGCTAGGGAATCATGGGAATTGTATTTTTTTTTCTGAGACATTGAGCCTTCTCAGTCAGAGAGCTCTGGTGCCACAATAAACTACAGTTCCCATGATTCCCTAGCACTGAGTCAGGGCAGTTAAAGTGGACTCAATTTGCACTATTTATAGCAGTCTGCAAAGGCCCGGCCTATTTCATTTTCTTATTCTTACTCTTATTCAGAAGGCATCAGAAGGCAGCTTATCAACAGCGTGAAGCAGATGGCGCAAAAGATTTGTGTCGGGACCATGCTGCCGCTGTTTGACTTAGAACCGCAGCAGCCATATGCTCCTACCCTTAATCTGGGTCACCACCACGGTTCTGAACCAACAACCAAAAAGGAGTGATATTTCACTTCTCCTTTTTGGGCTGGTTCTTCAGGAAAGAGCTGCACCCAGGGTGGCTTCTGGATGCATTTGAGGCGTGTGTCATTTGAAAGCCATTGCCCAATGGGAGCCAATTTGGGCCATCTGTTTGCCAACATCAACCAATATTTAAAAGCCTCTTCACAGGGAAGAATTATAGCAGCATGGCTTTATGTAAGCCATCCCCTATCTTAGCTGCTATCAAAGAATGCTCATTGGTGAGGACATGTGGTTTCCCTTCCTCCTGGTTGCCATTGAGAAGTGGCATCCATTTATAACTTTCACTGGCTGCCAACTTTACTACATTTCAGTTGCATTCAAACATCTTTAAAGCTATTCCATAATTATTAGTGACTAACAAGAAAAGTTCCAATACTTCCCCCTCACCCTGAAGAATACTAATTTAATAACTGAAAAAGTCAGTGATGTGAATTTTAACATTAGATGTTTTACATTTCCTACAATGTAAAATTCCAAGGGAAAGAAAGAAACCAGGAAGTTAGGGGAAAACAATGAAAGTGTCTAGTTGCATATAGGAATGGCTCATTACATGTACAATGGCTCATCCTTCTTTCTTCTATTTGAACCTATAACTAATAATATAAATCATTGTAACTCACATTGATACTTTCTTTCCATCTTTTCTTCAGTTCAACTAGACATAATTTACCTGTTCTATTCACATCCAACGGGGTTCCTGTGGGGATAACCATACACCTACCTCTGTTTCTTTTTACTGGAAATCTTTTAGCACATTTCCAAAAACAGCTTCCAAGGGGGATTTACTAATGTAACTGTATCAGGGCTATTAAAAAGAAGTTCTTCTACAGAGGTCTTTGTTTTTTTGATTTTTGGAAAAACAAACAAGAAATACACAATTTCTTTGGGCTTCTGAAGGAAACTACCACATGTTTCAAAATGTGTCCAGTTATAATTCCTGACTGAAACTGACTGTGTACAAACGTGTTGAAGACAGAGGTGTATGACAACTATGCTTGCACATCCCTGAACATTAAGAACAGATTTTCCCCCTTGCAGCACCTTTCTGAGCATACAAGGAAACCCAAGAGGGAAGACCTGAGGACACTTGTCTATTTACATGCATGCATTCCAGATATTTTGCCAGTCTTTGTTTTCCTTGGAAGTCATCAAATGTTTCATTCTGCATTAACCTCCACATAACATTTCACACTAGAAGAAATGCAACAGATTGTGCTGAAACATTTGTAGTAGAACACTTAATGGCTAAGTAGGCTTACAGATGTAATCCTGTATATTTAACACTCCCGAAACTTAATTTTCATCCACATGGACTGGAAAGAAAAAAAAACTTGTGGGGTATATTCTGATATGTTGGAAATTCTAGTGCATTTCAAGGGGTAAAAATTCTCTGTGTTCTGAGGAGTGTTCCTAGGCATTGAGTAATGAGTAATCTAGTATACAAAAGCACCCAGAGACAAAAAATACATGTTTATGGGGTGGGAACATTTGTTTTGAATATCTGATGGAAAAAAATCTACAAAAATGTAGGCAACATAATTTAAATTTCCTAAAAATATTGCCACAAATATTAAACACTTTCCAGCTAAGAAAAAAAAGTTGTGTGCTCCCCTCCAATAACTAGGTCTCAGGCCTAAAAGAACATTTTTTTAAAGTTTTTTTTAAAAAAATACTTGGCAGATGATTTAGCATTAATGGTACTGTGGAGTAATTCCTTGTGCCAACCCCAGTAAGTTGTCATTTGGATGTTCAGCTCTTCTTGCAAATACATTTTCCAGACACCATACATCATTGGCTGGTTTTATTTTTTGCTGAAGAAACAAGAGATGCATCAAAACTGATTGTTGTATTAATTTTAGCCCATATACCAACCATCTTTTGAGCATCTTGAGATGTGTCGCTTGTTTCTTCTGTGGATTCCAATGGATACTCCACAATTAGTAGTGCTAAGGATTATGCAGGAAGGAAAGGAAAGATCAAGCATTCTCCTATCACCTACTGATCTCCCACTTGAAACCATATTCAGGCCACTATATTACAATGATGCATATAGTCATGACTTAGCTGTTCTTTTTGGTTTCTCCTGATGACTAATTGTATTTTCCATTTCATTAATGATCCTCATTACTCTGGCCAGAAAATAGAATATTAATTGCCTGTATGTCATGGATAAAATTTTCATCATCTGGTCTCAGTATAAGTTGAAAGTAATCTAGAATGTTTCTTTCTATCAATATATTGAAACGTCTGTAAATTATAGTATTAGATACCATATCATCAACTAAAATTCCAGAGAACAGCCCAAAGGTACAGGATACAACCACCTCGGTAAATAAAGGGACCAGGGTCTGGTCAATGCCAGGAGGAAAGATCTTGCAGAAATTGTATTATTTGAATGATCTTGATATTCTTAAAGGAAAGGTGATGGACAGGTTGCTTACCTGTAATGGTATTTCTTCGAGTGGTCATCTGCGAATTCACACAAATGGGTTATATCTGTGCCTGCACAGCTAGCTCAGAAAGTTCTAGTATCACTGGGCAAATCTTCGGTTGCAACTTTTTGGCGGTAGCTCCGTCCACCCCTATAAAGTCCCTGGCATTCCCGCTCTTTCCTCAGTTCCAAAATGTACGTCATCAAGCAGCAACAGCAAGAAATTTAGTAATGAGCAGGACAGAACTGAGGGGAGGAAGGGTGGGATTTGTATGAATTCACAGATGATCACTCAAAGAAATATTGTTACAGGTAAGCAGCCTGTCCTCCTTCTTTGTGGTCTCTGTGAATCACACAAATGGGTTAGAATGACAAGCTTCGGTCAGTGGAGGATGGAGTGTCCAGATACCAATCTTGTAAATTGAAACAAGATGAGATTTATTAACAACAATAAACTGTAAACCTTAGTTGCAGTTTGGTGTCATTTGCTTGAATTCAACATGCAATAAAACAGTGCAAACATAATTAG
>CM034701.1:325717059-325737082 GCA_020142125.1 Phrynosoma platyrhinos
TTTAGTACAGGAGCAGAAGACAAAGTGAAGTGAGGAGAAAAAAGGACTTTCTGAAGAAGGATTTACAGTATGGTACAGATACAGTGTTTAGTTGCAATATTACACAGTGTTTAGTTACAATACAGTTATACTGCTTACCCAGATTTTACTTTTAACTATTCTACCATTCACCTTCTCTGCTTAAATTAATGTTTTAAAAGGAAACAGCAGATAAGTAGTGATCTGTTAAATGCTTTCAACTTTTTCATTATTTGTGAATTGTAGTTAGACAAGTTGATTGCAAAAACATAAGGACACAACAGAGTCCAAATCCCAAAGTCTCTAATTTTATTATGTTTTGACATTTGGTACAGTTAATAAGCCTTTACAGTTTGGCAAGATCTTACAAGGTCTCCCCAAAAGATAAGATTAAAGTATAAAGCAAGAAGAAACAAAAACTGATATTAAAGTTAGCTACCACATTCTTTTAGAGCAGTTTACTCCACAACACTTCACTTGGACATTCTCTCCATTTTAGTGATTTATAGCAGTCTCCCCATATATTCTCTTTCGTGAACTGCTGCCCTAGTTATATATCTTATATACTGTGGGTTTTTTTCTAGTGAGACAAAATGGAATAGATTTTCAAGGCTATTACCTAATCCTTTTTTTAAAAAAAATTCTATTGATTTTAAATTGATTTCACTTCCACATTTTTTTTTATTTTAAAAAGATACTATCTGAGTTCTGGCCATCTCATGCATTACAAAAGAGTGTGCATTCAAGAATAAAGTGTAGTCCCTGGTAAATATATATGTTTAATGGACAGGCAACTGTGATAGGACCAGAGGACAAATTTTTGTATCCCAAGAATCTCTGGGATCTTCAGAAATTGCCAAAAATGCAAAACAAAACAAAAAAACCCAAACAAAAACTACCCTTCCCAAACATAAAGTCTCTAAGTGGTGGAAAAAATGCTTGTCTTTTTAAAATGGACATTTTTTTATGCTGAACAGTGTCAAGCGGGGTGTGTGTATGTGTGTGCAATCTGTTATTAGCCACTCCTGGAGACTTCTAGGAAAACCAATTCACTGCTGTTTGGAGTGGGGGGTGGGGACCAGTACAAGAGCATTTGGGTAGTGGTGCGTAACTGAAAATGACAAAAGCAACCTTGGGGCCCATATGTAGCCCCAAGGCTTCATTCTGCCCACCCCTCCCCAGTGACAGACAGATTTACCTTTTTAGCACAGCACCTATTGTCATCTGTTTGCCATTAGAAACATCCCTTTGTGCCCACCACCCTCTTTGCTTCTCCTCATCAAATCTAATTTTAAAAAAATACCTGGAAGGCCAACACATTACGAAATTAAACATGAGCTTCCAACACTGCTACATCTTTATTTTTAAGAATGTCTTTTGCTACATACTTATGGACTGCAGAGGCATTCTTAAGAAAATTAAAATGGTGGTTGGCTGCAGCTGAGTATACATTTAGAGGATGATAGGGAGCATTCTAGAGGATTAGTAGTGATGCAAAGCCGGAGGATATTTTGCCTGTGCTGTCGCTTGAAGTAGAGTGTCTAGATTCCTCTTATTGTTTGAATGCAGTGTCTGCGTAAGCATCTTTTTCCTGAGTGTGGCAGTAGGGGAGATGTGTGAGTGTGTTTTCCCAGTATACATGTTTTCCTGAGCTTCACCAACTTTCCTTTCATGAATCTAATTTATTGTGAGTTGTGAGGGCAAATATGTGATTCAGCATTTGGAGCTCAGAACCTACTTCTACCATTCAACTCAGTTTCTTAGGCAAATTACTTATTTCTCTACTTCATCAGACTGGAGGAAGGAAACAGGGGGTTAAAAATTGGGTTTTTTTTGCATTTAAAAATACAGATTCCACTTTGTTGTGCACTTCAGTGAAACTGAAAGAAAAATAATTGGCCCAAGAATCTCTCTGTCTTCTTGATAATGGTATTTTGTGTTTCACTAGGTGTACAACAACAGCCATTTGGTAAATATGTAAATCCTCTTCATGTCACCCTCTTGTTGGTCCCATGATATGCTGCTCTTAAAATTTCCAATGTGCCCTCAAGCCGAAAATGTTGGAAATTCCTGGAACAAAATAAACTGATCAAAAGCAAAGATGGTAATGAAGCCCATCTCAGCTGATTTGGTGATGGATTTATTTTGTGATTCCCTATTTCCAGAATGTTTTTGTAGTACTGTATATTGAACCTTACAAGATGTTTAACTGAAACATAATAAAAGATAAGAAATACTTTAGGGAATCTGCATGTTGCATTGTTTATTTAAAGACATTTATATGACATCTTACCTCTAAAGAGTTCTAGATAGTTATGTCAAAACTGACTGATTCAAAATGAGACCTGAATCCTTTACAACCAGAATCCTACAGGAGCTTCCTAACTCTACAAGCATCAGATATTTCAGAAAAATCAATGTGCAAAGATCATTGAATCACCACTAAATCACTGGAAACTATTTATGAGGAAAACAGGATCAAATTATATTCACATTCAGATTCATCAAGAATACTTCGCTTCACACACACAAACATTTCAAAGCAACACCTGGTTTTGCTCATTCTAAAACAAAGAAAATGTTGCTACCTTAATGTTCTTAAATCCCAGAGTTTGATGCCATCACCAATAGCTGTTGTTAAGAAGAGATTGTAAGCTTCACATTGCTGACTGCTAAAAGCTGATCCCTACAATATAAAATATTAATTTCCAATTGGTGAATATTCAGGAACATAACACCACTATATATAAAAGGGGTACTAACAGTCACATAACATATTAATCTGTTACTTAATGTATTAAATTTGTATATTCCATTCTATATCGTAGGAATGTAGGGCAGCATATAATTAAAATAAATTGAAAAAGTTTAAAACAATTTAAAATGTAAAACCATAAGGACTAGTTTAAATAGATTAAACATATTAAACAAGTTAACAAGTTAAAACAGTTTTAAAAAGTGTACACATGTACAGATTTGGACAAAAATATTAGACCCCCCCCAAGGCTTTAATAAAAAGTCGTATTTTAAACTAGTTCCAAAATGAAGGCAATCGAACCTCCTAGGGAAAAGCATTCTATGAGGATGCTACAGAAGAGAAAGCCCTCTTGCATGCCCTCACACAGTTTATTCTCCCACTGGCTAATCCAATCAAGTGTATTATATATCCTCTAGGCACTGGTCCACCATTTGCATGATCCGATCTGACTCCAATGAGAAAAAGAGGTAAATTTCAGTGTCACCAGTATACTGATGGCATCTAACCCTAGTGGCTGAATGAACTCACTCAGTGGCTTCATATAGATATTAAATAGCATAAGAGAGAGCGTGGAATCCTGTGGCATCCCATAGCTGAATAATCATGGAGCAGAACAGGAAACCTACAGGAACTGCCTCTGCAGTTAGCAAAGCAAAGCAGCTTCATTTATATACCGCTTCATACCTCATTATGCAGTGTCTAAGCGGTTTACAACTGTAAGGTCATTGCCCCCCAACAGCTGGGTACTCATTTTAGCAACCTTGGAAGGATGCAGGGCTTAGTCAAGCCTGAGCCCTGGCTAGTATTGAACTCGCAACCTTGTGCTTTATGAGTGAGTAGCTGCAGTACAGGCATTCAACCACTGCATCACCAGGGCTCTTATTAGGACAAACTATAACCAGCTTGAATGAACACGGAGAGAAACAAGGTCTGAAGAGATTGCATTTGAAGCTAGGGAAAGGGGGTTGCTACTGCTCTTGAAGCCATCAATCCTAGAAGAACCTGAATGTCCTTTGCCTGTATAGTCTGAGCATGCAAAAGGCAGCCTCCAGATTCAATGCACTCAGTTGAGAGGCATATAGGCTCTGCTTGACTGAAAGTCCAGCAGAGCCCCAGTGTATTGAATCTGTGGGGTTGGCTGTAACTGTGACCTCTTGGGGTTCATCAGAAGACCAAGGTCATGGGGCAGAGATATAGTAATGTTGAGATTTAAATAAAGTCTGCTGTGAGAACTGGAGACCAAGAGCCAGTTTTCTATGTAAGGGAAGATGGATAATTTCTACAGGTAGAGAAAGGCTGTTTCAGCTACCATGCATTTGCTTAAAATCCATGGCACTGTCAAGATGATGAAATGAAGGACAAGAAATGGAAGCAACGATCTTGAAGTGCAAAACACAGGAAATGATGAAGAGTTGGAAGAAATGAACTATGGAAATATATGTCTTGGAGAGATTATGGCAAATGTACTGTCTAGACCAAGGATAGGCAACCTTTCCCCTTTAAGGGCCAAGGGACTTCAGCTCCCAGAATCCCAGGAGCTATTGGCCAACATAGGACCAATATGTTGGGGGGGGAATCATGAATTTTATATTTAGCACTGAAGAACCACATTGCATTCAAATTGAAAATGAATTTTTAAAATTAAAAATGAAATGTTATGTAAAAGTTCAACTGATACATAAAATAGGATTTCAACAATATCTCACATCTGTCTTGTCACCATGTTGTTGTTATAGGCTATGTGTGTCCAGTGGTCCCTAACCTTCAAAAAAAATATCAGCATATTTGCAAAACCTTTTTAATCTAAAAGAACTTGCTGGATTGTGGCCTTGTTTTTTACCACTATGCATAATACTTTAAAGTGTTACAAAACTATGAAGGTTGATTTAGTAATATAATCTTGCTTTCCAGAAAAACAAGATCTTGTTTCTCTCCCCATGCAAATGTATGTCCACTGCTTCAAGAATATGCTCTGCTTAAGCAACTTGAAGTCACTTTGCTGACAGAGCAAAAAGAACAGCCAGAAAAAGTAAAAGAATCAATGTGTTACAAATAATACTGTAGGAATTTAGTAAAGTTAAGTGTTATACCAGACCAGTCTCAGAAAACCACAAAAATATATATACTCAAGTCATTTTAAGGAGCTGTTTCAAAACCACAAAAGAAAAGAGGCTCAGAACTAAAGATGGATTGCTGTCTGTAGCCTGACCAATGAGCTCAAGCACAGCAGGGAGTCAACACTGGGCCCAAGGTGACTACAATATCCCAATGCATGTGTAATCCTTAGAATACTGGTATAAATTATTGAGACAATTTTAAGAATTAGATAAATGCTGTGAATTCTATGTCCTCTGTCCATGAAATAAGCTGAGAAGCAATCCAACTCTGGCCTTTTGAAATAATTTATCACTGTGACACTGAAATTTACATGGAGCCCTGATTTACTTGGGGCCAAGTAACAAAGGAAATCAAGTAAGAAATCAATGTTGTTATGATGGCAGGCCTACCAGGATAAATTTTTGCTTATAATTGTTAATGAGCTGCCCTTTGCTTTTCTTTAGCTGCCTTTTACTTTCCTTTGAGTTTTGTGAACAATTAAATCAGAATCTCATACATCACAAAGCTCACTAGATTAGTATATATAACAAATACCATTTCCCCCTGTTCAGTTTCTTTTTCCACAAGCAGGGGTTTCTGGATTTTTGAAATATGAAATAGCTTATATGCATAGCTAGTACATCATAAAGATTCAATAGCTGAGGAGAAAGTGCTCTTCCACTCTGAGGCCCTTATCTTATGCAGTCGTGAATCTAGGACTACACTTCAGAACTGGTATCCAGTTCTGGTATCTGTAGCCCTGCCCACCCTGCCTTCATTGACCATCCAGAGAACAGCAGGTGATGGCAATGTGATAAGAAACCTGTTGAGCCTGCTGCATTTTACAGTAAGCTTATCAAACCTACCAAATGTATCCCAACGAGAGGGAAGTATAAAACCCTCCATTATAAGGATAAATTACACTGACAAGACATTGAAGCAAGAAGCTCAAAATACCTGGTATTGAAGACGGGCAGGTGTGAAACATCAGTGGCATGCATTTTAAAAATAATCACATTTTTCCCTAACCATGTTACATGTTATATACTCCCAGATAATGTGTAACTATAACAACACTGGACACACGGGGATGAAACCAGATGAGATACTAGCAGAGCTGTCCCTTCTTTTATTACAGGGCCAGGAGAGAGGGGTCAGAGAAGGATAAAGACCATTCCAGATAAAATTAACTCTCATGTTGGATGATCCCAGAGCCTGGTTCCTGTGTGACTGTTGACAAAAAGGAACGCTGGGCTTCACTCTTCCTCTGTGAACTGGATGTTTCATTTCCTTGGTATCAAAGAACAAAAGAGAGCCATTGTGGTATAGTAGTTTAAGTGTTGGATTAGGACACTGGGAGACAAGGGTTTGAATGCCTGCTCAACCACTGGGTAACCTTAGGCATGTCACATTCTCTCAGCCACAGAGGAAGGCAAAGGCAAATCTCCTCTGAACAGTGAGATAGAAAAAACCTTTACTGTCACTTCAGAAACATTGTCTTTTCTCCAGTAAAAAATAAATTACAGCAGCACAAAAGAGGGCATATGCCATGCTGCGTGAAGATTGACACTTTTATGTTAAATTGAGGCACTGCCCTGGCTCAGTGCTAGGGAATCATGGGAACTGTAATTTATTGTGGCACCAGAGCTCTCTGACAGAGAAGGCTCAGTGTCTCAGAAAAAAATACAATTCTCATGACTCCCTAGCACTGAGCCAGGGCAGTGCCTCAATTTAATGTGCACTATTTCTGGCAGTCTACTTAGGCCCTGAATTTCTAGTCTATCTAATAACCACACTGAAACTAAAGTGAGATAAAACTAAAATGGAAACTAAACAGTGCAGAGTCCCTTTAAAAATAATTAAAAGGCTAATTACTACTACTGGATGCTTCCAAGACAGAACATTCTCCCTTTTGTAAGGTGGGAAGAAAAAGGACAGTACAGGGAGCCTGGAGGGAGTAAGGGTACAAAACAAAACAAAACAAAAAACATTCAGGTCAGATACGGGTCGAGGGCAGCATTTTGCCCATTCCTGATTTATTGGCATACTTAAGGCTCACATATCTCAAAACCTGACAATGAATATTAATAAAGTACCAATAGTCAATGGGAACCTTAACAGGAATGCCAATGGCCTTGTGCATTTCCCAGTGAGTGGTAACACCTAGTAGCATCTTGAAGATTTCGCTATATGCATAAATTTCTGTTAATCTCATAACCATGCATTAAGTGGAACACTTAAATATCATTTTATAATTGAAACAGTATCTCAGTTGTTGCACTTCTGAAAGCCTGTAAATATGTAATACATAACCATCCATGACATCAGCATCAAGGACAAGGAATACATTTGTGTCTATAAATTAAATAACAACAACCTATGTCTGCTTTAAATACGGTACTTGTCTACTGCAGGAAATTCATCCTAACTACAAAAAATAATAAAGTGAAGAGCAACCCTGAGGGTCATTTCAGATATTACATTTTCCTTGTTTTATTTGTTTGTGTGGCTTCAAGTTGTTTCAAATTTATGGTGATCCTAAGGCAAACAGTTCATAGGGTTTTCTTGGCAAGATTTGTTCAGAGGAGGTTTGTCATTGCCTCCCCTGAGGCTGAGAGCATGTGACTTGCCCAAGGTTACCAAGTGGGTTTTATGGCTGAGCTGGGTACAGAATTTTGGTCTCCAGAGTCATAGTCCAATACTCAAGCCATGCTGGGTACTTACATTTTCCTTACAGCTCACTATATATAACAAATTTCAATTCTCTCTCTCCTAATATATACACCAGGGTGAGCAAAGTGAGACCTGTGGGCCTTATGGGCCCCCCAGAGCCATTTTTGTGACTTCCAGGCCCACCCCAGTGGTCAAAAATATTTTTTGCAATAGTTGTTTTGCTCCAGGCCTCCAAAGCTACTCTAGGAGGTGGACATTGCATTTCTATCACATTTGGAAGCCCCTAGGCCCTAAGCCTCCCAGGGAACAATGACATTTTTTACAACATTTTACAATTTTTTGCCCTCAGACATTCCAAAATATTCATTAGCAGCCATGGGGTATATTTCTACCACATTTAGGACCAGGAAGTGTCTTCTTTGAAATCCAAAACATGTTGAAAATGCCCCAATGCCTGTTTGGCCTGGAGTGGAGCAAAAACATGTTTTGGGTTTGTTTTTTGTGGTTTTGCTTTGTTTTTTGTGGTGGGAGCAGATGCAACCCCCCCCCCCCAGTCTCCTAGGGGGCTAATGTGCACCCCTAGCTTTCCACAGTTGCCCATCCCTAATACACAAAAATTACTCATTTTGCTGGAAAGCTTACAATGTCATGAAAGGAAGGATACAGTCATAAAATGTCCATATGGTGGGGGTGCTGCTGTTTTTAGCTGCATAGAAAACACATATTCTGAAGTGGCCATATGAGGAAAGGTTGAAAAGGACAACCAGCTCCAATTTATGAGGATGGATGTTTCCCTCCAACATTTTACCACAGAAGGATGTGGTTCTGCAATGTGCCTTTTCCACGCCATACTCACCACACTGTTTTAAACTTGCAAATTCTAATGCATACCAGAAATATGGAAGGGCTAGAGGTATTAGGGAAAATCTGCAGAAAATTGCTATTTGGATTTACTCCCTGCAATGTGACAGATTATGTAACTTTTTAATGGTTAAGAGAATGATCTAGTTTCATGTCATTAAAATAAAAAATAAAGTCTAAAATAATGTCTTAATTGGCTTTTGAAAACATATTTAAATTTTTGATTTATGGATTAACAAAAATATCTGAAACCACAAGAAGTATTTTGCAGTACTGAAATGTAGAATGTGGAATTTATTTAGACTAAATTTGGGGAGTATTTCCCCCTTTCTTTCTACAGCATAACAAGCTTTATCCAATAGTGGATTTTTGTAGTAGTTATGTAAATATTAAAAGAAAATCAGAATTAAAGTGGAATTGCTGACAGATTACTTTTTATAATAATTATGGTATTTTAGCTCTAATGATGCCAATCCAATATCAGAACCAAGATTGTGATCTAAGCATGAATACTTGAAAATAGGCTTACTATATATACTCAACTATAAGTCAACCTCATGTATAAGACAAGGACAGGTTTTGGGGCCAAAATTGTGGATTTTGACATGAACTATGGGTAAGTTGAGAGTAAAATCTAGGGGCATGTAACAAAGGATCTAAAAGAAGAAGCAAAGGAAAACAATGTCAAAGAACTTTAAGAAGTCCAGCAAGCATAACTGTTGGTGCTCACCCTAAAGGCTGGATGGATGAGAGTTGAGGAGGGTTAGTGCTTCCAGGACAGATTACACTCTTGCCTTCATCAGGGGATGGGTCCTTTTTAAATAAGAATTAAAGTATAGTACTTAATGTTCAGAGAGTGTTTGCTTTTGCCTTCCATTGAGGCTGAGAGAGTGTGACTTGCTTGAGGTCACCCGGTGGGTTTCCATGGCTGACAGGGATTCAAACCCTGGTCTTCAGAGTCATAGTCCAATGCTCAAAATGCAATGGTCCAAAACTTATGTGCCAAAAAAATGGCTTCTGGCCACTTTAGGGGCATGGTATTTACCTGACACATGTACCCAAAGCGGCTAGAAGCCACTCCAAGGTTGCAATCTGGTCCTTTGGACCAGATCAAAAACAAGTGGAAATAATTCAACTCCTGGTAGCAACTGGCTTGAGGCCGCAGTGGCAGCCCACTTTCAAAGCGGGCCATGCAGTCGCCATGGTCCAACAGCAGCCAGAGGCCACTCTTAATCGTCTGTGTGCTTTCTCCCTGTGTCATACTGGCTCTTGCTAATGATAATACTGTGTTGGAAGAGAAAAAAACACTGGCAGACGTTTATTTGAGCACACTTACATTGGATTTTTGAATTTCAACAAACATTTATCAAAAACAAACTTGACTTAATCAAGGCCCTAACTGTTTTAGATACTCTTAAATTAATGGAATTTGCTGGGACTAATTGGATTTAGGCCATGATATTCTACAATAAAAATAAGGGAGCATATGTGGAAATCATTATGTTTTGCATGTATCTCTTGTTTTGGAGTATGTATGCAGCCAAAACATTTGACAAAGCAGATGGCCATCATCTGAACATCATTAAGACTTTAAATGAATGTAATAGGATTTCAGCATTCACATTCTGTGGTCTATATACCAATAGTACATTCTTTTCAAGTGCCTATCCTTATGAAACCAAAAATGGTACCATCCACATATGTGGAGGAGATATCAGAAGGCTTTAGTGAGAAAAGAGTCCCTGATATTTTCATATATTTAGAAATATATATTAAAAAAGCTTTACAAAAAAATATCCTAAGCTTAGGAAGTGAAGGAAAAGAAAAGCAGATTCATGAAGACTAAGCATGCACCAAGATCCCAGAATGCTGACTGAATGTTTGGAGAAGGGAAAGTTTCACAAAGGTTGATAAGAAACATGAAAAGAGGTTTGGTCAGGAACACTCTACACTGCACAATTTTGTTCCAGGTCTCACTTGTTCAATAGTATTTGCAAGTTAATGTCAGTTCTCCAACTCACAGTATCCTTTCTATACAGTCTTTTCTGCTGAACAATGGTATTGTTTCTCTCTGCAATACAATGCACCAGCTGAAGATACTAAAGAATTATACAGATTGAGAAGTAGAGGTTGATGTTTCCTTATACAATGGCTGAACAAAGTATAATGCACAAACTTTATGAGGCCCAAGGCCATTTTTGTGGCCTCCAAGGGTCCTTGCTCTTACTTCAAATGGGAAAACCTCTTGAGGCCACATTTTTGGGTCTCCTTGCCCTTTTAGGTCCCTAGCATTCTTCTTTCAGCCCCTCTTCAAATCATGAAGGAATGGGACCTCCTGTTCCGACAACTTCCTGTTTTGAAGACAGGCTTGGATAAGTCAAAGGAAGACTCTAGAGGCCTAGAAGAGGTGAGAGTACCCCAAAACAGGGCAGAGTGGCCAGTTGCTTGGGGTATGGCACTACTGGCTTTTGGAATTTTAGAAAAACCTCTTCCAATGTGGGGGAATGGGGGTGAGGGAAGTGAGGCTCTCCAGGGTCCATAGGGCACAATACTGCCTCTATCATTAACAGCTGCCCATCCCTGCCCCATGTGTGTGTGTGAGTATGTCTTTAAGTTAGCTCTCAATTTATGGCAATCCCGTGAATTTCATAAGGTTTTCTTCGGCAAAGAATAATAAGAGGTGATTTTTCCCATTTCTTTCCTCTGAACGCACCTGGTATTCATTGGCAGTCTCCCATCCAAGTATGAAGGGCGGAGGCTGACCCTGTTTAGCTTCCAAGATGTGTCAACTTTTAATCTTTCCAACATAGATAGAATCATTCTAAATATGAGTCTTTTTTTTCCCCTCCTAGCAAAAATCTGAGGTGTAACAGCAATCATAAGATCATTTTTCTTAATGTGTTTTTGAGGTCATTTGTACTTATAATAGAACTGTTAATCTTAATAAAAGATTAATGAATCTCATGCCTACCTTATTTTGGCAAATTTGATGAACTGATCTAGAATGAACATCTGTTATTATTGCTGCACTACAGCCAGCATTGAGGTCAAACACTTCTAGTGCTCGGTTACTACCAGCTGCCAGCACAATATCTGTGATATCTGCAAGTTAAAGTTCTGTCAAAACAATTGTGCAATTGCTATGACAAAAATAAAAAAATTCAAATTTGTTCATAAGTGCACATTTTTAGCATATAAAGAAAAATATATCACATTTAAATAACCTGAATTAGAGGCATCAAACTATACTGAAATG
Source organism: Phrynosoma platyrhinos (assembly GCA_020142125.1). Classification (NCBI taxonomy): domain Eukaryota; kingdom Metazoa; phylum Chordata; class Lepidosauria; order Squamata; family Phrynosomatidae; genus Phrynosoma; species Phrynosoma platyrhinos. The sequence goes on from CM034701.1 coordinate 325,728,723, forward strand.
CATTCTTAATTTGTCTTAATAAACATGTTCTAACTAAACCACCAACAGACAAGCACATTGTTTAGCATTCATGCAGCCATTGAAATCACTTTGCTAGGTAAAAGGATGAACTATGAAACCTGTCACAGTATGGCATACTCTGAATCTATGGCCTTTCTTTTCTTATATTTAGATACAAGGAGGCAGGCATGTGGTGTGGACCACCCCAACTAGCACTATGTAAGCACATGCATGTTCAGTTGACAAGTGCCATGATGACACCATCAGACCCTTCTTGCACCAGACCATGTACTCAATAAACAAACCTGTGCTTGCATGGGCTGGATGCAGCACCTTGCATTTCCATCTTTGGCTCCCAGTGCTTAAAGTAAATGGCTTTAAGACTCTGCCACTATCCTTTTCTACAGAAAAATAGCCAGCAGTGTTGCCTAGTCAACCACCTCACTGCACCACCAGTTCAATATCATGGTGGTAGATATAACTGATATATTTCTTGGGAAATATTTATTCAATAATTAATTAAATATATGAACATAAACAAACACACATACACACACAAAATCTTCCCCAAACAACACATATTTAGGTAAACCATTAAAGATTCAATTCTTTCCCCCACCCTTCCCTTGTACTCAAAAGTTGAAAAGACAAAAGAAAAAAAATAGAAAAAATAAGACTTCCCAAATAATTGCTGTCCTACTTAATAATCCTATTATCTTCTCTTAAATACTATTATCATTGTTTAATCTCCAGGGATATTATTATCCAGTGATTCTATTATTAAATTATTTTTTATCATTGTTCAATCTAAATATGTTCAATAATAATCTACGTTCTTTTTAGATATAACAGATATAAATATATTGTATTATCATAATGCATCTTCTTAGATTTAACTCAATAGTACTTTTGCATCAGCAGCTGATTATTAAAGCTGGTGATATGGCTTTTTACAGTTATTTTATTTTTATTTTACTCTGTTACAAAAAGAATTGTAGTTAACAATCTAACAGCAACTTTTTACAATCAAATACTTCTTATTAAAACGCTGAACACAGGTAATAATTGGTGGAAGGATACAAGAATAGAATTCATTTACAGCTGAAAGACTGGAAATTTCCACTGTAGATGCCATGGGAAATTTCTGTATTGATTTGCAAATGCTCTTACTTCTATATCTGCAGAAATAATATAATGACGCCAGATAATAATAAAACATATCAGCAGTACTTTGCAGCTTGTACTTACTCTTACAAATTCAGGAAAACATAGAATAAACATTAACATTCATAAATATCTCTATAGTGGTAGTTCAGCTTGATATTTCATTCTAATGTACATACTGAACTATGGTTCCATTAAAGCAGAGTTCTGCTACCACAACATGACTTTCCTTCCCCCTTTTCTATGGGAAAAACTGCCACCTAATGCTTGGGAATGTCCCAAAGTGTTGCTAGGGTGTAACTGGTTAATCATTGGGTGGTGGCAGCAAGTTGTTTTGGATAAAAGGCAGTCTCAAGAAGTCCCATTCAGCTCAGCAGGAGTGGAGCAGTACCAGAGAGAATGTTTTTGACCTTTAATGCAATCTTGATCTGAATGAGGACCCCTGCCTGCAACAGTTCCCATTCACTGCAATAAAATGTTGTTATGGTTGCAGAACAAGATCCAGGGATAAGGTCCCCACTGCAGAACCACAGTAGGTACAAGCGCCAAAACCCAATTATTCTGGGGTCCTGATATGGATTAGGTTCCCTTATGTTAACAATTTTATGGTGGGAAGCAGCAGATGTGTACCTAAAAGGCAGAACTTTACTGCCTTCAAATGGAGAGATTACAGGTGGTGTTACAGTATTTTTCTAATTAAGAGATTTATCACATTTCTTATGTTTCTGTGTGGAACTCCACAGTAACTTTGTTGAATTTTAATGGTGTGGTGTGCTTGAAATCCAGCAGAGCCATGGAAAAAAATCAAAACTTCTAAAAGTAGAGCTTTATTGTTCCAAAAGGTAAAAATAAGCAAAGAAAAATACAGTCCACCAGAGGATCACATCATGCTGATGTGGTTGAACACATCAAGAAATATAAACAATTCTAGACAAAAGGATTTCTCAGCCCTGCCCTTTCTCCACCTTCTGGGTGTTAACCTTATGTTGATTGGATGTTATGTGTATGATGTTTGTTAACCCAGCCCCTTGCTGTCCATCATCCACCACGTGGTTTTCTTTCCCAAGCCTAACAATGTTTTGGTTACTATTATCTGTTCTTGGCTGCCTTTCCCAGCTAGGAACTTCTGATGTTATGACTCTCTGGCCACCTGGACTGGGTTGTTTTTGTTTGCCTAGATGTTGTTCCCATGAGGAACATTTCAGACACACATCTCTACATTTCACCTTTGACTTTATAACCCATCTATATTCTAACAGACTTTTCTATTCAAACACATTTTTTTCCAAGCCTGACACACCAGAGAAAACAGTGGACAATGAAGAGAAATAAGAAGAATAGAACAGTGGTCCATAAAAAAAGATGAAATGATAGAAGGGTGGCGTGAAGAAAGCCACAAACAAATGTCAAGGCAAATTGAACTTCTTTTCTTTTAAAAACCAAATATTGATATCAGAGTAATTTGTGGATGTTGTAATTACCAAATGAATAGTGTGTATATGTTTCCTTAGTCTTCCCTGTATTACTAGTCATCCAATCAATAATGGATCTATGTCCTGATTAAATGATTTTAACTACTGACTGATTTAACTGGAAAAAAAATCCAGGAGTATCCACTAATTTAATTTTAGTTATGTCGTTATCTGTATTTTACCTGACTTATTTATTTATTTATTTATTTTATATGCTATAATTCTCCCAGAGTGGGACCCAAGGTGGCTCACAGATAAAATTGATTAAAAACTTACCAATACTGTATTTTCCGGTGTATAAGACGACCCAGCGTATAAGACGACCCCCCATTTTTCCAGTCAAAATATAGAGTTTTAGCACCTCTATCCTCCTTATCCTTATACCCGGCATATAAGACGACCCCCCCACTTTAACCACAGATTTTGAAGGTTAAAAAGTAGTCTCATATGCAGGAAAATAAGGTACATTTGTAAACAACAATTAAAATAATTTTGTTTAAACAATATAAATTTACATTTAAATATAAGTAAATTTACATAGTCCCTGAACCTAAAAACATAAGAATGTTTTTGAAACACTGAAGAAAATGTGAGATAACTTTCATTTATCAAATTATAAAATACCGTATTTTCCGACGTATAAAACGACCCGCGTATAAGATGACCCCCCATTTTCCAGTCAAAAAATAGAGTTTTAGCACACCTATCTTCATTATCCTTATACCCGGCGTATAAGACGACCCCCCCCCTTTAGCCACAGCTTTTGCAGGTTAAAAGGTCGTCTTATATGCTGGAAAATATGGTAACATTTGTTGACAGAAAACAACAGTTTATTCCCAGGTAATTAATACAGTAATACCAAAATCAAATTAGTATAAAAAATAAGTGTTCTCCTATTTCCCAAATCTAACTTAAATCTTTAATTTAAAATTTCTTTTGATAATTAAAATTGTGCCCCACCAAACAGTCAATGAAAAGTTAAGTTAAACTGCTTAAGGGTGAACTTCTATACCAGGGGTAGGCAACCTTTTTGAGCCAGGGGCCAATCCCCCGAAGTTGTCCCTTACAGCAGGCGGGGGGGATGGTGGTGTGCACGCTCATGCACATGCGCACAACCCCTGCCGCCGCGTGCGACCCCCCCACGCGTGCTGCCGCAGCCACCTCCACATGTCGCAGCTGCCATTTTGTTCTCCAAATGGCGGCCGTGATGCATTTGCGCATGCGCAGGAGTACTGCGCACGCGCAAACGTGTTGTGGCCACCATTTTGGAAATCAAAATGGCAGCACACGCGGCTATTCGGCGACCAAAACGCACAGCGGTGGAGGTGACAAGGGTCCACCTGGGCCGGTAAGCGCGGGGCCCTGGGCCGGAACCAGCCCGCGGGCCGTAGGTTGGCAGCCCCTGTTCTATGCTATTCTTGCATGATTTTCTCTTCTTTTTTAAATGTCTTATAGGATTTAAAGAATATTTGTGTTTCTACAATTGTAACATTTGTATCCAGTAATGTCATTCTGCCTGTGCAAAGCTTCTCCTCATTACATCATTATGCTGGTACTAGTTTGCACTTGATCCATAATGCTAATACAATTACTAGCAGAGCCACAACACCTCTTCAGCTTCTTCTACTACCATTTATTCTGACACAACCCTTTGTTTGTTTGTTTGTTGTTGTGTTCCTTCAAGTTATTTTACATACCGTTTAATCTCATCTTTGCTGGTGTCAAGGTAGTACCTTAACAAGTAAAACTCTGCTCCACAAGATAGCAATATATATGTGTCTATATAATAAAACTGCGCTGATCTGATAGGTTTATGAAAATATTCCTTTCCCTGAAATCAAAAATATATAATTAACACTATATATTGTTAAAAAAATAGATAAAACTATAGATTTTAGAATGCTATACTTAACATGTTATGCTATGATTTGTCCAAGTAAAGATAACTTCTCATAAGTATAAATCTTCATTACTTTATGATATAATTACTAACAAAAACAATTGCAGAATAGAGTAGCAATTGTTCCACTCCTTGCAACTGCCCTACTTGACCTTAAAATCACCTCCAGAAAAATCACAGGACCCTCTGGCGTAGATCTGGGGAAAGTGTGACAGGTTTCAAGGGGAAGCACATCCTGCTAAGTGAATAAACTTCTCCAACAACACTGGATTTCACCAAGAGTAGCTGATCTCACTGTAACTACCAACACACTCCTGATTTCTAGATCTAAGGACTATGACTCTGTGATCATTCTCTTCAACAATCTCTTGTGTTTCCTTGGGGTAGAATGAGAAAACTACAAGAAGGGTCCATCAATATGCCTACATTCTGAGTTAGCAGGAGAAATTTATCTGTGGTCTGAGGTTCCTTGGTTTTTATGTTAATAGTTCCAACCATAATCTTTTGCTTTAAACCAGGGGTAGGCAATCTTTCCCCTTTAAGGGCCGAGGGACTTCAGCTCCCAGAATCCACCCCTGCTTTAAACCAATGGCTTTTGCATTTGAGCAATTTCCGTCCTTTCTGAAATGTAGAAATACATGAGGACAGTAATGGTTATACTGGTGAAACAGAAAGTTGCTACAGGAGAAGTTGCTATTATAATATAAATCTGCCTCTTAAAGAAAATTATTACAAGATGCTAATTATAATTACCCCTTTGAAGGGCGCTGGTGGACTGCCCAGGTTTCCCCCTGAGAAACAGATGCTAGGATCAGGATTATTTCACCCAAAGGTATTCAGGGGTGGGGGGTGGAGGAGAGCAGAAAACAACAATTTTCACTCCATAATTGCCATTCTACACTTTATTCAAAAGCACAGGTAGAGTCTTTAAAGCTTTTAGAAGTTAGCAGGAATGAGGTCCTAAGCAGAGGGGCAGGATAGCATGGGCACTATCATGATGCTATCATCCTACTGTATTGTCAGATCCTATCTTTTGCAATTCTTCTGCACTGGGTCACTCCCCAGGCCAGCACAGTGATATGTGGGTGTTTACACACCTGCCTGCCCCTGCATCATGGGCCCACTACTGCTGCATGCCCTGTGCCTGTCTCTACCATTGTGTCTACTGAGAATACTTTATCACAGCCTGAATGAGTAGAAACAGGGTGCATGGCTACACCCACGTGGCCAGACTCCTTCATTCAATGTCAAAGGCCCTAACACAGCTATCTCTTTGGAAACTTTTATTAGGCACACGATAACTCCAGGGCCTTCTAATACAGGGGTAGGCAACTTTCCCCTTTAAGGGCCGAGGGACTTCTGCTCCCATAAGCCTCAGCTATGTTGGCCAATAGTCCCATGTTGGCCAATAGCTCATGGGATTCTGGGAGTTGAAGTCCCTCGGCCCTTAAAGGGGAAAGTTGCCTACCTCTGTTCTAATATAATTATTTTGTCTACACAATTGCTAAAGTGGTAATGGATATGATTTCTGAAATACATATAATCAGCAAGATTTTGGGTCCCAGTAACATGCAAAACTGTACCCCAAATCTTCCAAATTTGCATAAACGATTTATTACCAGACATAAAGCAGGTTCTGCACTGCTGACTGACCAGATCCTTAACGTTCGGTCTTCAGAAGATGAAACAAGCCAGTGGTTATCATGGCTCCAACCAACTGAGTTAACAGCACCATCATGGCCTAACAAATAAAGAACATACATTTTTTCAAAATACATTTTTGGAAAATATGTTTGTCATAAGCCACCAATGAATTACAAAATATTTTTTACCCCAAAGTATCACTGTTCATTTTACTTTAAAACAAACAAACAAAGTACATCTAGGTGTGTGCACATGGACATAGTGAAGCTCTATAGGCTTAAACTAGAATTTGAGTACAGTATTAATTTATTTTCACATGCCTAGAAAGTTAAAGAGTAGATTTACACAGATTTCTTTTGTTCAGTTATAAAAATGTAGAAGAAATTAGACTCATAACTAACTCATAAAAATAAGGTTTTTACAGACAAATTTGAGTCTGTAACTGAACTGGAATTAACTGGAGTTATCAAAAGTAAATATTTAACAGAAAAAAATTGATATTATAGCCAGTTTTCATACACATTTTTCCTAAAGTGAAAATTATTAATCTTAAAATATTTGAAGGTCTTACACTGTCCCCTAGTGTGTATCACTAAAATTTTACTTTGCAATTTATTTAATTTGTAGATAAATTCCCCATTTTAGTCACAATCATTTTCAAAAACCTAAGAATAAATGATATTAAATTGTTCAATGTATTATAAAGTTAATCTTATATTCTTCTATGCACTATTGTAAATGTTCAGAGTGTGAATTTGAGAGATTACCATAAATAGTGGAAGGTTTTCTGTTGGATGCTTCCAGTCAGCGTTACTTCCTTAAGAATGTACCAGGAGTAATTTCATCTTAGGGTGTTTGTGGCTACTTTTCTAGGAGTCACCACTTTAGTCAGGATGACCTGAACAAGAAATTGTTCTATGGCATTTGGGGAGGGGAGGATAGTAACTCTTGATAGGAAGTTACTGAGAGAAGTACTGCTGTTGCCACCATTGACTCCTTTCCAATTCCCACCCACCCACCAAACTGGAAATATTATGCTGCCTTTACTCTTTTAGTGATTCCACCTCTACCTCCTCTCCCTGCTATCAAACATATCTTGAAGTCAACAGCAGGAAAATCTGATCTTTTAGATTGTCTTTAGCAGAGAAGGCAAAATAAAAATAAATTTGCTGGCATTCTTGTACTAAAGAGAAAATTAGGCAGATTTAGCTGGTTTCAGGTGGAATATCCCAGACAGAATAAATGCCAAGTGCACAGCAATACAATGATCCATTACCTAGAAAAGGAGACATACACGTATCTCCCAGATGGAAATTCAGCACTTTCAATTCATGTAAACATGTTATGCTTTACAGGAAATCTCTTCTATATGCACAGAAGAGCTTCAATTAGCCAATCTTTGTCATCTCAACCTACTATTTTTTCCCCAATCTTGGTGATTCTTATCTTACAGAATTCCTTCACTCTCCTGGTGTCAAGCTTCCTTTAGTACATATAAATCCTGGCTTGCTCAAAGTATGTGAACGAGCCTGGGCAAGGCCTTTTGCTATGAAGTTTTCGAGCTGCACTCACAGAAAGTTTGTCCAGCTCCATCATGCACAACTGGAGAAGGCTGTGACACTGAGCCAAAAGAAGCCAAACACTCATGATGGAGGGCAGGGGGCAGGGAGGGGATGCACATGCGGCAGTCAGTAGCACTACACATCTGACAAGACAAGCAACATGTGACCGTATCAGAAACTTGCTGGCATGGGCCAGGCACATCATTACCCCATCCTGTATATGAAGTTACATGGCAAGTACCAACTTTAAGGAAGTATTTGATAGAATCCTTTTGACCTCTTAAACCTTATGTACATGGTTTTCAGTTACCCTAGTTATTTCACTAGATACACTGAATTGATATTAAAAGCTGAAAGTGTATGTGTGTGCGTGTGTGTGTTGTTTTTCCTCACTAAAGTCAAGACAGAGGGTTGATTCAACTATTGACATTTACCTGAAAAAACAGTTGGTGGTCCTGTGAGATTTGAATTGAATGCCAGCAGAGTTTTGTCAGCTAAACCACAAGCCAACAGATCTCCATCTCCTATAATTATTAGTATAGGAATTTAACACAATCATAATAACACATATACCAAAGCATTTAAAAAAATAGTTTAGTTATATATACTGCATTAAAG
>CM034701.1:325737092-325758026 GCA_020142125.1 Phrynosoma platyrhinos
TGAATAGATTTAAGGGGGGGAGGGAGAAACATGTGTTAGTAGTTTAGTAGTCCAAGGGTTAGTAGTCCAAGAGTGGGAAAGATGTCAATGCCTTCAAAATCGGGTTGTTTTTTTTTTTTTATAGAATCTCAAATTCCACAAAGCATCTGATGCAAAACGCAAACATTTGGAATTAAATAATTCTGGCCCAGAAATTTATTTTGACATATGAAAACATAGTGAAGCCTGTCCTCTTTCCATCCCTCTTCACTAAGGGGCGAACTCTACCATTTGGTAGAGGTGAGGAGGCTGCCACAAGAATTAATTTTGGATAATATGGAAGAACATCAGATTGCTGGATATGTTTCTACTGTTGTATTTTTACTCCCAGGGAGAAACACCTATGGAATTTTTAGCCTCAAGCATCAAAATAATTTTGCAACTCTTGGCTCTGATTAATGCTGATTCAATGGGTGGGGGATGCATCTTTTAAACAGAAAGCAACATGCTAAAATTCACCTCTGCTTACTCCAAACTTTCTTCATTTCAACAGTATAGTTTAATTAGAAATTATTTTCTTGCTGCTTTTGTTCAACAATCAAGATACTCGAAGCTATCCTGAAAATCACTCAAAGATCTACCTTTCACACTACACAATTATAGTACTATGATTTCACTTTAACTGGATATTCCTATGGAATCCTGGGATTAGCCATTTCCTCAGAGAGATCTAGTACTTTACCAAACTATATATCCCAGACTTCCACAGGATGCAGCCATGGCAGTTCCAAGTGGAACTATAATGCTATAATTGTGTAGTGTGAAAGGGCCCTAGCACAAACTTATCATCTGCCCACACCAACATTAGTCATGGAGACTTTGGGCCTTTACAGACTGCCAGATATAGTGCACTTTAACTGTCTCAGCTCAGTGCTAGGGAATCATGTGAACTGTATTTTTTTCTGGGACACTGAGCCTTCTCTGTCAGAGAGCTCTGGTGCCACAATAAACTACAGTTCCCATGATTCCATAGCCCTAAGCCAGGACAGTTAAAGTGACCTCAAGTTGCACTATTTCTGGCAGTCTGTAAAGGCCCTTTGGCTCAGTTATTGGTGTTAAAATGAAAAGGCTCAACAAATCAGAACATGTACTTACTACTAAATATAAAATATGAATTCAGTAAGCAAAAAGAAATGCATTTTGAAAGCTAGAAGCTGGTGCGATTTCTATAGATGAATAAGGTGATAATTAAACAGTAATTTAGGCAAGCACCCCATTTTGCCTCATTAAGGTTATTTTTCTTTCCTCACTTGGGCTCCATTCCTAGATGGATTTATCTGGAAGTAAGTCCTGTTGAGACTTTCAAGAAGACATGTATGGACTGTGTAATCAGGGTAGAAGAAGTGTGGCCTGTAGGCTACATGTGCCCCCTATGATATTTTTGTGGCTTCCAGAGCCCCCCAGGGGCCCACAAATGCCCCAAAATGATTTCTAAAAACAGCCTCTCCCCTGGAAGCTGCAAAAACATGGTAAGAATGTCCCCATGCCTGCTAGAAGGCATATGAGGCAAAAAACATTTTTTTTCCTGTGGCAGGGAGTGGAGGGGTGCGTTTGGCTTTCCAAGGTCTCCTGGAGGGTTAATGAGACTCCTTAGCTTTCCACGGTTGCCCACTCCTGCCTTAAATTACAGTAAACATGGTGTCTGAGGTAACTCTACTGAGCGCTAGGTGGATAATTTTTTTTTTAATTTTCAAATGTTATAGGCATCTAACTGGAAATCCACTGAAAAGTAGTTTTTTTATGTACCTGAATACTGAATACAGCATATAGAAGTTGATTTGCCAGCTACGGTAACCTGACTCTCAAATTTGTTTGGAGGAGATTTTGTAAGCAGATAATCTTCATTTCTTCTTCAGGAACAAAGAAATAATATGGGGGAAATGGAAAAGGACAAAAGTAATTATGATGCATAATGAAAATAATTAGCAAAGAAGTATATGTAATATTTCCTCACATTCTTATGCAGGTGTATTGCATGTTACTCACTGAGGAAAAAAATATCAAAAGTCTGATTTTGATTTTTTTTCTCTCCTACAGTGCAATTGCAGGATAATGTTAATACCGCTTTGGTGTGATAAATACTTTTTCTTCATGGATGTATTTGTATTACTCACCGTTTGGATCTTCTCTTGCATTTTGACTTTGAATTGTTTTGCTTTGCATTGGTCTTCAGAGAAAACATTGTCATTCTGCAGGAGAAAATAAATGTAGATGCCAGCAATTAGAACCAAACTAGACCTGACCTTAAATGTTGTCAATACGGCAATTTCCCTCCAGAGGAGATCTAGGTTCAGAAGAAGAACTAACATCAGGGCTATAGAAGGGAAGGGAAGAGTTAATTTCCTTTCCCATGCTTGCTCTGATCTTTCCAATTATCGCTCCCATGCCTCTATCAATTGATGCAATTTTGTTTTTAAAAAAACTGCAGGACAAAGGGACATTTAATATCACATGTAGTCTGGCCTTTAGACATGAACACAGAACATGCCCAAGTTAATTTAACATTAGGAGATTTTAAAATCCCTCCAGTCCATGGGGGGCAGGGAGGTAAAATAAATAAATATAAACATCTATGCAAGATAACAGAGCATTTTCATATTCTATAGGTTATGGTTTAATTATAATTTTTTTGTCATATTGTTTCAGTACTGGGCTGCTGCCAAAGCTTCTCTTTCTCCTCTGAGGAAAGTTCTTCCAAGAAGCCACTGAGAAGGCTCTCTCTCTATGATGTCTTCACCAAGTAGGCCTGTGATGGTGGTGGGTTTGAGAGAAACCCAACTGTAAATCTTAGGACGCTTACAGATTTGTATGGGGAGATAGTCTTTCAGACAGTCTGGACCTAAGCCATGCAGAGGTTTGTAGGTCATGACCAGCACTTTGAATTGTGCCCAGAAACGAGCAGGCAGCCAGTGGAGCTATTTCAAAAAAGGAGTTATATGCTTTCTATAAGTGGCACCAGTCAGTATTTTGGCAGCCACATTCTGAACCATGGAAGTTTCAGTTTCCAAAGGCAGCCCCACATAGAGTGTGTTAGAGTAGTCCAAACAGGATATAATCAAAGCACATCTCACTGTAGCCAGATCCAATGTCTCAAGGAATGGGCACAGCTGGTGCACTAGTTTTAACTGTTCAAAGGCACTCCATGCCACTGCTGAACCTGGGCATCCAGGCTCAGAATTAAGTCTGACAAAAAACCCATGTTGCAAACTTGAGATTTCAGGGGGAGTGTAACCCCATCCAGAACAGGCAGAGTCCCTATTCCCTGATCTGCTTTTTGACTGACCAGGAGCACCTCTGCCTTGTCTCAATTACATTTCAATTTGTTTGCCCACATCCAGTCCATTACTGACAGCAGACATTGGTTCAGTACAGAGACAGCTTCCTAGGATGCACTCTCCCCCCGCCCCCCGATGAACTTGTGGATGCAGCCTACTGAGTTCAAGTATCCTTGAGCACTCCTTCAAAAGACAGGACATTTAAATGAGTCTTTGAAGTAACTGTCCTGTACATCACAACATCTAAATTATACAGAAAAGCAGGCAGAGAGTGAAAAATGGGAGGTCAGCATATCTTTACTTTTTAATGGAGAGTCAGAAGTATAGGAAAGGAATGAGTCAGGAAATATTTACAGCAGAATCTAAAGTAATTTTAAAGTAGTGAATGGATAGCATCTAGTTGTCAAGGCAGGACTGGAAAAAAACCTGAAGGGGGAGAAGTGGAACCAAGGGTAATAACTGAAAATCAATGACTTCTGATGGTGCATGAAGATATAACCTAGCTCTTTGTGGATTGCTCCTCTGCATGCTTGAGAATATGCAAAACATAGTGCTGGACATAAGATCTTAACTTTCCTTTAAAAAATCTTTGGACCTTTTTGGTTGCAAAATTATGCTTAAAAGTGTATAGGTAATGGTTGCTGAATCTCAAAAGCCAATGTGGCTGTGTTTAAAGGGGAACTTAATAAGTCAACTACCTATTTCCTGACTCTACCCATAACTGACAAAACCGAAAGAAATTATGCAGCTATAGAGATTTTGCTTAATTCACAGAATTCCCTTGTTTTAAAACAGAATTTAAACAGATTGGGCTGAAAATGTTCACTTTTATTTAGCATAGTGTACACAAAGCCCTGTATAAATCTATTTAAAATTTTGACAAACAGAAAATTATAGAAAATGTGCCAATTTCCCAAACTGGCATTTCTTTTCTTCCAAATAATTTAAAAGCCTGTTCTATATCTTTTCAATAAATCTGATATAGTCATGTTACACACAGAGATATCAACTTTTTGCAATAAAATGACAAGAAAACTACTAGTGAAAAATTCTTGAAATAGCTTTACCACCAAAGTCAGTACTCACTGTGGTGCTGACGTGTAACCAGATGATTTAATTTTGTTATGGAAAACCAGTGGCTGGTCTTTTATTGAGCTCTTCATATCTGAGTTTAAGAAAAAAATCAGTAGTAAACATGAAAAATGAACACTGTAACCATTAAATTAGTGAATAAATATATTTAACAACCCATAGACCATCTGGGAGCAAAGGAGAGGGAGCTGCCAGCTACTGCAGATGACATCTGCCACCTCTTCCTTTCCACTGGGACTCTTCCATCACAGCAGAGTTGCCTCGCTGCAGAACTGAGGCCCAGCCAGCAACCTACAACAAGTTTCCCAGTTAGACTGGATTAGCTGGTGAATATAAATGGGCTACTGCAGGGATGGGTCCCCCACCAACAGGGTCACCTGCAAAGAGGTTGGCACAAAGGACGATCACCCCTTTAGGGGACCAACTTCAAGGTGTGGCATGAGGGCCTGTCCTGCAGGAAAGAAAACCTTGCCTGCTTACTGACATTGCCTTGTTGAAATAAATAATTGACCACTCTTGTGAGGACGAGAGATGTGTTGCCAACAAAGAGAATGAAGTAATAGTACTCAGGGAGCAGCTATTCAAGTTAGACAGGATAGAGGGAGATACTGTTCTACTGTCATGGACAGATCATTTCTTGTTCAGGTTTAGAATTGCTGGCACTCAGAACCTCTGCAGGAGTAGGTGGTCCTCCTGGGGCAGACCATGAAGATGGTCTGGTCCAGGAGGCATAAGGATATGGATGGATTTCTGATGGCTCTTGGGGAGTTTCCTGCTGTCTTGGCAGGTGATCCCGTTAAAGCCCTGGTTGATCTAAGGAATGAGGAAATGACTCCGGCAGTAAACACAATTGCTCCTAAGCGGCCCTTCTCATGAAGTGGATCTAAACCAGCCCCCTGGTTTTCTAAGGAGCTGGTAGCAGTGAAACGAGTCTAATAGAGACTAGAGCAACAGTAGCAGAAAACCCAGAGTGAGTCCAATCAAAAACATGCTAAAAATCTATCTGAAGGTCTATGGTGGAACAAGAGATAATAAAAAAGGTTTCCTAGGCTTGGCTAATAAGGGAAGTGTTTCCATCACAGTACAACTATCAGTTGGTTGTACTGATGCTTTCCTGCCAGTGTGGTAAGGAAGTGGATAGTTTGACCATGCTGTTAGTACAATACTGCAGCAAAGTAGCCTGTTTGAACTACTTTATCTCTCTAGAGAGAAAGGAGAAGTAAAGCAGGGTAGTGGAGTCAGAGACTATCATGTGACTGAAAAACAGCATAAAGGACACTCTGGGGGTATGTGAAGTGCTCCATCTTATGAAGCCTACTTCCCTTGGCTTTGATCAGGAACACTGCAATAGAGAAGAAGGGAAGTGTAAAATGAAAGGCTCAAAATATAATGCCAAGGAGGAGCTCAGAAGCCACAAAAGTCTGCTAGTAATAGCAAGCACAATAAGGAGTGAAAGGATTATGATTACTTTTTCTCCCTGGCTGGAAAAAGAAACCATTTCTTTGAATCCCTGACTTTTAACTGTGCTACTTGTTCTCCTGCCTATTGACCAAGAAACATACAGTCATATGTTATCTTATGCCCTTTGAAGAAATAAAGATGTTCCAAATGACCTTGAAGTTAAAAATGTTTTTCAGGCTAGAACTGAAAGGTTAATATACAGAGTAGAAACAGCAGAAGGTTTCTTACCAAGTACCAATACCTATATATAGACAGTGCCAAATGTGTTTAGATTTTACCAAGTTTACCTTTCTTATTTACCAGTTTGGTTTTTTCCTTCTTCAGGAACAAGGGAGAAGTTGGTAGGAGGCAACACCTAAATCAACAAATAACAGGCATAGCTTAGATGTTTAGATAGATACACAGATATTCTCACTGCAATTCACAATTCATTTATAGAAGAGCAGTACCAGTGTCTTCACAGGACCTCCTCAGGATAAAGGGTTGGGACAAACTAAGCCTCCTGGCATGGGGAAATAGATAGTCTGGGCATACCCAACATCACAGCCTACTAAAGTTCTGATGATAATGTGTAAATTACTGATTGATGTTCTCAAAAAGCACCTACGTAATGCCTTCCTGTCTACTGCAAATATATGCCTAAGTTAGAACTGCTAACCCATACTAGATCACTTTCCCTTAGTGTAGAAATATATGCCTAGGTTAGAACTGCTAACCCATACTAGATCATTTTCCTTAGTGTAGAAATAGCGGACTTTCCGTCCCTCTTTTTAAAAATACATTTTTAATGACTTTTCACAATTTGGGGCCACCTTTCCCTGGGAAGTTTTCAGTCTGTACCTCTCCTGGAAGAATTGTAAAAGTTAAACCTACGATAAAATGTTTTTGTCTGAAGTAGATGGAGAACAGTTTAGTGCAGGGGTAGGCAACCTTTTTGAGCTGGGGGCCGGGTTGCTGTCCCTCAGACAATTGGGGGGCTATGAAATTCTAGGAAATATAGTTTTGTGAGACATTCAGCCTTCTCTGTCAGAGAGCTCTGGTGTCACAACAAACTACAATTTCCAGAATTCCAGAGCATTGAGCCATGGCAGTAAAAGTGGTGTCAAACTGGTTTATTTCTACAGTATGAGTACAGCCATGGTGAGCACATTTGCGTTTTCCTGCAATGGAGGACAGCCTGGTAGCATTACAAACTGTGGAACCAACTGTGCAATATATTTTTCCTACCTTTATTGGGCCCCTCCAGTAATGCCAGGTACCCTATTCCTTTCCAGGATTTAAGCTCTTGAGGATGCAGCTTCAGTCCAGGTGTGTGGGGCTTTCAGGACTAGAACAATGCATTTGGGTAATTTGCTTACTTCTGGCATAATCTGCAGCCCATTCTCATCTGTGTTTGTAGGCCCTCTGAGTCAGAGAGAACCTCCAATGTGTTCAGAGAGAGTTGGCCTGTCTTCAGCCAGCTACTTATACCTATTTTAAAGTGCAATCTCCTTCCTTGAAAAGGAGACAGAAAAGCAAACTTTACTCTAAAGCAAGCTGAAAATGCAGAACTGCCAAGTGACCATGTTTCCCAGAGCAGACCATAACAGAAATGGGGAGGGGTTCCTTTCTTTATCTGGAAAGGTACTGAATATTCCTTGCTCTGTCTTCTGAAGCATTAGTACAGTGGTAGGCAACCTTTCCCCTTTAAGGGCCGAGGGACTTCAGCTCCAAGAATCCCAGGAGATATTGGCCAACATGGGACTATTGGCCAACATGGCTGAGGCTTCTGGGAGCTGAAGTCCCTCGGCCCTTAAAGGGGAAAGGTTGCCTACCCCTGCATTAGTAGAATCTAACCCATACTAGGCCACTCTCCCTTAGTGCAGAAATAACAGATTTTCCATCCCTCTTTTTAAAATTACACTAGTTTTTGACAGTCAATAAAACAGCCATCCTATTTTTAGCATCACCACCCACCCCACAAATATTTCTCATTCACATGAAGTCTACAGGGAGGTCTGAGCAAGTAACTAGTCATCAACTTGTGCTGATACTAAAAAGTTTAACCTGAGCACAGTGAAACAAATCTCTCATCCGTTCCCCAATATAACTGCTCCTGTATTGGCAGAAACATAAATGTAGCCTGGAAAAAAACTTTATATTTTCTTTGGTGTCTGGGGCAAGAGACAAGATGACATTCCCCACCCCCATGTACAAAAGTAAGTTGAAACTTCATCAAGATTGGCCATAGGACAAGTGTCCTCCACATCATTTAAGGGCAGCAAACTAATTTAAATGGTGCATGATAGGATATGTGATGCACCAATGTTGTCCTCCAACAGAGGGGAATTGTGAGAGGGTCTCTGAAATAATGGCAGGGAGGGGGCTACTCTACCTGCTTCCCGGCACCTACTGTTTGAGGTGGTTAACTCACACTGCCTAATGGTAGAGTAAGACTTGATTTTAACATGTTACTTAAGTTTTGTAGTAAACTGGGGGGGGGGGGGGATCAGATATAATTAAAAAAAATGTTAGCTTAACTGAAATGAAATGAAACTTTACCTAGCAACAACTGAAAGGCCTTTTTCCTCTCCACTTAAAAGGAGTTCATTTTGTTGGGATCTCAACAGGGCAGCAACATTAATCTCCAGTAAGGCAATTCTATTCTCAAACATTGAAGTTAGCACACAAAAAACCTGCAAAGAGATGTCTGTGAAGTATCTCTTCTTTCAAATCAAAATAACAAAATAGCAGTCAACAAAGCATTAGTGGCTTGTAGCCAGGGTCCTGAGGGCTGGTCACTGAACAGGACTTGTCCATTCCCTGCTTTCTACTACAACGCTCTGAACCCTTGTAAAACCTGTAAATTGGAGATTTCTCTGAAGCATTCATGTGGCATGCAGGGCTTTAACAGGAAAGGGAAAACTAGAAAAATGTATGACCCTCACAAAGTACATCTTTATTGTTTCACTGTCATGCATGTGACTTTTTAGAACAGGGGTAGGCAACCTTTCCCCTTTAAGGGCCGAGGGACTTCAGCTCCCAGAATCCCAGGAGCTATTGGCCAACATGGGACTATTGGCCAACATGGCTGAGGCTTCTGGGAGCTGAAGTCCCTCGGCCCTTCAAGGGGAAAGGTTGCCTATTCCCGTTTTAGAATGTCATACCAACTTCAAATGGCATTCTGTCAAATCTTTGTAGTGCTAGTTTTCATTTCATTACATCAGGGGTAGGCAACCTGTCCCCTTTAAGGGCTGAGGGACTTCAGCTCCCAGAAGCCTCTGCCATGTTGGCCAATAGTCCCATGCTGGCCAATAACTCCTGGGATTCTGGAAGCTGAAGTCCCTTGGCCCTTAAAGGGGAAAGGTTGCCTACCCCTGCATTACATCTTCCAGTTTAGGAGATACCATAATGCCAATGAGTTTGTTTGACTTCCATAATTCAAACACTCAGAGCTGGAACAGATGGCCCTGAAGAGGCAGCTTGAAGCCACCCCTTCTGAATAGGGATGGGGCCAAACAGCGTAGGGCAAACAGACACTGTGGCCCCAATCCACCTGGAAGCCAGCCAAAAAAGGAGCAGTAAAGATCTGTTCCTTTTTGGCCGGGGGGGAGAGGTGGCTTTTCCCACCCCGCCATGGCCCCATGGCAGCTTCATAATGCTCCGATGGTATGCAGTGTGTAAACACCATGCCACTGGAGCATCATGAAGCGGCCCGTGTCTGGGCAGCCAGGCAGTTTCAAGTCAATTTTCCAGCGTCATCAGGATGTGTGGCGTCTAAACGTTATGTGCTGGTGATGCCCAGAAGCAGGTTCTTTTGGACCATCAGTTCCAGCTCTCAATCAGCCCCCTAAATCCAATATCTAGAGTTGCTCAGCAGACTTTTCTAGTTCCTGACTATTTTCTGTCCAAACCACCATTAGAAAGGGTAAAAGATAACTGCACTCTTTTGGACCATCTGTACAGTTAGAGAATTTATCTGGTGTATCTGAATTTTTCAATTCCATCATTTGTATCTTGAGATAAAGGACCAGATAGCGACATTAGGAAAGATCCCTGCCTCAGACAACAATTTTAGGATTGACAATGCTGAAAAAGTGGGAAAAAATAGAAAAAAATTATTAACATTTCAGTAGTGTGAGGTTTTACATCATAACCATCACAGTACCAGTGCAGTGGAATTTTCTTTCCATCTTTTTCCACTTAAGCCCTTAACTCTAGCCAAAGAGTGGCTCCAAAGGGCTTCTAAGCCACTCAGAACATGTTTTTGGGGTGCCCTGGTAAAATGCGCTGGGAAGTAGAGATCACTCCTTCCAATTTCAGATAGAAGCAATTCCACTTGCAAATGTCCCCCACTAGATTTAGGCCATCATAATGATATTTAAAATTGCTGCTAGCATATAGTCCCATATATATTTCATATTTTTAAAATAAAAAATCTCTCCATATTTACAGTTTTTAACCAAACATTTTAAGATTCATGCTGGTACTTACCTTACCACTGACTGCCTTTCTCGTTAAAGCACATGATCCAGCAAACTGAATGCTGAGGGCACTGAAATCTTTACACACAAAAACCCAACATAAAAAAAACATTTTTCACCCTTCTCAAATAAGAAACCATCATATAAGATTAAATACATTTCTTTTTTTTTTTACATGTATTGATGCCACTGATTTCAGCAGAACTGCTATGAAGATTGAAGTATATAAGAAGAAAGAAATCTGTAACACTACATTTATAGATCCATGGATCCTGTATTCACAGATTCAACCATTCATGGATTGAAAATATATTTTTTTAAAAATCCAAAAACCAAACCTTGATTTTGCCATTTTATATAAAGGACACCATTTTATTATGCCATTGTATATAATGGAACTTGAGCATCCACAGATTTTGGTATCCACAGGGGGTTCTGGAACCAAGCCTCAGTGGCTACCAAGGGCCCAATGTATGAATAAAGAGAATTTAAAACAAAAAACCTTGGCTTTACATTTTTATTATATATGAGGAAATTATAACAATTTCCTGAGGTTAACAATTTCAGTTATTATTTGAATGATACAGAAGCCTAACTAAAAGCACTTGTTCTTTGCCTTCAAGTTGTTTCTGACTTATAGTGACACTACGACAAACCTATCATGGGGTTTTCTTGGCCAGATTTGTTCAATTGTGGTTTACCATTGCTCCATTGCTCTCCTCTGAGACTGAG
The DNA here is from genome assembly GCA_020142125.1 of Phrynosoma platyrhinos. Classification (NCBI taxonomy): domain Eukaryota; kingdom Metazoa; phylum Chordata; class Lepidosauria; order Squamata; family Phrynosomatidae; genus Phrynosoma; species Phrynosoma platyrhinos. The sequence goes on from CM034701.1 coordinate 325,748,155, forward strand.
CATAACATCAGGGGTAGGCAACCTTTTTGAGCCGGGGGCCAGATTGCTGTCCTTCAGAGAATTGGGAGGGCCGAAGCACCAAAAATAAATTAAAAAAAACTTTAAAAAAATTTAAAAATATGCATGCACACTCTCTCAGCCCCAGAAAAGCCATGGCAAAACCCTTGTGGAGATTTTACCAAGAAAACCCCAAGAACAAGTAATAACAACAATAATCAATATCATCATGGCGAGCAGCAGCGGGGGGGTGGCGGTGGCAGCAGCGGCAGGATCGGCCAGGGGCTGATCCAAAGGCCTTAGGGGGCTGAATCCGTCCCCTGGGCCTTAGGTTGCCTACCCCTGCCCTAGATCATCTAATAGATTTCTATGGTCATGCAGTGATTTGAACCCTTGTCTACTGGATTCCTTGTCCAATACTCAAAGTACTATACCACACTGGCTCTAGGAGCACTTAAATCCCTTAAAATGTCTTTTACACTATGCTTTATGTAAAATGGACCAAAACTACTAATGATCTGGAACAAAATACAAATGTTGCCCCTTATTCTTCAACTTGCATAAAAATGTTTGAGATGTCAGTTTAAGTTTACATATGAAGTTTAGTCAACACCAGTGTATAAATATGTGTTCGAGAGCAACATAAATGCAAACTGTTTGAGAGGTACCCAAAGTAACTGAGAAATCAACCTAGAAACTTATGGTATTCATTCAAGTCCCATTGGATAACATCCCAAGTTTGGTGACTCTGTGGTCAAAGTATATGGATTTATATATCATAGGAGATAAACATTTGTCACAATGATAAGATCTGACCTTGTCAGAAATTAATAGTTCAATAGCTGATGGATTAAGTCCAAAACCTTACTACAGTCTTCCCTTTGGCCCCATTAGATAAACCTCAGATTTGGTTACTGTTAACAAGCATGTGGATTTGTAAAGCATGACAAACAGGCACACTTCAAATTATAATATGAATGTATGTGTGTGTGTGTGTGTGTGTGTGTGTGTGTGCACAAAATGCACATGCACACTGTACTGTAGTATTGTTACTAATCAATTTTCAAAAAGAAACAATTATACCTCTGTAATGCAGAATAGCTTCCAATTCAAAGTTTGCCATATTAATTATGAATAAACCGGTAGAGCTTCCTATCCATAAGCATCGGGCATTTGCACAAGAAAAACTGAGGGGAAACAGAGAAAGAGGATTATCTGTTATTTTTTAAACTCATCAACATTTTCATTGATACAATCAGATACTTTTAAGTTTCTTAGTGTTGATGTAAAGAGCACCTACAATGTGAACTACAGACTGTACACACAGGTAGCTCTTTTTCTTTACATTAGGGCTAGACAGACTGCTCCAACAAGTAGATAAACCATAACTTAAACCTCATCTTAAAATGAGAAATGCTCAGTCAATGACAAAGGGAGAAAAAGTGAAGGTGAAATAATAATAATAATAATAATAATTTTTATTTATATCCCGCCCCTCTGCAGAGCAATCTGGGCGGTTTACAACATTACAATTTCCATTAAACAAAACATAAAATCCCGAATCCCATCCATCCTTGAAGAAGTAAGGGTTCTTCTTATTCTAGGCTGGGTGGTGCTGGGCTTAGTGTCTCTCCCCCAGATGACATTGGATGGTAATGGAGGGAGGGCTCTTCTTCTTATTTTAGCCCTGATGGTGCTGGAATAGCAGTACATGGTTTGCCAGTGGCCTAGATCAGGACCAACAAAAATACATTGGCTCAAATCCTATTGATGCTTTGTAACTAGCACAGTGCCGTTTTGGCAGGGTCCACAGAAGCATTGGGAAAAGTCAGAGAAAGATGTTGCTGTTAGGAAGAAGCTGTCCTGACAGTTCCTGAGCAGCTTGGAAATCAGGAGGCTAGCTTTCTCTTCTGATATTGCTGGCTTTCTCTCTTTCCTTCCCTCCATCATCACTGCACCTGTAGCTGTTTTACTCCTGCAGTTCTGGTGCTATCACTAAAAACACTGACAACAGAATCTTGGCCATTGTTGCATTAGGCAAAGGGCAAGACAATGCATTGGCACACCCACAACTCCAATTGTTAATAAAACAACCATAACAATGGTCAGATCTTATCTCAACACTTGTGACAAGACATTATTCACTGCATCCAAGGGTGGCAGGTTGGCTAAGATGGTACAGGGCATATCAAGGGACTCATAAAGCTCTATGTTTTCTAACCCCACCTCTCTACACAGCATCTGATGCCTCTGAACCTAGTGGCACAGCCAGCAATGGCTGAGATAAAAAATAAATTTAAGATTATCCATATAAACCTGATTAATATGATTGGTAATTACCTTCTTTTTTATTGATTGGTTTAACACTAATATCATTGAAATAACTGGATGCCCTCCATACAGGTCAATACATTTTTTTAAAAATCTACTTTCTGTAGAATATTATATACATCTTGCAATTCTCTTTTATATAACATAATATAGCATGCTGTCAATGAAATCTGATTGCATCTACCTGGGTTCTTCATCATCTAAATTTGCAGATTTGTCACAGTGTTCAATTCGGAGAACTGGAAAGCTGGATTCAACTGCTTCTTCATCTCTTAAACCATTTGAAGTATGGGACTCAGATGTATGCTGAAACTTATCTGGGGAAAACAGACAATTGTTATCGTATCAAGAACAGAATGAGAGAGACATTCAATTAAAAACAGGAAGAAAAGAATTGTTTATAATTAGCTTTCTAATATTTTACAATGCGATACAGCCATGTTTTATTTTTGTTGTTCTGTACCAGAAGGTTTAGCCCCAGTTCAAGAATTCTGGACATGATGTTTAGTTGGCTAGTCATCTGCCTCATCCTGCCATGTTGGCATCATGGAATTCAAGATAAATGGGAGTACACAGCTGCCTGGCAGAAACAGCAACTGGGTTGGTAAAACACAGCATCAAGTTAGCAGTTCACCATAATGAACAACTAATACAAAATTATTTGTGACCTTTACAGAATGCCAGAAATAATCCAGTTTGAGGCCACTTTAACTGCCTTGACTCAGTGCTAGGGAATCATGGGAACTGTAGTTTATTGTGGCACCAGAACTCTCTGACAGAGAAGCTCAATGCCTCAGAAAAAACTACAGTTCCCATGATTCCCTAGCACTGAGCCAGGGCAGTTAAAGTGGTCTCAAGCTGCATTATTTCTTGCAGTCAGTAAAGGCCCTTTGTTAAAGTTTTACCTACTGCTGAAGCGAACAGAAAATACAATTATGCTGTTAGCTGAATTAGATTTCTTTCACTGACATAAACGAACATTCATTCTCCCATCTTCATGTTATAAGTAACAGCAAATATAGCATTAGGACATTTTTACTAGCAAAATACATAAAACTGCTAAGTGTCTATACTACTTCTCTACATTATTATGTATTTGTATTCCTCTACATTAACATATATTAAAAGTAGCTTATAAGATTTTGTTAACAGCAAAAATAATACTTTAAAAAGAAGAAAGCTCACCAGAAATGCCAATTCAAAATAGTATTTACAATGCAATCCTTGATAATTCTACTCACAGATAAGTCCCACTGAATTCAGTGGGCCTCACTCTCAGGTACGTTTGTGCAGGATTGCAACCCTAAAACTTTATTTTAAAAAATACATGTCACAAACTTACTGTTTGGGACATTATATTAAAAATGAAAAAATAAAGGGTGATATATACCTCCTTTCAAAGACCATTTTTTAAACTGAGTACCACAGCCTTCCTCTACTTTCATATGTACTCATTAAATCTTTGATGGTGTAGGACAGAGAAAGACCTCAGAGGTAACGTTCAAGAAGGTTCGTATATAAAGAGGAAATTCCTGAACTTTCCCGCTCCTATGCCTTTTAGGGCTTAAATATTAAAATCATCAATTTTAATTAAACAATTTAGAAATCAGCCTAGTTAACCAATGATTGCCATATTATATCATAAGTGACCAGATTATGAATGGCTGCCTAAAGGTCTCATCACTCCTGCAAAGGATATAGGTGATATACTAGATGGTATGATGAAGGGTCAGCTGATCATGTGAAATTACATCAGTCCATAATCAATGTTATTGCTTCCCAATTTGTTTTTAAGATCAATAGAAAATGCTGAATTTGACCTTTAAAATTTGATTGCACATTTAAATAAGAGTATGTCCCAACAGAACTCAGGGTTAACTATGAGTAGAAATACACAGGACTATGCTATAAATGGCATGCTGTCTAATCTCAATAATTGTTTCCTTCTGTATCCATCTGCTTGAAAACTCTGCTTCCAAGATGCCTTCTTGATTTGTGTGCAATTGCTGCAAATGTGTATGACAATCAAAAATAACTAATCCATATTAATCAAAAGCCTACTTTTAAAAAGTATATTTTAAGTATATTAACAGGAAATATGTAAAATTTTAAAATGTTTTCTAGAAGTGTTGTGTTACCCAAATGAACAGATTTCCTGATTTTGTTGTAAAACTTCTCTCTCTCTTTCTTTACATTGATATGTACCACACAACGATACTGATGCCCATTCGTCAAGCTGAAGATCCACAGCTGAAAGGGAAAATATAGTAACTGTCACCTACTTTATCCAGTTAAAAAAATTAATATGTTTCTGATGCTGTCACCAGAGTTTAATGGTTAGGTTGTTGGAAGATAAAAATATAACCAATATACCATATATACTTGACTATAAATCAAAAATGTATGCCCAAAAATTGACCCTAAAATCCCAGGGTGGCTTATATAAAGGACAACATAGTAATACTATTTAGAAAGGTCCTGAAAGAAGTACTACCTCATGTGCCTCAGCAGTGATTTCTGAAAGACTTGCCCAGATGGGAGTGTGTTTGTGTGAAAGAAGTGATTCCCTTCTCAATCCAATATTAAAACCTTTTCTCCCCCCATCCTCCTCTACCTCCTCCAGATCTCTCTGCCCACCAAACACCCCATTTAACTCCACTTCCTTCCCTTCACAATCCAATGTTAAAACCTCTCCCCACCAAACACCCCATTTCTCTCCAGTTCCTTCCCTTTTCAATCTGATGTTAAAACATTATTATTGTTATTGTTATTGTTGTTGTTTATTTATATAGCGCCGTAAGTTTACACAGCACTTTACATAGTAAAATAACCAAAATAAAAGCCTGCCTACAGCGTACAGTCTAAAAACAAGAAGCAGGAAATTATAAAATTAACAATATATCATTAAAATAACTCTAAAATAATCATCTTATAAAACAATACAGATTAATATGCATTAATTACTTCTCTCCCCACCAAACACCCTACTTCCCTCCACTTCCTTCCTTTCCCAATCCAATGTTAAAACCTCTTCCTCTAGCTTCAGGGAAGTAGTGTCAGGTGGTTGGGAGAGGTACAGAGAAGAAGGAGTGAGGGAAATGGTGTTTTCCCATTAGATTCTTTGTTACATGCCCCTAGGTTTTACCCTCAAATTATCCATGGGCCAAATCAAAATCCATGATTTCGGCCCTAAAACCTTCCATCAACTTATATATGAGGTCAACTTGTACACAAGTATATATGGTAATAATATCTCAAACACAACTTTGTCAAATGTGAGCATGAAATGGCACTTTGGTAAATACTATTTATGTTGTCCTTTAAACTGACAATCTTTAATTTGAGCTAAATAAACTATGGGCCTAAGCAGACTGCCAGAAAAAGTGCACATTAAATTGAGGCACTGCCCTGGCTCAGTACTAGGGAATCATGGGAACTGTAATTTATTGTGGCACCAGAGCCCTCTGACAGAGAAGGCTCAATGTGTCTGAAAAAAATACAATTCTCATGATTCCCTAGCACTGAGCCAGGGCAGTGCCTCAATTTAATGTGTACTATTTCTGGCAGTCTGCAAAGGCCCTACATTATAGGTAAATTGTTTTGACTTGCTAATAAAGTGTCTCTTTTGTCTATTTCATAACTGCCTGTTTTAAGTAGCTAATAATATGTAAATGAAGTAAAACTTCAATTTAATTTACATTTAACAATTTCACAACTTGATAGTCTATATCAAGAAACATTATCAATTGTGTGACAATGAAATAGAACTAGTCAGCCCTCTGTTTTTGTGGGGAATCCGTTCCGGACCCCCCCCCCCCCCCCCCCCCGTGAAATCGGAGACTCGCTGATATTCAAGCCCCATAGGCTTGAATGGGGCGTGTCCCATTGATCTTAACAGAGGTTGCCCCTACGTAAATATTCAAAACCGTGGATCTCAAGTCCACAAGAACAGAGGGGCGACTGTATGTTTAATAGTTGCCATTAAGCATATACTTCATGACCACAGTTCAATGGCAAAAACAACTTTGAATATATATAAAGATGTAACTCTGAACACTAAAGTGATGTTTGTCCAAGCCACTGCATTCCTCATTACCATGTACAATGTGAGAACTGGACAGTGAAGAAAGCCGATAGAAAGAAAATCAACTCATTTGAGATGTAATGCTAGAGATGAGTGATGAGAATATCATAGACAGCAAAGAAGATAAACAAAAGGATTCTAAAACAGATCAAGCCCAAACTATTCCTGGAAACCAGGAAGACTAAACTGTGGATGTCATACTTTGACCACATCATAAGAAGACACAAATCATTAGAAAAGGCAATGATGATAGGAAAGGTAGAGGGCAGCAGAAAGAGTGGAAGACCACATGCCAGATGGTTGGATTCAATCACAGGCCATGGATCTGAGCCTTCAGGATCTGAGCAAAGCAGTGGAGGACAGGAGGTCCTGGAAATGTCTCATCTACAGGGTTGCCATGAGTCAAGGTTAACTCAGTGGAACTTAACATCAATATAAAGAGTGTCATATATTATATTAATTATTTATGGATTTTTAATTTAATTTGTAAAAAATACAATATAATTCCAAGCCAGATCACCAATCCATCCATCTTAATACGGACTACATCACCGTGCAGAAGATTCCGTGGAATGGATGCTCCCAACCACACCCTAAGATGCTAGGGACTGAATCTGGAAAAGCACATAGAGCCTTTACAGACTGCCAGAAATAGTGCAGCTTGAGTCCACTTTAACTGTCCTCACTTAGTGCCAAGGAATCATGGGAACTGTAGTTTATTGTGGCACCAGAGCTCTCTGACAGAGAAGGCTCAATGTTCCAGAAAAAAATACAATTCCCAAGATTCCCTAGCACTGAGCCAGGACAGTTAGTGGCCTCAAGCTGCACTATCTCTGGCAGTCTGTAAAGGCCCATACTCTCCAGCTGAACTATAGGCCTTTGCAAATTGCCAGAAATAGTGCAAATTTAGTCCACTTTAAGGGTTAGGGTTAGAGCTAGGGAATCATGCGAACTGTATTTTATTGTGGCACCAGAGCTCTCTGACAGAGAAGGCTCAATGTCTCGGGGAAAAAACCAATTCCCATGATTCCCTAGCACTAATCCTAACCCTTAAAGTGGACTCAATTTGCACTATTTCTGGCAGTCTGCAAAGGCCCTATGTCTTTTTCCTGACACCATTCATTAGTAAATAATTTTTTTTTTAAAAAAGGTACTCAGGACACATTACGATTTTTTAAAAAGAAGATAAGATTGAATGAGAGACAGATAAAAAATATTATGATTAAAATTTAAAAATCAAACCATTTAAAAACTATTTTAAAAAATGTAAAATATCTATTAAAATAAAAAGGAATCTAAAAACATGATTTTGCTAACTATCTTTCAATATTTAAATGATAAATAGTCAGACTCTATGTATGGCTTACAACCTGTCCATCTGCACATCCAGTGATGATTTGTTTATTTTCTTCATCAATGAAGAGACTTAAAAGAGGAAATGCTGTACAAAAAAATCAACATTACCAGTTCAGTTGAAATTGATAGTACCAGTTCAGTTATTTATAGCAAGAATATGCAACTGCTGTAATACTGTACTCCCTCAAAACTTTTCTGCAAAAGTGAATGCTACACATAAATCTATAAACCTGAATCCAAGCAATTATGCAGTATGCTTGCACAACTCTCAGCTGTATGAGCAGCTGTAGGTTTTTTCAGCTTGCACAAAGAGGCATCTGACACCTGCTGACATGAAAGGTTCTGCACACTATTTAGTTTCTCTGTTTGCCTAGCTGACATAATGGGCTGTCTAAAATACTAGTAAGGTGCTCAAGACAGAGTAGTTTTGTCCCTCCTCCATAAGCCAAGATAGCCAGTGACTGCCTAACAGAGTGCCGGAGTTTATTTTGCCTTTTCTCTCCAAACACTAAGATTTTCATGGATGAACATGCTCATCTCTTATTTCAAAAATTGCTTTTTAAAAACAGACACCAGTTCATTCTTTTAGTTTTTAAAACATACCTGTTATTACTGCTGATTGATATACTAACAGTCCAGTACAATAATCCCATACCTTTAAAAAAAGAAAAAAGCATGGTAACATTCAATCAGTTTACATAATAATGAAAACAATTACAATACTATGTGAAATATGCTATAGATCTCAAAAACAAGATTTCATGCAATGTTCCACTGTTCTTTAAAAATTTATGGAATTCATTATTCCTGTTGCTTACTGCAGCAAATAACTTGCACCTGGGCATTAAAACATAGGCAAATTCTTGCAAATTTATCACACTGAATTCAATATGCCTTACTTTCAATAATAGCAATAACAATTACATTTCTATACCACTTATCAGTGCACTTAAGCATTCTTTAAGTGGTTTACAAAGTGTAAGCTAATTGCTTCCAACAAGCTGGGTACTCAGTTTAGCGACCTTGGAAGGATGCAAGGCTGAGTCAACCCTGAGACCCTGGCTAGGATTGAACTCACAACCTTGCCATTTGTGAGCAGCTGCAGTACAGGCATTTAACCACTGTGCCACCAAGGCTTCTATAAATAATGTTTATGACTTGTTTATATTAGAAGCTTTTATTTGAATGACAGTGAAACAAGTACGTGACCATAAATATTCAGTGTCCTACCATCAACAAATACACAACCAAAATGGGTGACAAAGCTTTACACTGAAACAGTAATTTTAAAATGTTTGCTTTTTAAAAAGGAGGAGGGTGAGGAGGAAAGTGTAAAATCTACTTGTGTACAATTTTCTGTTGATTTGACAAGATGGTGTTTGAAGCCATAGTGAACAAGCAATAGAGAAAATGGAATTGTGATTGAACTGTGGTGTTCAGTATTGTATCAGAGAAAATAGATTTAAATGCTATAGTTTATTCAGTTTTCAGTTTTATAACATAATTAAAAATACCCTATCACAATTATGTTTTACTATTAATTCCACTGCATAATATCCAAGTGTTTCTCTATTTTATTGTAAAATTGTTTCCTGAACCAAATGGAATGTGTTTTTAAAAAGAGGGAGAATAAGGTGGAAGGGAGAGGGAGAGAAAGAACTTCCTTGCCTTAAAACTTCTGTCTTCAGAAACTGATATCAATATATTTTTCTCCCAAGTACAAAACTCAACAGCAGTTACTGGAGCCAGGTGGCCCTCCAATTCAGCAAGTATAGTTTCATTCTGCAAATCAGTTCAAGAAGAAATGTACACAACATTTTAAAATATATTTTTGTAAATGTCATTCCATTTGTATGACAAATTCTGGTAAGTTTTTAGGGAAGTGACCCATTATGTCTCCCCTACTGTCCTTTAGCACAACCCACTAATAATGTTGTTGTTATTATTATTAGTTTATTTATATAGCGCTGTAGATTTACACAGCACTGTACATACAGTCAATAAAATAGATTAAAATAGATTAAAAAGCCTGCCGTTGGCGTACATTATACAAAATAATAAAGTAAAACAAATTAATACAAAGAAGGCAACAAATTAAAAACAT
>CM034701.1:325806601-325831607 GCA_020142125.1 Phrynosoma platyrhinos
TAGTTAAAGCGGTCTCAAACTGGATTATTTCTGCAGTGTGTTTTGGATACTTTTTCATGTTCAGATCACCATTGCCACCACATCCTATTACAACTCCCCAAAAATAACTTCTGGAGGTTGGGATTCTCTTGAGTCGAGGCTGCTAAGGCTACCTCTGTTTAAACATAATGACACGGGGGTTCTGGAGTTGTCATTTCAAAAAGTACCTTTTCCCTGGTCTATGTAGCATTTGTACAGTCAGGAGGTAAACGTGGCAGCTGCTTTTTGTGTAAGAAGAAGTATGGTAGATGCATTTTATGTATTTTGCTTAGATCATGGCCAATAAGAGTATTGGTCATGTCCAATCTCTAAATGATTTACATGATGTTGTATACTTAATATTTTGAGAGAAAGATACCATTTTATGCTGGTTTCTTAATATTCTTGTTGACTGTTACTCTAATTACTTGGTGGTTTTCTGAGTTAACTCTTCATATGTTGGTTAGAGTTTACATTACTGGTTTTCCCAGCACAAAACACACCCATTATCCAAACAATGTTGCAGAAGAATTACCGTATTTTCCAGCGTATAAGACGACCCTTCAACCTGCAAAATCTGTGGCTAAAGTGGGGGGGGGGGGGGGGGGGGGTAGTCTTATATGCCGGGTATAAGGATAATGAAGCTAGAGGTGCTAAAACTCTATATTTTGACTGGGAAAATGGGGGGGTCGTCTTATACGCGGGTCGTCTTATACGCCGGAAAATGCGGTACTTAGCTGTTGTCCTTCCAATTTCTGCTTTCAGTACCAGTCCCACCTTGAAACTACTGTTAATTCCCCTAGGGGAAAAAACACAGGATAATTTAAGATTAGAAAAAAAATAGCATGGGGAAAGGAGTTAAGTAGTTTTCTTCCCTAGCATGAGTGATTTGCTCAAAATATCCACCTCCAAAACATATTCAAAATTTCAACAATAATAATAACCTGGAAAATCAGTCATAGACCTGCCACTTCACCTTCCTATAAGGCTTTGGGAGTATGGCTTCCCCAAGGTCGCCCATTGGGTTTCCATGACCGTGAGGAGATTTGAGCTCTGGTCTCCCAGAGTTCTAGTCCAACACTTACATCACTATACCATGTGGGCTCTATACAATGTATTTGTTACATGCCTTCAAAATGACTCCAACTTACATTGGTCCTATCATAGGTTTTTCTTGGCAAGATTTATTCAGAAACTTTCCTTTGGCTTCCTTTCAATACAGTGAACAGCGCTTAGGGTTCCCTTCTGGTCTCCCTTCAAGTACTAGCCAGGTTTGATCCTGCTCAGACACAATCTAGTGCCTTCAGGGTATTTGGGCATAAATCCATAGTATGGAAGATTTCCATTTTTCCAGATTCTTTATCTGAAAGACTAAGTTCCATCAATGTCCAATATGGGACATTATACTTTAAACATTTATTTTCAACATATTTTTGTGTAAAGATCAGGTTCCACAAACCATTCAGTACTATTAATTTCAGTGTGGTTCTGTGTATATACCTTTACAAAAGAGTACTTTAAACATATTTACATTCCATCATCTACTGTAACTCTTCTTTAAACTAGAGCCATACATTGATAGACCCGATCATGAGCTGTGGAAATTACTATCGTTCCAAGTTTCATCCAGCAGCCTTACTCAAAAAACAGGTATGTAGCCCTTTTTCATTGCTGTTCAGTAATGAGTGTATTCTACAGAGCTTTTATATACTTGGGCTCTAAAACAGCCGTAATTATACACTTTAAAATCCTATTAAAATTGTCCTTCAGTGGGAGAGTCAGTTGTATATGTGCAACTTACTGTTTGTGTTATTTGTATTGTTATTTCTCTCAGTTTTTAAAATAATTTCATAAAAGTAATTTTAATTAATGAAGGCTTGATAGCACCTGAAAAGTTCCATAAAATGTTTTAGACTGTTTCAGAAAAGTAATCAAGAATGGATCTATGTGACTTGTGACTTTAGCCTAGTAAAAGCTGCCAGCAAGTCATTAGCAATATAAAATATTGGTTTTGATCCCAGAAATCAAGTAGAACAAAGCTCACAGATTAGTTTTCTCCATTCCTTCTTACTGCAGCTCCCAGCACCACCTGGAGTCCCAGTTTGGGTAAAGGTTGGAATGTCAGTGGATATTGTACTTCTTTTTAGAATGAGCTGAAGTGTCTTCAAAGTTGTTCTAGTAAAATGTCTGTTCAACATTTGATGTAGGCTTATTTTTCAACTTCTAGGTATTGAAATGCATAAGAAGCATCACTGTATGGTCTAATCTTCCTGTAGTGCCTGAAAAGCAAGTTCAGGAAATTGCAGGGTAACTTTGTTTTTCCTTTTTCCAGCTTGGGGTTGGAGAAGTGGATGCAGAATTTGATAAACTTATTTGTAGTTCCAATCTCTAGATGTGTTGGTCTATATCACACAACATCGCCCACCAGAATTGTCTAGAATTTAACCAGTGATCATATTATAGTGTTACTTGTGAGAGACTTGAGAAATATTCTGTGTTTGGGGAGCAAGACTGTTACATCAAGGGAGCAGGATGTCAACCTTTTGCCCTCCATGGGCCACATGCGGAGTGTATAATGGTTGGAAGGTGCAGTTGCACACCACACATCCATATCACACACTTACTTCATCTCCCCCACAATACACATACTCTTTTGCTTGCATTCACACATATATACGTATACACACATACACACACATCCTGGTCCATTGTGCAAGGATGGAAGTTTAAATGCTTTTCTCTCCTCACTAAGACCATGACACTTCTGACTTTTATGGGAAGCAAAATTATCCAGACATTATTCTCCTCACTTGAACACTTTCTAGCACAATCAAACTGTAAAGAAGCTTGGTTCTGCTAGAAAGTGGAATGCATGAGGGGGAATCATTACTATGTGCCTTGCTTTCCAGTAGCATCAGCTGGTTCTACTCCAAGTCAGATTAGTAGGAGATTATTATTTATGGAGAAATTATTATTATTATTATTATCATTATTATTATTATTATTTGGAGAAATGCCTTGCATGTGGATGACTCTTCCACCAGCTCCATGTGCCAAAAACACAGTATACTGGTGGGTTCTAATGTCACCAGGAAGTCTAATTTGCCTGTCTCTGCTGTGTACACATATGTATGTGTTTAGATTGCCCGTCTGTCCATTCTATCCTGAAGAGTCAAAGGGGGTCACAGTGTAAGCAAGATCTTGTATTCTTAACAGCAAATAGTGTATCACAGCTTTTAGAACTTTTGAGTTGTTAAGTAGTAAAGATCCCATTCAAGAAAACCCCCTAATACCAGTTTAAAATTCTTAAGCTTTTTCATCGAGGAAAGAATAATGAGGCAACTTTTTAAAAATTTAATTCATATTTTAGCAAACTTTAAACAAAGGATTGACAACATTACAAAAATGGACAGAGATGGCAAAAGTATGTTTTTACAACTTTTCTTGAAGTCATCTGATAGAGCACTGCTAGTCCAGATTGGACTTCTAGCATTATGAAGGACCACAGAAAGAGTAAACTCATTGAAAAGAGTTAATTATGTGTGATGAACCATTTTCAGTGATAATGTAGTAAATCTAGCAAAGCTATTCAAGAAACCATGTCATTTTGTAAGATATATCAGTCACTAACCATGACAGACAAATTTTGAGGGAGTGAAAGCGAGCCTGTGTATTCTTTAAAAAACAAAACATCATGTTCTAGTATTTCACCATAGGAAATCTGGAGAGAGCTCTATTAAATATATCACAGCCAAGAATCTGTGGACTGTGTCTAAGATTTAGAAGATTTAAGTGCTGTAAATTTGTATTGTATAATGTCTCTGTAATGTTGATGTATAAGTAAAACAAATTTTACAAATCTGGAATGAAATTTGCAATCAGTTTATCTTTATTTTGTTTTGTTTTGTTCTGTTCTTTTGAAGGTTGGGAAAGGATGTTGATTTTCCCTGTATTTTTGTGACTGCTGATATTTTCTCTCAACTACAACCCTACTTACCACAGAATATCAGAATTTCAGGAGACCCTATGAACAGCTTGCTAACAGAGAAGTAAGTTTTATAACATTTCCTCTAACCTTTGTCAAATCTAGAATAAATGTTCTTTCATCTTTTGCGATGTGCTGCAGAACTATTTCTGTTAAGAACTTGAAAATGTTTTATGAATACGTAAGTGAAAATATGAGTGTTGTATCCATAGTTGTATTCATTGTATACAGGTATCATGTTCTGCAGTTTTCCAAAAAGTGATCTAGGAGATGCTGAACACAACATCCACACACATGCTTCCTTAGCCCTCCCCTTCTCCATTCATGCTCAGTTTAACAGAATACATCTTGTTTTGTCACACAAGAGCTTGCCATAACATCTGAACTAGCATACAGATTTGAGCAATCCTTCCAAACCAGAAAGGTAAGTGATGATTTGGGGAAATGATGTATATGATACCTGAATTCAGTTAGAGGCTGCATGATTTAATATCTTGAAAATGAGACTAAGGGGGGTTGCAGACTGTCAGAAATAGTGCAAATTGAGTCCACTTTTAGGGTTAGGGTTAGTGCTAGGGAATCATGGGAATTGTTTTTTTCCTGACACATTGAGCCTTCTCTGTCAGAGAGCTCTGGTGCCACAATAAAATACAGTTCCCATGATTCCCTAGCACTAACCCTAACCCTAAAAGTGGACTCAATTTGCACTATTTCTGACAGTCTGCAACCCCCCTTACTTCCCTCCAGGTTCATGGAGTCCCTTGTCTTTCATTGTGGCAACAAGGACATGAGAAATTTCCACTTCTGGTTCAGAATAATCACAGTTTGATGTGTTGTTGATTATATAAATTGTGCTGTATCTACGCTGCAGAAATAATCCAGTTTGAAACCACTCTAACTGCCAAGGCTCAATGCTGTGGAATGGGACCAGAATTTGTTGTGGCACCAGAGCTCTCTGACAGAGAAGGCTAAATGTCTCACAAAACTATAATTCCCAGATCCATAGCATATATTCATGGCAGTTAAAGTGATGTCAAACTGGATTATTTCTGCAGTGTGGATGCAGCCCGTGTGTGATCTTAAGGGGCTAATGAATAAAAGCCCAATTCATCAGTTATGGGTTTGAAGTCGCCTCATTTTCACTAAGCATAGTTGAGATTCAGCAGTTTTGTATGGATTCTAATTCAAGCTTGGAAGTATGTTACAAATAACAGTTATGTGTGATACATTATTTAAGTAGTGGCTGTCTAAATACCCTAAAGACACTAGATCCCATCTGATCTTGGAAGCTAAGCATGGTCAGCCTTGGTTAGTACTTGGATGGGAGATTGCCATCAAATACAAGGGCTGTAGGCTATATGTCAGAGGAAGAAACTGGCAAAACCCACCTGTAAATATTCTTTGCCTAAGGAAACCCTATGAAATTCACAAGATCATCATAAATCAACAGGAAACTTGAAAGCACATGCACACGCACACACGAGGAATATAGCATTGAAAAACAACAACACCTTTATGTATATGTATATTTATTTACTAGGGAACATTTGCTCATTACACTTAAAGCATTGCTTTTAGGAGTATTTTGGGCCATCTTTGTATTTTTTTCTTCAGTGGATTCTTTTTAAAGTAATGAAATGATTGTGTGTGCTACTCTATCAATAACTGTTAATAGTTATCCCACAAATAAAAATGAGTAACAAATTGCTTTAAAAAAAATTGTAAGGTCTGGTTCATATATCATAGCAAGCTGTGGTTAATCAAAAACAGAATGAAAGTCCTGAAGAGTGTACCGGAGGAGGAGGTGAGGAGTTTACGAGTGTGGGAAGAGAGACTCACTCTTGTAATGCTGATCAGAATTCTGGTCTGGTGTTATAGCCATATTATCCCACAGCATGATATGTATTGCTGCTAAATAGACAGAATAGAATAGAAAGTTATATTAAAGTATGTATTCTTGGCTAAAACTGTCTATTGTCTGTCTTTCCATATCCTTATTTGAACCTAACATATTTGAACCTTGCATATTTCTAGTTGTAAATTATAGCCACTTAAAGACAAACTAATTCTCAGATGACCAGGTTGCTTAGTTTCATTTTATTGCCATTCAAAGAATGCTGAATTAAAAAGAGATGTTTGTTCCCTTTAGGTTACTGACTGAACTCTGCAGCAAGCATGTCTGTGTCCTCTTCTGCCCACGGACAGTGCTGGAAATCATTGTAGTGCTTCGTCAAATAACTACTCAGTCCCACCAGGTATCAAGTCAAGTCATTTCTACATGTGAAACCAGATATCAGCAGTGGATAAATAAGTCATTGCGATCACGCCAGAGGAATAACTATTTGCGTATGAGAAGGAGGTAGGTGCGGTTTTATTTTTAATGAAGCAAATGCAGTTGTCCCTCCCTATTCCCAGACTTTGAGTCCGCGGTCTCACTCTTTGCGAGAGGGACAAGCTGCTATAAATAAAATGGTGGTGCATGCCTGTGTGTGGCTCTGCATGTGCCATGGGCTCGCCACCATTATTTTCAATGGGGCTCAAATATTTGTGAACCGCTATTTTTGCGGGGGTGTCTAGAATAGATCCCCCGTGAATTGGGAGGGACAACTGTATTAACTTTCATTGAAAATATTTTTAATGAACACCTTATTAAATACATCTCAAGCATTCTACAAAACTATGTTGATATGATAGATTAGGGCCAGACCAAGTTTGTTCCACATAGTTTTAATATATATATTTTAAATTAAACAGAATGTCTTCAGTCTAACATGGGTGTAAATATCCAGAAGGCACCAGACTCTGTCTGATCTTAGAAGCTAAGCAAAGCCAGGCCTGGTTAGTACTTAGAATGGGGATTGCCAAGGAATACCAGGTGCCGCCGTATGTATTTCAGAGGAAGACCAGCTCAGAATATTTCTTCTTTAGGAAAATCCTGTGAAATTCATGGGCTTGCCATAAATAGACAGGTGATCTGTAAGGCACATACACACAAACACTTTAGTCTAAATCCATTTGCTCCTGCCATCTAAAGAAGACCAATAAATTAATATAATTTATATAAATCTTCACTTGTCATTCAGCTATTGATCCACTGTCTTTTCTAGTTGATGGACAAAAGCAGTATACACATTCCCCAGATGCTATGAATCTTCTCAAACTGCTGTAGATGGTCCAGTTTCAGCACTTTTAACAAATGCCTTAGTATCCAGATTCCACCCTTACTCTAACAAAATAAGGTCAGGCTAATCTCTTAAGCACTTCTATGGGGCCTTTGCTCTAGCTGTTTGTTCCATGGCATCCCTTATTTATTGGGTAGCCATGCTCTGCATCCAAGATATTTTTGAAAACCAGGGCCTAGATGCAAAGTCTTTACACAAAGCCTTGCTTAAAATCTATAAATCTTTAGCACTTGTGGCTGGTGCCATCAGAGATTCCCTTAGTTTCTCAGCATGCTCCATTGCTGCTTCCACTGCAACCAGACGATCCATTTGGCTAAAACATTGGAAGGCAGACATGCAGTCCAGATCCAACTTAGCCATAGTCCCTTACACAGGGAACCTCCTTTAGGTATCCATATCTTCCTGTATCTAAATTATCTCCTTTAGAAATCTCACTTAATCCTAGGAGCCCAACAAGCTCTAGCAACCACCCTGTCTGTTCTTCAAAACCATGGCTTCATGGCCAACAAACAAACATCATCTCTCCCTAACTCAGGGGCTAGTTCACCTAGGCACCTTAATAGACACCAGAAATGGTTGCATTGCCCCCTCTCTAGAGAGAATAACAAAAATAAAAAAGGCCCTCCTCTTCAGAAGAGCAAAAACAACAGACCTAATGTAATTGATTCATTTATTATGCATGATGAGGTCCTCACTTGGTCAAGGTTCTTCCCTACAATAGCTCTTCTGACCTTTTCAGACACTATAGCCAAAATTAGGATTTGTTTAATCCAGAAAGTCAGATTTTCTCATTTGTGGTGAACAAACACACACAACCTCTCCCTAGTAGTTCTCTTACAAGACTCCCCAATAGTAGTTTTCACCACAAATACCAGCTTCCTTGGGCTAAGGAGTCCAATTTCAAGACCCCTCATTTCAGGGGCCCTAGATTCCAATAGAACAGGCTTACAGAATCATTTGGCCATCAAGGTTAGTACTCCTTCACTTTCAAAAAGACCTGAGAAGATTACATGTTCTAGTCCGAATAGACAATGAAACTACAGTATCATATCTGATCAGTCAGGGAGGTTCTCACCCTCCCTACATAAGGAAACCCATCAGCTATTTTGAGGATGGAGCTGCTTCTACTGCTCCAGAGAATAGGGCACGGAATAATGAATGTAAGTATAGAAAAAGACATTCCACCTAAACATTTGACAGCGAAACACACTCTCTCAGAGAGTGGTGGAATCTCCTTCTTTGGAGGTCTTTAAACAGAAGCTGAATGGCCATTTGTTGGGGGTGCTTTGATTATGAGTTCCTGCATGGCAGGGGGGGTTGGACTGGGTAGCCCTGATGGTCTCTTCCAACACATTGATTCTATGATTCCTCTCCTGGGCAGAAGGGAATGTCCTCTCTATCAGCATAACACCTTCAGGGCTCTCTGATCAATGAAGTTGACTTTTAAGTCACCACACCGGTTTCCAGATGAACCGGCCTCCAGACCTACTGATACCTTTGCCCTGATCTCCAGAATATTCAGGAAGATCAGACAGAAAAAAAGCAACTGTAATTCTCATAGCTCCCCACTGGCCATACATACCTTAGTTCTCCCACCTGAGAACCTCTACCTTTTCCAGTCCTGTCCAATCTCCTCAGTAAGAGTTCTGTTCTACACCCAGACCCAGGCTGGCTCCACCTAGGTGCCTGACAACTGAATAGAGGACTTATTTGAGAACAGGCTATTCTGAGATGAGGTAAACATGCTCTTGACTTCCAGGTGAGATTCCACCCTCATGATATATGAGACCACCTGGCAAGCCATTTCAACCATTCAACCATTTTTTAACTGATAGGTAGTCTAATCCATTTTTAAAAGGGGGAGGGTGTTATTCTATTTGATTGTATGAAATTTTATTGTAAACCGTCTAGATTGGTCCGCCACCGGGCGGTATATAAATAAATTTTATTATTATTATTATTATTATTATTATTATTATTATTAAGCCTTTTTTTTTTTTTGATGGTCTCAGAGAAAATCAGTCTCACCACACAGCAGTTAGTCGCACTATGAATTTTGTCCATAAAAGTACTCTTCCTCATCACCTCAGCCAAAAAGGTTTCAAAGGTAGCAGCTTTTCCTATGTATCCATCTCATCGCAAATTCGATACACTTTCCACCTCTAATTTGAGCCTGGCCTTCTACTTAAAATAAATTCTCCATTTCATAAATCACAGCCCATTGTGTTATCATCCTTCTGCCCTCATCCAATCTACCCTCTAAAAAAACATTGCCATAATCTGGATGTCAGGCAGGCTCTGAAACTATACATTAAGCTGACAAGGCCTTTTAGGAAATTGGAAGATTCTCTGTCTCCTTTTTTGCCCACCTCTTTAGGGAAGAAAACATCTCCCTCTACTCTACTCTATCTTGGTCAATTAAAGCATGTATTTTTCTGGCCTACAAGTTCTTTCGTCTTTCTAAACCACCAAAATGTGATAGCAAACTCTAGCAAGTCAGTGGCTATGTTTCAACCAACACTCACCTGTAGAAAATTTACAGAATAGTAACTTGGGTCACACTTTCCACTTTAACAAAACACTATAGGATGTTGACAAATTCAGCAAAACAATGATCCAGCAGGTCCTGTCAAATTAATGAATTTTCTTGCAACCCCTCCTATGTTCTGTTTACGCCAGGGTAATTCCCATTTATGAATGTCTCCTTCTCCACTGGTTGCCATGAAGGTCCATTCTAGCCAAGGAGAAGGAGCAATCCACACCCACCCTAAGGTGGCAAGGCCATTTTCTTTTTCTACTTTTCCATTTTCTCAGTTTGGAAATGAACTGAGGAGGAGTTGGGATCCAACAGGAAATACTTTCTTAAAACATGTGATCCCTTGCCTCACCTGGGCAACAACAAGAGTTAACCCATTCATGAATGTTTCCTTCTTCTTGGCTAGAATGGACCTTCACTGTAAGCTCTTCAATGTGTCATTTCTTTTCAGTGTCTCATGAACTACACCGTGTCATACATTCCAGAGCTTTTATGTAACTCAGGATTTGATTTTGCTGGCAACTAACAAATTTAGAAAGCATCTGTGCGCTGTTCCATAACTGTTAGTATTTTAGGGCTTGCATAAATGTCGAGGATCACAATGTTAGTTTTAAAAGATAAAAGATGACATGGTTTGGGGGACAATGGGGAAAAATTCAAATTGTAAATGGTAGAATTTCTTGAGCCAGGTGTTTGAGACCAGTTTCCTCCAAATTAGTAGCATGGCCATTGCAGAAGGCTGTGTCTAAAACTTTAATTAACTGCTGTATTGTACAGTTAGCTGTATCAGGGCTCAAGATGTTGTAGTATTTACAGTGTAACATGGTTTGTTACCTCAAGAAAAGGCAATCCCTATCAACATGCACATTGGAGAATGAATGGTGATCTGGGGCTCAGATGCTTGTCACATCTGCACACATTTTTCTTCTCCATGTACTCACCAGTCTTATGCTTGCTTACACACATACACATTCAATCCCCTCCCCATAAATCTCAGTGCAGAGATGAAACTGTTTATATGTCTCCCCCAACCATGCCAATATTGTTTCTTATTCCCCCCTGACTCTTCTGGGGAAACTAACATAATTTAGAGCTGTTTAGTTAATTTTTCTTAATTATGACCTGATAATTGTCTCTAACATGACTGTTGTTTTTCTTTCCTCCACTAGTATTATATTTCTGTCTCCTGTCTTACAACTCATTTTAATCTTGATTACTCTGGAGCTAATCAGCATCCATACTGTTTGTGAAAAGAATGCTTCAGACTATCAGCAATACCTAAAGTGAGTGCAGTCTATAAGTAACATATGGAAAATCCAGCTTTTCCCAATGAATGTTATTCAGCTGATCTTCCTGAGTGATTTCTTATTTATTCCCTTATCTGCATGAGAGGAAGACAATCCTGCCACTGGCATCCTCCTACTCATCCCATTTGTTGTAGTTTGAAAGTCCCAAAATGGTTCCTGGACTTGTTGAAAATGTCCATTATAACATGATTACTTATGATATGTATTGAATTATGGTTTCTTTTTAAAATATTAACCCTTTGCAGTGGATTGGGATTAGGATCATTAAAAGCCTTTCTCTGTGTGTTCTGGTCCTAATGAAAACCACACATACCCAAATTGCTGTTCCTCTTGTTCTCTTCCCACTGCTGGAAGAAGCACCATGGGGACATGGGGTGATTGGGGCCACAATGAAGATGGCTCAGGCATCTCTCTGCAATCTACAGTTCTTATCCAGATGCCTATTCATTTGTTGGGTGGTGTTTCTAAAGAAATAAAGCCAGAAAAGTTAAATTTAATCATGCAACATATCATTTATGTTTGACTATCATTGTTTAAATTTGCATTGCTAATGCACTAGCTAGTGAGCAAACTCCACTGAACATAGTGGGATTCACTTCTGAGTAGACGTGCCTCGGATTGCATTGTTGTAAGTGCTTTTTTCAGCTGTACAAGGGATGGAAGAATTGCCCGTCAGAGAAATGAAAAAAACAGAGAAAGCTATATCTTAGCAAACTGTTATCATCTGGTTTTGGAAATGTTTGTTTAAAATCAAAAGTTGGTCTTACCACTGTTTTTCTCTTCTTCCTCCTTTTAGGTTTCTAAAGTTTATTCTGCAATATACTGAGAATTTGGTGACCTACACAAGCCCAGAAAAGAATAAATGGGATGAAACTGTGACCCTGACTAAAAAAGCGATGCTGAAAATCAGAACTTTCTTAGGGAAGCAAATAGCGCTTGTGCAGTTAGCAAAATAAAGAATATAGTCCTCACCTAGCCTTAATAGGTTATAGTACAATTGTCATAGCTGCATTCAAGTGTTTACTGGCCAGAACATAAAGTGTGTGTGTATATATATAAGTAAGTAAGTAAGTAACGGCAAAACTTACTGTACTCTACATTTTCTCTATGAGGATGAATAATAACCTTTCCCAGGCAAAGAATAGAATGTGTAGCAGAGACAGTATTTAGAATCAGTGTGGATGCTGTTTTTCATTTGATATACATTTTATTTATCAACTTTCTGATAAATGTTTCTAATTTTTTTAATTTATTCTTCTTAGGCGAGATTTACCAAAGCCTTTAGGAGAGGACATTTGACAATTGTGGTGGAGAAACAACTTAAAATCTCCAGGCAGTAAATTCTTCTCATGGCCCAGTATAGATTTTCGCAACCTGGTATTAAATATCTTTATATGGAAGTACATTCCTCTGATTTCAGTTGAATTTAATTCCTAATCAGCAGAGCTGGAAAAATTACTCCTTTGCTCTACCAATTTCCAAAATCCCTACTGGTCATGTGGGCTGGGAGTTTCTGGGAGTTCTAGTCCTAAAAGTAACTTTTTAAAACTCTGATAGTAAGTGAACATGGAACTAATAAACATGTTGCCCAACTGTAGATTTATTTTATTATCTTAAATGATTCTCTCTCCTTCCCTCTTCACTTAATTTAATATATGGACAAAAACAACCAACAAATTGTGTGTTAAAAGTTTAGAATTATTTGGGAGGTTAGTTCATAATCAGCCAATGGAAAGATTAACTCTTCCAGGGCATTAATTGACAATTAGCACAACAAATTCTATTTTTGTTTTGTTTGTTTTTTAAATTGAGCTTTCCAGATTTATAAGCTGCATTTCAAAAAAATAAACAGAAGGGGGCAATGTTCCATAACATATAAGTACTTCATTCTTGGTTCATTACTAGTATAATGGTGATTTTACAATCTTTACCATTACGTCCTTGCGTCTGATATCTTTTCATGTTGGAGACTCTTATTTAGTTATAATTCTAAAATGGAATGTAGTTGTACTGAAAGTATATGAAATTATTCTTCCTTATTTCCTTATTTTTTGACCTCAGCAGTTTATCCTTCCCTCTCCAGTTTGAGAAACAATGTGCTGTTGCAGAAAGGAAGCAGATAAATCCACCTGTTTGATGTTGAAATACAGTGAAGAATCTTTTCCAAGCAAATTCCATGATGGCAAATAACAAATCAAGGATGACTGAAGTACTGAATTTTAATTAGAGATATCAGAGGTACATTACATTCTCTTCTGTTACCATCAACAGCATCTTAGTTAGGAATGTGAGAGAGGGCCTTCTTGATGGCTGCTTTCAGGCTCTGGAAATCCCTGCTAAAGTATCCTAGGCATGCTTCTTTTCTTCATGCCAGAAGGGAAAGACATCTTTATTTGGATAGACTGGGGGCTTTTCAGCTGACTTTCTTTTGAAGTAGATTTTAGCTGGTTGTTGCTAAAATTGATATATTTTAAAATTATTATATTAATGCTTTAATAATAAATTTGTATCTTGTTTTAACTAACTTAAGCATTGTTTTTTCTGAAATAGCTTTACGAAAGGTTATTAAGTAAAGCTGTCAACTTTCTATTGTTTTGGGGTTTTTTTTGTTGTTGTTGTTGTTGTTTTTAAAAATGAATTGATATAAGCCTGAGAACTTATTGGCATTTGTTGCTGCCTTTTATTAAACCTTCTCAGCATGGTGAACTCCAAATGTATTGGACTACAACTCCTACCATCTCTCCCAGTATGGTCATTGGCTATCTGCTTTGGATGGAAGATCTGCAGGGCTGGGATTGCATATATTGTCCCCTTATCATAAGTGTATGAAGAAGCCTCTTTTTTCTAATTGCTTTAGCTAAAAGTGAAAACCTAATCTTTTTGGACTTTCTAGATCTGGTGAAAGTCATCGTTAGGTTTCAGATCTGCCAGTAACTCAGACAAATTGCCTTTTGTTCATCAGTATGAATCCCTCAGAATAGAATCCATGTCCTCCTTTAATTTTGACTCCCCCCCCCCATTTTTCTGAATAATGTTTTGATACACAGCATTGACTTTTCTACGCTCACTGCCATAATAAATGAACTGAAGATTGATTTACTTTTCTATGTCCTGATTTTTATTATTATTATTATTATTATTATTATTATTATTATTATTATTTCCCGCCTCTCCCTATGGATCGAGGCGGGATTACACAATAGAGTGTACACAGAGTACAAAGTACAAACAATAAAATAATAAGATCAGAACATCAGAACACCAGAAAAAAATCTATAAAATAGAATACAATATGATAAAATAAAAATAAATAAAATAAAATAAAGCAGCCAATCATCATGAAGTTATATTATGGAGATTCACTAAGAAGATCAGATGGATAGGCCCGCCGGAAGAGCTCCGTCTTAAGTGCCTTCTTAAAGGCATCTAGCATAGTGATAAGATGGATTTCCTCTGGCAGGCTGTTCCATAGCTTGGTGGCTGTGGCTGTGAACGATCTTTGGGAAGTAGAACTCAATCTAGTTTTATGATTCAATAAATGCTTCCCAGATGCTCTGAGAGTGCTGGGCGGATTATTTGGGGAGAGGCGTTCCTTCAAGTAAAGCCATGTAGGGCTTTAAAGCTAATAACCAACACTTTGTATTGCGGCCAGAAGCTAATCAGCAACCAATGAAGAGATTCTAAAACAGGTGTTATATGGTCCGACCTAGATGTTCCGGTGACCAATCTGGCTGCTGCATTTTGAACCAACTGAAGCTTCCAAATTTGGTACAGCGGTAGCCCCATGTAGAGTGCATTACAGAAATCCAAACAAGAGATTACCAGGGCAAGTACTACAGCTCCAAGGTCCTTTCGATCCACGTAGGGACGCAGTTGGCGGATCAACTGAAGTTGATACCAAGCACTCCTGGCCATCATATCCACTTGAGATGATAACTGTAGAGATGAATCCAGGAGTACTCCCAAACTGCGTACTTTCTCCTTTAAGGGAAGTGTGACCCCATCCAGGATGGTTGGTAAAACTCCCTTCCCGAACTAAGGGTACCTTAGGGTACCTATTGTGAGTACCTCTGGATTCAGCTTGAGTTTGTTTTCCCTCATCCAGCCCATTACCGACTCAAGACAGGCATCAAGAGGATTGATGCCAACCTTAGTTACTGCAACAGTCGGAGACATAGAGAAGTAGAGTTGGGTGTCATCAGCATATTGATAACACCGCACCCCATGTCTCCGGATGATCTCACCCAGCGGCTTCATGTAAATGTTAAACAGCATGGGGGATAGAATGGCACCCTGAAGGACGCCAGATGTCAGCTCTCTTTTAGAAGAGCTACTATCCCCCAGCATCACCATCTGGAATCTGCCCGAGAGGTAGGACCAGAACCACTAAAGAGCAGTGCCCCCAATACATAACTCCCTCAGGCGTTCCAGAAGGATACCATGGTCTATGGTATCAAATGCCGCTGAGATGTCCAAGAGCACCAACAGGGCCACACTTCCCCTGTCTATGTCCAAACGGAGATCATCGATTAAGGCGACCATGGCAGTCTCAACTATGTATCCCGCCCTGCAGCTGGTTTGAAATGGGTCCAGATAATCAGTTTCTTTCAAGACAGCCTGGAGCTGGAAGGCAACTGCCCTCTCATTCTTTTACCAAGAATGGTAAAAGAGACCAGCCTGTAATTATTTTTCACCAGGGGATCAAGGGAGGATTTCTTCAAGAGCGGTTTAACCATCTCTGGTTTCAAACTAGATGGAAATTTCCCCTCCCTGAGGGATGTATTAATTATGAGTTGTAATAATATTTTTACTGCATCGCCTCCCTGGACGGTCAGCCATGATGGGCAAGGATCAAGAGGGCATGTTGTCCTTCTTACACTTCCAATAAGCTTATCCACTTCATCAGTATTAACAACCTCAAAATAATCCAGTGTAATACAGTCCACAGAGTCTCTGGACATCTCTCTTATTGTTTCTGTTATAATGCCCACATCCAGATCGGCCCTTATTTGAGAGATTTTATTTACAAAAAAGTCATTAAAAGCATCACAGCAGGCTTTAGTTGGTTCCAATAACGGGTTCAGGATGGGGGCAATTGAGTTAATTCTTAACCACCTTGAACAGCTCTGCTGGACGAGACTTTGCAGATGCAATACATGCAGCATAGAAAGAATCCTTTGCTGCATCTATTGCCACTCGATAAGAATCCAACATGTTCCTATGACGTGTCTTGTCAGATAAACGTCAATATTTCTGCCAGCGGTGCTCTAGTCGTTGTACAGCCTGCTTCATTTGGCAAAAATGTTCTGTATACCAAGATTTTTTATTTGAAGCGGTTTGAAAAGGACTCTCGGGAGCGATAATGTCTATAGCCCTAGTAAGATGGTTATTTCAAGTATCAACTGAGGCTTTGACAGAATCGCCGTCATTTCCAACCATGAAACCCTCCAAGGCTTCCTGGAACCTTTTGGGTTACATCAGCCTTCGAGGGCGGACCATTTTAATGGGTCCTCCACTCCCGAGAGGGATATGGATAGTAGCCTTCAGTCCCACTTTGACCAAAAAATGATCCGTCCATGACAGGGCAGAAGTTTGAATTACCTCTACCCACAGATGTTCCTGATCCGTACTAAAGACCACATTGAGTGTATTACCAGCACAATATGTTGGACCCGAGACTAATTGGGACAGGCCCATGGCTGTCATGGAAGACATGAACTCCCGAGCTGCACCCTTCAGATCTAATGAGTCAAACTCGAAGGGGATGTTGAGGTCCCCCAAAACAAGGAGTCTGGGGGACTCCAACACCAGCTCTGAGACTAGGTGTATTTTAGCAGTATTCTTTGGAATTATTATTTAATAAGAACACAGTACTGTGTAGGAGGTAGCCTGGTGTAATAGTTTGAGCACTGGACTACAGCTCTGGAGATGAGTTTAATCTTTGCTGGATGCCCTTGGGCAAGGCACACTCTCTCAGTCTCAGAGGAAAGCAAAGGCAAACCCCCTCTGAACAAGAAATCCCTGTGATCAACTTGAAGGCACACAGCAACAACACAGTACTGTCTGATCTATGATAACTATGTTGGCTTTTCTTAAAGGTGAATAAATATTAAATACTGGTGGCATGTCAAGGGTGCACAAAGAATGTAGAAGGGCAGGGGGATGCAATACAAAAGGCTTTTCTATTAATCTTTATATGTTTTCTCAGTTATTTAGTAGACCATTACTTGCAGGTAAGCATACAGGATTGCTGTTTCAATTCTACTAATGCACAATCCTATTAGAAGTTCTTTGCTGCCAGCTCCATTGTAGCAAGTGCACTTAAGCACTCCCTAAGTGGTTTACAATGTGTGAGCTAATTGCCCCCAACAAGCTGGGTACTCATTTTAGCGACCTCAGAAGGATGCAAGCCTGAGTCGAGCTTGAGCCCTTGGCTGGTATTGAACCGCAACCTTGTGGTTTGTGAGTAAATGGCTGCAGTACAGGCATTTAACCACTGCACCACCGGAGCCCCTGGTGTAGTGCCTGAAAACTACCCAAGAGCACAGCTGAAGGTATGGTACTTTGGGTGCAGGGAGAGAAATTCTGGGTATCTTAAGAGCTCCTGTTTCCACACACCAGTATTCCCATTGCCATTCCCAGCTTGCACAGTTAATATAATTAGTATTTTTACCCTAGTGGTAGAATTCAAAGATGTAGCTGTGTTAGTCTGTAGAATCAGTACACAGAGAGATCCTGTAGCACCTTTGAGACTTATTGAAAGAAATAAAGATGCATCTGAGGAAGCAGGGTAAAGTCTACAAAAGCTCATGCTGCCAATTTATTTCTTTCAGTGAGTCTCAGAGGTGCTACAGGATCTCTCGATGCACTATTTTTGCCCTGTTCTTCAGTCCCAGAGGTTCCCGGAGCAGCTTGCTAGTATCAGCAGTAAAACAGTTTGCACTCAGCTACAGTCTTAAGAGACATGATGTTCAAGGAAAAAGATGGAGGGGCAAAAAACAAGCTCAGGCACCAATCTTAAAATTAGAATTGATGGAATGGGTGCCATTATGTGATGGTTGAAAGGCAACTGGCCTCCCAACAGAGGTGATGAAATTCTCCCTCTGCTTTGCTGACTGAGGGAATGGAGGCTGCTGTATGGCAAAACAGCTGATTTTTCAACATATCAGTACTACTAATATTACCATCATTTGTGTTATTATTCCTATTTTTCTACTATTTTTCTATGGTAAAATCAAGACAGAAAAAACAATTAACATTGTGTGTGTTTTTTAAAAAAAGTTACATGAGAAAGAAGTGTTTGACCCTCACATTTTCCCCTCCAGAGATCAGTAAAACATTAACTCCTTCCTCTTCACAGCCCTCCAATTTGCAGTGATTATTTATTACTGTGTACAAGACATACATTTTGAAACCACACATCCAGCTTTTATTATACTGCTCTTCAGGGACTTGTGGTAGCTATGCAATGCAAGGCCACACATAAGATTGATTGAAATGCAAACCAGCAACCAACTGAACATTTAAAAAGTAGATGGGTGCATGCAAGTTGTGTGTTTTAATGAGACTTGTTCTACACGGTAACTGTGTGATGTGTGTGTTCCTGCATTTGAATCAAATGTTTGAAGGTATTAAAATGGGAAATGGATGGGTCCTTTCAGATGAGGCTTTTTTTTTTTTCATTCAGCTTGCCTTCTTGACTGAATTTTATGAAAAGGTTCAAATGGGTCCTAGACAAATCCTAGAGCAATTAGTCATTTTAACCAAAATGATTAAACTGAAGCTATCATACTTCATGCATATCATGAGGTGATATGGAAAAAAATAATTATTAGTAAAAGACAGCATGGTATAGTGGTTTGGGTATTGGACCATGACTTGAGATCAGGATTTGAACCTTCACTCATCATGAAACCCCCCGGGTGACCTTGGGCAAGTCACACACTCTCAGCCTCAGAGGAAAGCAAAGGCAACCCCCCTTGAACAAATTTTGCCAAGAAAACCCTATGAGATGTTCGCTTAGGGTTATCATAAGTTGAAAATTACTTGAAAGTACACACCAACAAAAGGCAGTAAGAAAAGAGAAAGACTACGTTCAAGGTGGATTATCAGAAAAGGAAGTCAGTGCTCTAAAGTAGCAGTATCTGCATATAGCAGCTGATGAGAAGAGCCCTCTGAGGTTTCTCATTCATAGGGTTGTCATGAAGTCAACAGCAAATCACTACCACCACCACCAGATGATGGCATCTTGCAATTGGACCCATCCTGTGTTTTGTCACCATCTCTTCCATCTTCATCCCTCCATGATGTCATTTTGTTGGAAGTGCTAGGAGCCCTCCATCTGGAAGCATCTAAAGCAGCAGCCATTGAATCAGGCAACAAGTCCGTTGAGGTGAGAAATATTTGGTGGTGGCTGGGACCATGTTGGGACAGTGAATCAATTAGGAGATTAAGCCCAAATGTTAAAGAGGTTATCCGAGGTGCTGCACCCTTGGCTGTGAAATAGGTTCAGCACTTTGAATACCTCTTTTAAAATACAGATGATAACCCAACCTGCTCTAGTGATACAGGAGACCCCAGCCACAGCTAAGAGCATTTGTGTTTCCAAACTCCTTGTCATCTTCCATGGTTGAGGCATGGATAAAGCCTTCATGAGGACAGTGGCAACTGCTGGCTCCAATGTCAGTGAGGCAGTGAATCCATTCCCATGATTTGGCTAGATTTAAAAGTGTTATTGAAGGTGGTGAGCATACCTAGGAATCTAATTCAAAGACATAACCATGTTAGTCTGGAAAATCAATATGCAAAGAGATCTAGTAGCAGCTTTGAGACTAACTGAAAGAAGCTAGTAGTATGAGTTTTCGTAGACTTGTGTCTACTTTTTAAACTGCCCCCTGCATGCATCTGAGGAAGTAGGCTTAAGTCTCCATGCTCCCAGCTTCTTTCTTACAGTTAGTCTCAACGGTGCTACTAGATCCCTTTGAATACTACCTAGGAATAGTGTTCAGCACCATGGAGACCTCGAAAACCTGAATTGAAACCCTGGCCACTACTGCATCTGCAAGCACCTTACATGTTATTAAGGCATTTGATGGGATTTGAACTCTGGATTGCACGACACCAAGCTGTTACACTCTGGATGTTCAGTCTTTACCACTGGCTTTATCTGTTCCCTGATCTACTTCCATTCTGTCCATCCTCACACTCTTCCTGTTGGTTTTAGAGTAGTAGTAAAAACATGCCAACAGTGCACTTTAAATGTAAATGTGATCCTCAGAGGGTTGCAAGCAAATGAAGGGGAACAATAAATATCCTTGGAATTGCCAATCCATGGTACCACATGGGGTGTTTTGTGTCACGCTACTGTAATGCTGCTTTGGGGTGTCACCAAGGGTGAACAAATGTTGGAGACTTGACAATTTATTTGTCTTTAAAAATGAATCCAATGATAAACCTGTCCCTGGGGAAGCAGCTGAGGAACAATTACAGAAGTGATAGCCATTAAATTGATGGCATGTCTGGGGTCTCTGGAGTCACATGCTGTAAAAATGGATAGGGTATTTTTCGAGTGATGTATAATGGCGTGTGTAGGGGAATAAGTAATGTTTACAATGTGCAGATGTGGCTTAGCAGCACCTGCCTTTCCAAATCCAGGATTTAGTGAGGTGCTTGCACAGAATTCCTTATTTTATTTTAATTTATTTTATTAAAATGTTTATATCCCACTGTAGAGCATAACATCTCTGAACAGCATACAAATAACATTGATGTAAACAATTTAAAACAGCAAAAATAATTTTAATAGACTAAAAGCATATTAAGCATGTTGACATGTTAAAAGCAGTTTAACATGGTTTAAAACCATGTGCATCAACATTTTGAGGTAAATAATTTAGGCCTTGGGAAGACTGGGTAGACAGCCATCTCTCTACTTGGTATCTACATACAACCTGTGTTGGTGCCAATTGGGCATCCAAGGGGAGGGCATTCCACAACTGAGGTGCCATAGCTGGGAAGACCTTCTCCTACATCCTCACGCAATATGTTGAGCTCACTGGTGAAGCATGTGAGATTAGTGCTATTGTCCTATAGTTGCTGCAGTCTTTTGTATTTCCTTTCTTGTGGATTGGTATGTATATTGAGTGTTTCCAGTCTGTCGGCCACCTCTTTGTTTTCTTTGTTGGCATGCATAGCTCATACTTATTTTTAAAATATTTTTTCATGATCTATTGTTTGGCTAGTTCTTTTTTTGTGACTTATTGATTCTTTCTTTCTTTCTTTCTTTCTTTCTTTCTTTCTTTCTTTCTTGAATAGCAATGTAATCAGGGCCAAAAACAATATGGTGAAGCAATTGTGGAACAAGACTTTTCTTTCAATGGCTGGTGACAGTTCACCATCTGCTTGAAGTGTACACTCATAAGGTCCCCAGCTTTGCAACCCCTTGAAGATGACAATTGTTGTCACAGAAGAATTCAACAGATGCTTTTAAAAGAAAGAAAAAAATCCAGGTGCATATTTCATAGCATTAGCAGGATGTATGTCCCACAGGACAGAGTTGATTTCAGTTCTCTCTTATATAAAGTATTGAATCAAGCTCTGGGCTATGCATGGACTAGTTGAGAACCAGTAAGATGAAATTCATAAGCAAGTAGTACTCAGAGTAGGTGGCTCATCTGCTCCAGGAGTTGGCGTTCAGAATGTGGCTGTACTTCTCTTAAAAAATCATAGTTTGGAATGCTCACAGATATCTAGAGACTCAAGTGGACTTAATGGCACACAGGACTTTTTTTGCAGGCCAGGAAGATGTACTAACTATGACCTCTCCTGGACAAAGAGAGGCACAATGCTGTTTTCTATGCTCAGTTGTCAGTCTAGACTACTGCAGCAGACAGCCTTTGAAAACAGGAAACTATACTGGTACAAAATTAAACTGCTAAATTTCTAACTTGCAAGGACAGACAAAGGTAGTATATTATACATGTGTTTAAATAACTGGCTTCTCTCCCAGTCTATTCCCAATCACATTTTACATGTTGGTGCTTACCTTTAGACAACTTGACACACATAACCCAGTAGGTACTAATGTGGCCATAAAAATCTTGCAAGTTAATTTGGAGGCTCTTCTCTGGATGTTTTAATGAAATAAGGTAAATGTCAAAAGAGGAGAGTTTGTGGTGATTTCCTGCTTCTGGAACTCTTTTTCCTACAAATCTCATTACCTATATTATCTTTCGGTGAATCTCCCATGCCTTTTCTAGCTGTTAACATGCAGTTATGCTGTAGTGCCATTTAAGGTGTTCTTTCTGTATTTTACTTTTGTTTGCTCTTTATTGTAGCTTTTATTGAGATTTGTTTTGTTTTGTTTTTAAAATGAATAAGCACATACTGCAGTGACAAATTACTCTGATAATTTTCTCAGAAGGCCAACAGGTAAGTTTATTAAATAATTAAAAATGATGCATACCAAAACAAATCCCTCCAGTTCAAAAACAGTAACATGAGCCCAGCCTGAGAGGTTTACACTCCCTGATAACACTGTTAAATGCATTTCCCAACTCACTGAGAGTACCAGTTTGTGGATTGTGTCTGCAGGCAAAGTGAGGATGGGTGTCACGTCCCAGGTCCGTTTCTCTTTCCCAGAAGCCCACACTGCTCTAATCTGTACTGAAGAAATAATGCAGTTTGACACCATTTTAACTGCCATATGGAATATGGGAATCTGTACTTTGTTGTGGCATCAGAGCTCTTTGGCAGAGAAGGCTAAATATCTCACAAAACTACCCAGAATTCCATACTGAACCATGGCAGTTAAAGTGGAGAGCCAGTGTGGCGTAGTGGTTTGAGTGTTGGACTGTGACTCTGGAGGATCAGGATTCGATTTCCAGCTCAGCCATGAAACCTACTGGGTGACTGGGCAAGTCACATGCTCTCAGCCTCAGGGGAAATCAATGGCAAATCTCTGAACAAATCTTGCCAAGAAAACCTCATGGTGGCCTTAGGGTCATCATAAGTCAGAAATGACTTGAAGGCACACAACAACAAACAAAGTTAAAGTGGTGTAAACCTGCAGTGCAGATTAGACCCCAGTTTTCATGGGATCTGGTATACAGTTGGAAGGACAGCTAATCTGATGCAACCTAATGGGTTGGGAGGGTTGGGGCTTAGGAACAAGTGAGCCTCCTAGCCTCAGGTTATTTCCTAGCCCACATAAACTGATTTGTCCATCACATCATTAGGCCAATTTATGACTACATCTGAACCCATACTGTTGGCTAATAAAGCAGAACCTTTTCCGTTCCAACAAAATGTGGCCTTCATTCATTCTTGCTAAAAACGAAGCCCCACACTTACCACTAGGCCCCCAAATGCTCACTTGCCTAATCCATTTGCCTTCTTTCGTCCCATGAAAATATTAATCACCTTTTAAAAAAGAAGACAACAATGGCAGGTATCTTCATTCCACTTCCTTTATCAGACTGAGATTCAGACTAGTTTTATTTGGATATGGCACAATGTCCATTTCAAAAGACTATATCCATAAAATGTATCACTTACTGTACCTTAAACTTCAACAGAGGGATATCTCCCTTACCCTCTCCATTGCAAAACATGTCCGGACAGGATACCATATATCCCATTCCACCCCTGGAATGTTTAAACAAGGACCAACATTATAGTCTGTGATGGCATGAGCAGTTTTACAAAGGAGAGCAGGTGTGCCTGCTTGAAAGATAACCTATTCCCCCATCTGCCGATAAGATAAATGACCCAATTCTTGTGAATTAGTTAATGTTTCCCTTTCCAGCCTGCTGTGTATATAGAGGCCTGCTGGACAAGCTGTCTTGAACGGTACGCCACTGTGTGCACAGTACTATAATTCTCAACATTATCATCCTCTCACCTGGTGCCCTTAGCTAAACATTCTTTTAATCGATTGCACAAAACTGATCTGAACTTTAGGGGTTCTAGCTTTTCTTTTAAGAAATGTTCAGTAAAACAAATAGCTAAAAATGTGGATATGTCAAATGAGTGTCAGGTTTGCCTGTATCTTTATTTCCAAGTTATGCTGACATTTAGGTAAATGTGATGCTTTGATTTCAGAAAGACCATTAATCCCACCTTTTTCTCCTGGTCAAAAATCTCTGTGTATAAATATATCTTGCTATTATGGGTTCTTCTTTATGGATTATATTATATTGGAAGAAGATATTTTTGATTGAGACAGGAAACAGCTGGTACTTCGTCACTTAACATGTCTGAAGCCAATATTCAACAGTTGCTTTCTGCAGCACAAGTAGTGTTGCAGCAGCAGAAATCCTGTTTCAGATTATATGTAAGTAGGGAATTGAATCCAGTTTAGGACTCCTGAGCTGTATGTGGTACAATGAATAGCATTTCTATGTGACCCTCTAATGCAATGCAGACTGCTTTCATATGCATGCGCTAATGCTTGTGCAACTGGAAAATCCAGTGAAACTCCATTTATGTACTGTTTTGCTTTGCTAGCTTTTCAGTGGGTTTAAACTTGAGATTTATATCATCATTTACCACAGAAAGATATTTCAGCCATTTTCACTAATTAGCTTTATGCAAGAGGACTTTACCACCCAATCTGTGATCATATCATGCCTTTTACTCCCTGTACAATGTTGAAGAAACCACCATTCTTCTCTATCAACTCCAAGCCAACAGTGGTCCTTTTTGTGTGTCTTTACTGGGGGATTTTTTGAGGGAGAAGCCCACAGTCCTGTTTCACTGCTTACTTAAGAAGTCTCAATATGGACACTGAGAGAGCTGCTGCAGACCTGCAACATTTGTGGGGTGTTTGTCTTCTTGCCTAGAGATGTGGGGAACTTCATCTGCACCAAGTGCAAGTTGGTAGCCCTCTTGGAAGAGAAAGTTCAGGAGCTGCAGGCCTGGGTAGCTACACTTCAGCATATTAGAGAGCAAGGTCTTCCTGGACAGAATGGAACAGTCT
>CM034701.1:325849484-325867804 GCA_020142125.1 Phrynosoma platyrhinos
TACTTAAGTGCCATGCGATAAGCTTAATAAATATACAATGTGACTTTATAAAACACAGGAATAAATGTATCAGGTTTCAGCACTTGTTAACTAGCTGTACCTCTCATAATGTTTTTCAGATCTGTTTGAAATCTGGCACATTTTAGATCTCTATGGATGCAAAGTTAGAGGCTATGGGGGGAAGCAGACGGGCGACACAGGGCTGCCCCGGGAAGCTGCAGATCGGGGCCGAGGTATCCGCACTCCTCGGCCCTGTGGCACAGCGTCCCAGTCCCAGGAAGTAGCGCTAAAATAGCGTTCCTTCTGCAAGACGCCAAAGGTGCATCGCAAAAGGCCTCCGGCGCATCTTCGGCACCTCTTCCAGTGCAGCATGTGCAGACGCTGCAGTGGAAGTGCGTCGTCGGAGCGCCAGCCATGCGGAGGGCTGGCCGCTCCGACAACATTTTCAGGAAGGGGTTGGGGCACCCAGCGTGAGGCTGCCCCTCCCCTTCCTGGCCTCGAAAATGGTGCTTTGCGCTGTCTGCTTAGGCAAATAGTCTCCCTAAGTTTTAGTCCAAACTTTTAAACTTTAATCATGTTTAATACTTACCCTAATGAAGGGCCTTCAGTTGTATTTAGGGATGGAAAGAATATTCAAAAACATTTGAGAATGATTGAAAAGTATGTCTTTTGAGTGTTGAGAAACCTTGACAAGAAGAATCCTGGACTGATTAGAATCTTTACCACAGAAAGATCCTCTTTCCTATGCACAAAATGCTCTTTTCTGCTCAAAAAACCGATATCTCATTTTTGTGAAGAATAAGTTTTACACTGTGAATAGTTTTAGAAAACTGGAGTTTTCAAAGACTTTCTCACTGTGATATGAAAATTGCTAAAGTTAATCATTGCTTCCTTTGAGAAGAAAATTAACAAAGAATTATATCCTGAGTCTCTAACTTCCATCATTCCCCAGACAGTATGGGAGTTGTATTTTAATGCAGCTTGAAAGTACCATCTTGAAGACTAATCTATAGTTTATAGACATGCTACAACAGTCAAAACTATAATTTTGCTTGCTATAGCAAACATCCAAAACAAATAGAGAATGAGTAGAGACTTCAGCCTCAATATGATCAGTTCAGACAACCTGTTCATCTGAAATAGCAGATCCAAGAAATCACTACAAACAGTCCCCCGAAATAATGAAATTAATGGACACAGAAATGACAGAAAACATCAAAACCTGGCAAAACCCAAGGAGCTATATCTTGAGACCTCCTTTAGATGAATCTGGCAAGGGAGGAGGGTGAGAAGAATACAGTGAACCCTGGTGTCCACTAGGGTTTGGGTCCAGGATGCCTTGTGTATACCAAAATCTGTGGATACTCAAGTCCTGTTATATACAATGGCATAGTAAAATGGTATCCCCTTGTGAAAATGGCAAAATCAAGGTTTGCTTTTGGAGTTTAAAAAAAAGTATTTTCAAGCTGTGACTGGTTAAATCAGTGAATAAAGAATCCGTGTATATGGAGGGCTGACTTAAATTGTTATTATTGGTTTTCCTGTAGAATAATAGTCTTCTAAAGGCTAAAGAAATCCCCATGAGAAGAACAGAGCAAGAGCAAAAGATTCACTACATTTTGTGAAGTCTCTTGTGGAATTATTCTGCATAAAAATGCATCCCCCCCTCTTGTACAGCCAGCTTGCCACATTTTTCATGGAAAACATGTATTTGCACAGAAAATTTGTTCCCTGCACAGAAGTCAGTATGTTTTGTACAGAGAACATGGTTTCTTGTTAAAAAAAAATGTGTGTGTGTGTGTGTGTGTGTGTGTGTGTGTGTGGTGCAGAAAAACAGCAGGTATTTCTGTGCATGCCTCTTGAAAATGGCAATCTTTGATTGCTCTTGCTTCAGGGAGAATACTATAGAAAATATTCAAAAATTACAATGATTAACATCTGTACTCTCCAGTGATGTGGGACCTTTTAAATGTAAAGCATGTGTTCTGTTCAGGCACTTATCTAAAATAATAATAATATGCAAACAATATTTCTGCTGTCCTGGACTATTTTCTGCCAATTCCTGGCACCAGTTGCAACATTTTATTCCCATCTTCAAATGAGTTTCTTTTCAATTGTAAGATGTATCAGAACAATATGTTCCCTTCTCTTTTTGATATTTATTTATTTATTTATTTAGAGTTATAGGCTGGCATCTTGTATTGTAGTCATGGATTCCTAACGTAGAGTTACAGATTCATAACTGTTCCATATTCACCTATGCCACATATTCATGATCATGGCACTATTGCCTTGATAGTTAACGCCACCCAAATGCCACCTTAAATGCCAGGGACCCTCTCCAAATAATGGAGGGCTTGTTTTGCTGGTGATTGGGGTGCAGCAGGATGACATTCCTGCCAGTGAGTGAGACTGTAATGATCACAATTCCTCACTGTATCACAAATCACTTTGCCAAATGTAATGTGCAGAGCACTTTGCCAAATTACATTGTAAAATTATAGGTAAAAATGATAATACATTTAATGGTTTGTTTTTGTGTGTGTGTGTGTGTGTGTGTTAAAGTGCTAGCTCTCATTGCTCTTTATTGAGGCCTATGGAAGCCTTTGGCGATGGCTTAGTGGTTAAGACACTGACAATTACAAGGTCAACAGATTAGCAATTTGGGAACCAAGTGCCGTGTGATGGAGTGAGCTCCCATCATTAGTCCCAGCTTCTGTCAACCTAGCAGTTCAAAAGCATGTAAAAGTGCAAGTAGATAAACAGGTACTACTTTGTTGGGAAGGTAACAGTGTTCAGCCACAGTGCTGACCACATGAACAGTGCTGGCCACATGAACACAGAATTGTCTGTGACAACGCTGACTTCCTCATCTTAGTAACAGAGAATAATACCACCCCCTACAGTCAGACACAACTAGACAATCACATCAAAAGGCAAACCTAAGCCAGTGGTTCTCAATCTTTGGTCCTGCAGATGTTTTGGATTTCAACTCGCAAACTCCCAATGTGATTGGGACTTCTTAGAGTTGAAGCCTGAAACACCTGGAGGACCAAAGACTGAGGGTTATTGCTTTGGACTATATTATAGAGGAGGGCAATGACAAACTATCTTTGAGTATTCCTTACCTAAGAAAACTCTATTAAATTCATGGAGTCACCATAGGTTAGCCAATGATTTGAAGGTACATAAATATACACACCCATTAACTATTCTACCGCTATTTAAAACAACTACCCGATCACCTTTGCTTTGTCCTTTCTCCACTTACTTCCCCAAGCAAAGAATTTACACCAAGCAAACATGTTTAAGAAAACAGCTAATGGTACTTTCATTGACTGTTGCAGTCATTGTCATTGTTTTGTCAAACATGCAGGTGATTGTATGAATGCCAGGAAGAACAGACCCCTTGGCAAAAGGATAAGATCCTTATATACCAGCCTGTCAGCTCCACTGTGGTTATTAGAAGAGAGATTTCATTAACAGTCTGTAATGAAAAATCAGTAAACCATGTGCTGTTAAGTAATAGATATGAGGTGATGATCTGATATGGCAGTTTCAAGTCCACAGGTGACACTGGGCTTGTGTCGTTCCAAAAATCATCTGCAAATACAATCTCAGTTGAAAAGAATCTCATTTCTTGTGGGTTCATATCATATCACATCACATCATTTCATATTCCTCTTGGATCCACTACTTCAGGATCAGGGAGGGTGTTCCCTCAACTCTGAGCCTGGATGCCCAGGTTTCAGTAGTAGCCAGGAGAAAATTTGCACAGTTAAAATTAGTGCACCAGCTGCACCTGTTTCTTGAGATGTCAGAACTGGTTATGGTGACACATGCCTTCAATACATCCCATTTAGACTACTGTAACACACTCTACGGGAAACATTCAGAGGTAGCTGTGTTGGCCATTTAGCAAATTCAAACAAAAATCCATCAGTGATACCTTTATTAGCCAACCAAAATGCACAATATACTTGTTGCAAGCTTTTGAACCTCCATGGGGTTCTTCATCAGGCAAGATGTTACAAACCAAACAGGAGAAAAACAATTGGAGATGTTAGTCAGATGCCTACATGTTGTTTCAGTCTTTAGTTAAGAAGGTATATGGTGGGGAGGATATCTTTTGCAGGCAGGCTCCTTCTGGCCATATGGCTATAGGGAGATTTTAAAAGTCCAGGAAATTTCTGATCCATTTGCATCTCAATAGAGCCCCCTCTTTTGCAATCCGATATATCTCCATTTCAGTGAGGCCACAGGCCTCTTTGTGCCAGAGAAGAATGGATTCCTCAAGAAGTCTCTATGGACCTTATCACATGGGGCCAAAAGCAGCAAGAATCCACTAAGAATCAGGCGCTATAGCGCTATATTTTTCCGCGTGATCACACGACGTCGCTCAGAATCCACTAAGAATCAGGCACTATAGCGCTATATTTCTCCATGCGATTACACGACGTCGCTCGGAATCCAGCGAGAGACCGCTCGGAATGTAGCATCATTCGCATTCTTTTGAATGTCGGTTTCAGCGGGCATTGCAATAGCGCGAGCTGATCCATAGCGCTATTATAGCACTAGCGCCATATTTATACTAGCGCTATAGTACTGGAATGATGCTTATATCGCTTTCTTGCCACTTTTGAGAGCAGCGTGTGATAAGGTCCTATGTGTTTGCATCAGGAATATTTTGATAGATGTAGAGGTAAAACATGTGGGTTCAGTTCAAATTTAAGAAGAAAAAAATTATTTTACTTTGAGGTTCTCAGTCTACAGGCTGTTCTTCCTGGGACTGTATATGGACTTTACATGGGGCTGCCTTTGAAAACTGTTCAGAAACTTCATTGGGTTCAGAATGCTGCAGCCAAATGCTGACTAGGGCCAGTCATAGGGAGCATATAACTCTCTTGTTGAAAGAGCTTCACTGGCTACCAGTTTGTTTCCAGGCACAATTCAAAGTGCTGGACATGACCTACACAACTTAGGTCCAGACTATTTGAGAGACCATGGGGGTTGCAGACTGCCAGAAATAGTGCAAATTGAGTCCACTTTTAGGGTTAGGGTTAGGGAATCATGGGAACTGTTGTTTATTGTGGCACCAGAGCTCTCTGACAGAGAAGGCTCAGAAAAAAAATTCCCATGATTCCTTAGCATTAACCCTAACCCTAAATGTGGACTCAATTTGCTATTACTGGCAGTCTGCAACCCCCCCCCCCCATCTCCCCATATGAACCTGCTCAAGTCCTAAGATCTTCAGAGGAAGGCTTTCTCTTGGTCCCACCACCATCACAGGTTCATCTGGTGAGGACACGAGAGAGAGAGTCTTCTCGGTGTCTGCTCCCACCCTCTGGAACTCCCTTCCACTGGAGGCTAGGCTGGCCCCCTCCCTGCTAGCCTTTTGCCAGCAAGCAAAAACATTTTTATTTAGGCAGGCTTTTTAAAATCATGGCAGGCTGGCTTTTATATGGGGGGTGTCTTAGTTATGATTTATTTTTTTATAAGTTTTTAATGTTAATTTTATATTGTTTAATTGGATGGTTTTAACTGTTTTTAAATTTTTACTGTAAAGTTTCTTTTTAATGTTTTTATTTGTGAGCCGCCTTGGGCCCCTTTCTGGGAGCAAGGCAGCACAAAAATGAAATAAATAAAGAAATAAAAAGATAAGTGGTCCTACAGATCTTGTAAGACTTCCAATTCCGATCAGCCCTGGCCACCATTGCCAATGATCAGGGATGACACAAGTTGCAATCCAACATTTAGACCCATACTGTATTCTGTCTTTGTGCCACCTAATTTCCCACCACATAAAATTGGGGCAGTGGCGGGGGGAGTGGTTGCATATACGACAAATAGCTCAGTGACAATATTGTGGCCAGCCAAGCTATTCTCAACCATCTCAATTAGCCAGGAATGTGGTCTTGATATTTATATCTAAATCTCCAGCCTTAAACAGTGTATCCAAAGCCAGAGTGCATATTAAAAAGCAATTAACCATGCAATCTTGTCTGTGCTTAGTCAGAAGTAACTCCAGAAATTGGGAAAAATACTGTTAAGACTGACAGCTCCCAGAAATCCCCAGCCAGCACTGAGTTAAAAGAGGCTTATTTCAAGGTAAGCATGTGTGTATGATTATACATTGGGGACTCTGCCAGGGTAAAGAAGCTTGAGTTCTGAGGACATAACTCCCTGGGAATTGGAAAGGTTTTGCTGGTTGTTGTAACCTCCATGTCCACATGTTCTCTTCTTTACGTATACTATATGCAGCAATTTCATGGAACTACACTAATGCTCTTCCAAAAGATATTTTTTAAATGTGGCTGGTTTGTTAAGGCTGATGTATGGCTGGGAGGGCAAAAAATTTCTGTCCTTGATTGCTGTTTCACTACAGCACTATTTTTGTAGTACAATTCACTATAACACTACGGCTAAGACCCTACATCAGCAATTTAGACCTTGATTCAGGAGAAAGAGGCAGCAGTAGAGCCAGGCTACTCCAGGCTACTTAGTTAAATGCATAACTTCAGTTCCTGGGCTGACCTTCCCAAGCCTACCTTGGTAGCCAGTAGCTGCTCTGAGCAATGGAGGTTTGTTCTGCTGATGACTAGGGGCTGCAGGATGACATTTTAAGCCTTTTCCTAGCAAATATATGTGACAGATCCCCTGTCCAGGCTGGCCCCACAGTTCCAACCCTTGGGCTCCTGTCACTCACCTTGCCTCCTTTCCCCCTCAATATTCCTCCCCTGGATTGGGTACTTGGATCTCAAGGGGATCCCTGTGTGGACCAGTGGACCTGTTGTACTGTGGATTCCATGCTGTGACCAGACCCTCTCTTAAATGCAATAGGAATAGACACAGAAGAGAAAAAAGAAACATTAGGCAGAAGTTTATTAAGACACATTTCGATAATACATTAAGCCCTGAACTATTGAATCATTCACAGCTCCCCCAAACCCTATTCATTTATCCCCTCTGGCTGACTGTTTTATCCTTATTACAGCTTTTCTCTATCTCTATGATCTTACCTTCACTGTGGAATTAATGCAGTTTCACACCACTTTAATTGCCATGGCTCAATGTTAAGAATTCTGACATCTGTAGTTTTGTGTGATATTTCACTTTACCTGTCAAAGATTTCTGGTGCCAAAACAAGTTACAAATCCCAGGATTCCATAGGATGGAGCCATGGCAGTTAAAGTGGTATCAAACTGCATTATTTATGCACTGCAGAAGAGATCCTATGTCATCATTTATCTGCAATCCTTTAGTTGTCTTTAGATCATTTTCCCACTATCTGCTTTCTGTCAGAGATAAGCCTGTTTTGTATCTTTTCTCCCCCGCAGGCCTCCTTTGCAGCATTCCCTGAGCTGTGATTGTCTGGCTT
Organism: Phrynosoma platyrhinos; assembly: GCA_020142125.1. Taxonomy (NCBI): domain Eukaryota; kingdom Metazoa; phylum Chordata; class Lepidosauria; order Squamata; family Phrynosomatidae; genus Phrynosoma; species Phrynosoma platyrhinos. The sequence goes on from CM034701.1 coordinate 325,856,863, forward strand.
CAACCAGGCTTGTCCAGCTCCTCCCTGCTGCATCTACACCGCAGTATTGAAGCCATTTGACACCATTTTTACTACCATGGCTTAATGCTATGAAATTCTAGTATTGGTAGCTTTGTGAGATATTTAGTCTTCTCTGTCTGTCACAGAGTTCTGGTGCCTCACCAAACTACAGATCCCAGGAATCCATAGGATGGAGCTATGACAGTTAAAGTGGTGTCAAACAGCACTAACTCTATTGTGGGGCAGCAGCCTAGGTTTCATCATCCTGGAGCTAGGTTTCATGATCTTAGAGCCATCTACATGCTTACAAGCATGCTTACATGCAACACACATTCTCATGTATTATTATAAACAGATTGTGTATTAAACCGAAACATAAAATAATCACAAATTGTTGGAACCATCTTTACCATTAGGCAGAGTTTGGCAGAGTGTCATGATAGGGAACCATTTTGTTAGCTATACAATTTGTTGCTGATGATGATGTTTTTCCCTGCTGGAGCAAGGGCCGACAATGCTTGTGGGATTTTCTGCCTCAGGCACCAGAATAAGTTGGTCAGTATTGTGCACTTTCACCAGCATGTGGCACTATTTGCCATTTTATTTCAGACATCAAAATGTCTCAGCCCCTACCCCACCCCACCCCACCCCACCCCTTGCAAATCATACTCTGAATTTGCACATCTTCATTCCATTTCATTTTGAAAACAACCAAGGACTCCTTCGCCTGACTTTTCAAATTGTAATGGCATCCCTAGTGCTCTGGTACCACCTTCCCAAACCAATATATCAGAAAGAATTTGTATCTGGATGAAGTATTCACTTGGGGGATGAATAAAAGATGCTAGTGGATTTTCAGCTTATCCACATTTTTATGTGCAGCTCTATGTCTACATATACCTCTATATGCTTCCATAGGAGAGTAATGACTTCCTCAATGGCTCCAGTTGATGCTTTCACACCCATTCACGTCTCTCGTCACAGGGGCAGATGGAGCTAGTTTCATCTGAGTAAGAAATTGCCAATTAACATGGATGGTATATGTTCATGCCCCTTTGGAAGCAGCAATATGCAAAGATCATTAGGTGAAGACATGGAGTATGTACCTTTGTCTGCTAACATCTGCACATCCAGGCACAGTTACAGAGCTATGAAGAAAAAGTTGGCAACCCATACTAGTTTCTTTCCTGAATACTTCTGTCTTTTTTCTTTTTCTTTTTCTTTTTCTTTTTGGAACTGGCAGTGCTTTGCTTTGCAGAGAGTATTTACAGGATCATTTGTTTGTTATTGGGGATGATGCCGATCTGTTCCCCAGAAAGAGCCTGGCATGCCTTGCAAAGATGTCTCTCTCCCCTTCCCGCCCCCCTACCTCACTGTCACCATCACTGCCTTTCTTTTACTTCTTCTCCTCCTTCTGTGCAGCTTGAATGCCCTGGCTCTTTGTGAGAGATAGTGCGACAGATGCAAAGCAGGGAGCAAAAGTGGAGGCTCCAATTATGATGGCCTTGGGGCTCATTACAGGCAGTGGCCTTCTTCAGAAGAGTCACCCGGTGTTTGGCCAGCTCCCCGATGGCTTTGCGCATTCCTTTTCTTTCCCTGAATGAATGCTCTAATCTGGCTGCAGGGCATCCCCAGCCCCAATGGCCCATTGCCTGCACCTGCTCATCAAGGATTGCAAACACCTGCCACAGTTGGAGCTTAGCATTTAAGTGCTGCTATTTGAAGACAAATCTTGGGTTGCTGGTTGTTGGGGTGTGTGTTGTTGTCTGTTCCTTTCCACACACACACACACACACTTTGTTCTTTACATGTTAGTACCAGGAATATTCAGGATGGAGCTGCTTTTTGGCATGTGGACTGATGTGGCAAGGAAGGATGACAAAAGTTATAGTCCTCCTGTATTCCCCATTTCCATTCTTCTCTCTAAAGCTAGGTTGCTCTCAGAAATCCCTTCTCCTCCAGAAACATTGGTGTCAATTAGTCTACTCTCTCTCCCTGCTGTCCAAGATTACATGCTATCTGAATATTTGATAACTCTGCTTAACATTTCATGATGTTTGACTTGAATAATTGGATGGGCAGTTTCTATTTTGCCATATCTTAGGGTACATATGATAGTGCGATCAGTTTTTGACATTATTGATAGCTGATACTTTGTGGTGGATGAAGTGATTTTCTTCGGCACATTTATTCCAAATCAATATTAGTCTATGCATTTCTGTCACAGGACCACTGCACACTGCAGAAAACTTCCCGGATATTCCTAGAATACACCTTTCACCCACACAGGGCAATGTTGCCTCAGCAATACCCCCAGAACACTCCTACTCAATGTGGTGGTCTCTGGATGGGTGTCAATCCCTGAGCCATAGGCTGCTAGTCCCTAATGAGTTTTTAGGCAAGAAATAAACCATTGTGGCTAATGGACACAAATATGGTGCTGGTCCCTAGCACAGTGAAAAAGTTAATAACTGTCAGTTCTCCACATCCTATAGCTTCAGAAGCATTCCCTTAGAACACACCCAACATCATATTGCATGTCTGGGGAAAGTGTGATCTGTGAACTGCATGCAAACCCAAATCCCATTTTTCAGGGCATGTGCTCACTCTTCTTGCTGCTCCATTGCAGGGCTTCCTTCCCAGGGAGAAAGCCCCACAATGGAGCAGCTGAGAAGGGTGCTTGCTTGCCCCTCCTACACTGAAGGGGGAGAAGGGTGTCACCTGGTGCTGTCTGCATGACCTGCATACACCCCCAGTGACACCACTGGTTCAGGTTGTGTGTATGATAATTTAAAGGTGTGATTTTAATTTTGCTAGTTATGTCACAACTATTGTCATTAACTTAGTGATATACAGGAATTATGATTTATGAGTAACATTAGTACAAAAATGTTATTAAGGATTCTGTATGGTGTGATATGGGAGAAGGTCAATGGGGGTAACATCTTGAGTTACTTCACTATACAACACTGACCCTAGTGATATCACTGGTTCCACCCCAGTTCATATATGCAGTGTATGGCCAACTCTGCCATTATATCAGGTCTCCTCCCTGATGTAATGACAGAGTTGTCCATACACTTCATATTTTTTAGTATGCACTTTGCTATTATATTACATTTTAAGTACGCATGTTGTTATTTATTGCCAACAGTGAGGACAAGTATTCTGCCTCATGTGTCAAAATGACTTGGCTGCCATTGCACCTTTGAATGTTCATTTGAATTGGGTATAGGGACCTCCATTTGCTATTGCACTCCGGGCAGCCAAATGTCTTAGCATAGCACTAAAGAAGTCTAATTAAAATTAGGGGACTGATGACTAGAATAATTTTTGTATATTTCTCCTTTGTGACAATGGGTTAATGATGAAGCATAACTGAAAGATTTGAAAGACAATATCAAAACTATGCACAGAGAGGTCTATAATATGCACAAAAGATAGGAAGATAATGTGACCATTCTTATCAAGAAAAGGAATAGAAATCAAGAAATAGGGGAAAATAATTTGACTTGAATCTCATTGTGGGAGAAAGGTGGGATATAAATCCTAGAAATAAAATAAAATAAAATAAAATGAGCTGCTGACTTTAGCAAGATTACTGAGTATTTTTGTCAGAGCCACCTTGCTTGGATATCAGTGAGTAAAAATACATTGGGATATATCAAGAGCAGGATTTTTCAGGAGAAAAGAGAGATATTGAGGGTAGAATGATGTGTTAGCTTGGCAAAGATATATTTCCAAACCTGAATGTGTTGAAGTACAAGAGGAAACAGGGACATTTGATGGAGAAGATATTTATAAAGAGAAATGTGGTGGCCCTCTTAATTCATTGATTCTCTCCTCTAAATGCCTTCACCTGATTTTCTGTGCATGGTAAGGGACCTAATGATCTCTCTCATCAGTGCTGAGCAGAGGCTTTCACATCAATGGTTTGGTGTATCTGCCCTTGGTTCTATTCCAGAGTTTCAAGGAGCTGAAAGTGCTGAATTCTATCTATAATATTTTAGTACCTTGGACAGTTCCTTTAAAGTCTGGCAGAACATCCAGAGTTGTTTCACCCATCCTTGATTTTTGGCTTATTAAGATAAAATTGATTGTGAAGAAATCATAACTCATTTAAACAAAGACACTGATATCAAGAGATTAGGATGTCTCACTTATTATCTGGAAATGCAGATAGAAAGAGTGGAAGCTATCCTTTTTGTCAAGAACAAAAGATTTGTGAGCTCATGGAATACCTAGGACCCAAGAGACCAACTGAGTTGAGTGGAAATACCTATGGAAACAAATTGTCTCAGGGCACAGATGAACACAATGAGCTTCTACCCAAAAAACCTACCTGGGGCTGAAACTTGACAACTGTAGATACCTATACTATATCTTTCATTTATCAGAAAAGTTGATGGGGCATACCAAGGTTTTGGATAAATGAGGCCTTTCCATAGAGCTGTAGTGATATGGGGCTATGTACTCATTGTGAATTCAGATAGTCACAAAATTTCTTTCTGATGCTCTTCTGGCCTTCTGCAAGTATAGTACAAGAATAGGTGGATTGAAAGATGATCATTTAACCCCCGTGATTTTTCTCTGCTCTGTGATACATAGAGTGAAACCACAGCTGCCAGTGGTTTTGCAGCAAACACCACACTTACCAAGGAGGGAGGAGATTATCACCTCTTGCTATGCAGTTTTGGTTTGTTCCTCCCTTGAATTCAGTCCTTGGGTACTTATTATCAAACTCTCTTAAATGCGGTTTGCCATCTATTTTTGTGCATCCCTGTGCTGCCCCTGTAATTATTGCAGGAGTTTCTATAGTTACTCGTCCTCGTGTTGGTGACTTCATTACACTGGTGGTCTGTAGTTCAGTGTGAGGAAGGAAATTTTGGCTGGTACACAGGACACACAGGAGCCACCAAGGCACCATGAAGACCAAGGCACAGGTTCTAAAACAAAGAATAATATATGACTGGTGTTTTTCTGTGGGTATTGAGCAGTGGTTTAAAATGGTGCTAGAAAGAGATGGACTTTTCAACAGTAGCAGATCTAAGTAGACTGGGACCCCAAGAAATTTGCCCTGGTGTGAACCTTGTTCCTTTTTTGTTGTTGGATGTTGTTTAAACTAAACTCACTGTCATGTAAAATAGAAGGCATAAGATACTTTTTAAGGTATGGTAGGATGGGGTGGGCAGGCTAAAGGGCAAAACCTAAAGATCTATTCTTGGAAATATCCAAAGCATATGATGTCATCTGAAGAAATAGTGGAAGAATGTATGCTTTCCAATGTGAATATATGCTGTTGTTGTTTTTATATCTGAAGAGACAGACCACAACCCTATGCCACTGGTTGCCTTTAAAGGTTCAGAGGATAATGTAATTTGATAAATTAGATTAAGTTGACCAGTGTATGGTAAGAAAAGTCAACCCTAAACAAATATACTGCTTCAGAAATTGTCCTGTGGTAAATATACGCAACATAAGACAGTTATGGGGTGGATATATTACACTACAGATTGAGGCAGCAGATTATCATGTTTGGTGTAATGAAATTTTTTACTTTCACGTTCATGGTTTATTCCAACCAGCAGCTTCCATACACATCCAACAATCACCACAGGCTGTGGAAATGAACTCTACACACACACACATGTTAACTGTGTGCTGTATGGAGAAGGACATCAGAAAATATTATTGGAAACAAGTGGACAAGATGTACATTCACAAGATGGAGCCTAACTCGACTCCCACAGAGTTATGCAGTGGTTGCACAAGGCTGCCTAATTAGTAAACTGCAATGTTGCACAACCAGATGTGTACATGTATCTACATGCACGTCTATGCAAAATTGTGTGCAATTGCCACTGTGCCAAATGGGATCACATGTGGAACATTGCTTCCATAATCATGAACTATGGCCCTTTGCTGCTGGACAAAAATGTCTGCTTGCTTGTGCATGTGTAAGACACCAAGGCGGTTGTGCCTAATTAGAGCTTTTCACTGTTCAGACTTCCTCACATGGAAATGGAATGTTAATGTGTGTGTACAGCCTTAGCCATGGCATAACTGTCAATTGCTTTGAAATACCATCTTTGTGATATTTCTTCAATTCATTTCAACAGCTCTGTCATTTTGGATGCCATTTATATTTGGTAGCCATTTCCTGTCACATTGCCAAACTCCTCCAGGCAAATCAGTAGCACTGAATGGCATAGTGGCACAGTATCACCAACAACCATTTATTGTGTGGTGTCCATTTCCCCATTTTCTTAATCTGGTGGCAATGTCATGAGTATGGTCTATCCTGACAAATGAACAGTTGTAAGGAAGACAGAAGAAGAGATATAATTATTTTAATCTGATTGCATCTTATGTTTCCAGACCCAGATGGCATGACAAAGCCTTGGTGCCATCCTGCTAAGTTGGCACACTGGAGACTGCCAGATACTGGTTTTTCAACTATAAGCATTAAAAAAAGTCTCTTCATTGTTGGAGTTAGGAGAAATTCAGCCAGCTCTCTAGAGGGGAAAGATAGCAGAGGCTGCAAAATTGCCTTAGCATTACTAAGAAAGGTGTCACTATAAAGCTAAGCGGACTTGTATCTCCTTCTGCTTTCCTTCATCACTTTTCTTCCTGTCCCAAATGGCCTGGAACTGAAATAACAGCATCTCCAAGGCAATGATGCTTTAATGGGGCAGCAGGTGAAGGAAGGAAAGCACATGTTTCTTTTGCAGTTTTCATCATCCCACTTCACCCAGACCAGAGACTGATTGATGGAATTTTTTGAAACAACATAGCTTTCTTGAGGCCCCTGTCTTGCCTCTGTCAGTCCTACTGAACATATGTCTAGATATTCCCTTGGGCAGTATTTAAATGTGCGCATCCATGTGGTTGTATTTGTTTAGTGTTTGCTCCCACTGATCTAATGGGACCTTTCCCATGACCCATTGCTTCCTTAAGTTTGCCACTTGCTGCTGTCAAGCGAGAGGAGCTTTAACTTAGGAGACTAGTGGTGTAAATGAATGGGATTCTCCCTTCCCCCTTCCTTTTCAGATGCAACCCCCTAACTGATGGATTGTCTAATGCAGTTTAGCTGAGAATATTTCCATCTAGATTTTTTTATAAGGAAAATAAAAAAAAAGCTAAACAGATCCCATCTGTTGTAGTCCTGGGCTGTTTGTCTGTGAATGCAAAATTTGCAATGCCGCATTCTGGCAAAAGTAGTAAAAACTCCAATAAGTCCCAAGCCACAGTCCCTGGCTGTGTATATAAAAATGGTGGTGGTTGGGGGAGGGGGGGAGAATTAATTTTGGCAAGAGCACAAAATGTTAATAGTAGTAATGTTTGGAAAGTTCCCTCCATGCAATCCTTGGGAAATTTCTGATTTTTTAAAAATTGTTCTAGTATAAAGGCAAGCCTATGCTTGTTTACTTTAAAATAAGCACTAATGTGTTGCATGGATCTTCTTCCTATTAACTGTGCCTAGACAGATTTATGTTTGGCCTATTAGCAATCAGATACGTCTGTATTAGAACTGTGATCTGTCATTTAACAATGCTTAAAAGATCTTCAAGCTCAGAACCTTATTAAGTCATTTTCTGTGCAGAGGTTCTATTTTGAAGATTATTCTGTGAACAAAAACAAAGACAGCTGCCATGTTAACTTTATTTTAAAGAAATACCCCCACATTATGAAACACTGACTAAAAGTCAGCAGCAACAGTGGCAGGATGGTGTTGTACTATTCCTTATGGGTGAAATTTTGAACTGACAGGTGCCAATATGAATGCCTGCAGAGAGATCACTTAGAGAAGTATGAATGTGGAGCAGTTGATGAGATCTATTCAGCTCAGGATCAGGGTACACAGGGTTGGCTCCAGGTTTGCAGGGAACCTTTGGGTTCATTGATGGAGATGGCAGAAGTAGCCAAATATATTCAGCACCTGGCTTGTGGGGGGAAACTGCCATTTCAATCCCCACAGTGCCTTTTGGAGGAACTACAGGAATTAAAATGATGGCTTTTGGTTGCATGAAGTTTTCTTGGCAAGATTTATTCACAGGAGGTTTGCTCTTGCCATTCTCTGAATGTAGCATACAGCACCTGGTTTCCCTTCCAAGGCAATGCTTTCAGAGTATTTCGGCTCTGGCTTGGCCATATACACATCGTCAAAAGAAATGATACCCACTACCAAAAATCTGGGCATTTAATGTATTTAAACTTGGTCTGTGCTGATTCATACAGAGAGATGCCAATCAAGGGGGAGCATGTTTGTACTTTGACAGTGGGCAAGTAGGACTGTGTTGATATGTAAGCAATAATTAAAGTTCACACATCTGCTTGGTCATAGCTACCCAATATCAAATTAAAAGTATGCATGCATCCATTTGTTTTACTGTGATATCTTTAATAATAATAATAATAATAATAATAATAATAATAATAATAATAATAATAATAATAACTTATTATTATTATTATTATTATTATTATTATTATTATTATTATTATTATTATTTTATATACTTAACTCTGTGTCCTTAGTATTTGAAGGAGTGCCTCTCCCCAGGTAGGCCTGCCTGAGGACTGATGTCCATTGGAATGGCTCTCCTCGCCATCCCAGAAATGGGGGGCAATACATTGTGGGATGATGTGGAACAGGGCCTTCTTTGCTGTGGTACTTTAAGGGCCAATATGGTGCCTAAGGTTACCAGATCTCAGGCTCTGAGTCTCCAATTTCCATCGGTCATCTCCAGGTGGGAGATGAGGGTGCAAATTCTCCAGTTTTGGTGGGCTTGAATCCAGGACTCTGTGCCACAATCATTATAGTGCCCGGGCTCACCTTCCATTCTGCTCTGTATTCATTTTCTGACCAGAAACAAATAGATTAAATGTTGCTTATGCTGCCTCTCTAAGTAGGTGAGAAAAAAAATCATCCCTTCATTTCACCTTGAGCTGGCTAAGAGTTCTTTTAATTTCCAAAAAGGAAAAGTGTGTTCTCTGTGTCTATATGCATTTTGAAGACAAGAAAAATACAAAAGGTATTTCATAAAAATTAGACATTTCTGTTCACTTTTTGGCTTCCTATTCATCATAGAATCATAGAGTTGGAAGAGACCACAAAGGACATCCAGTCTAACCCCATTCTGCCATGCAGGAAGACACAATCAAAACACTCCCAACAGATGGCTATCCAGTCTCTGCTTAAAAACCTTCAAAGGTCACCCAGTGGGTTTCCATGACTGAGCTGGGATTCAAACCCTGGTCTCCCAGTGTCTCCTTCAAAGACCTCCTTCACCAACCTTCCAGGTAGCATTTTCCTGCAGGCAGATTCATCTCATTTTTTTATCATCCTGGATACAAATCAGTGAAAAATACAATGTTTCTTATCTCCCACTAAGGAGCAGAAGCAGATACAGAACTTTATCACATGAGGATAGCAAAGTGGAATTTCAATTGGATGAAAACATTGTTGGCTGGTACTTATCACATGATGTCATATCCATCCTGCTGCTGCTTTTCATTTCATCCATTCCTGGAGCACTCCTTTTCATTGATGGATAAAACTTATCAATACCTCCCAATTGTGCTGCTTTTCCATTATGGATTTTCATGTGATAAGTGCCTTCTGCTGCAGTTTTGCTTCTCAAACAGTCATGTGGTTTGAGTGCACATGATTCTGCTTCTCTCCCCCTTCCTCTTCCCCTATTTCCAAGCAATCTGTTTTCCTTTCCTTTTCTGTTTCTTGTCTTTTCTTTTTTTAATTTCATCAAATTGATAATTGTACAATTATGGTAAAAATAAAAATAATAAAATAAAAAAGACACACTGGCTAGCCAGGGCATAGGACAGAAAAGCAGGGATATGGAGACCATGCAGAAAAGAAAGTGTAGGACCCTAGATCACCAAAGCAACACATTGGTGCTATTGGAGATAAGTGTGACAATGAATGTTCCCGAACTGATATGTTTCCATGTTGTTAAACTAATTTGATTGTGGCGAGACAGCAGGCTGGTGTGATAAAGTCCACAGCAAGAACTATGAAATCAGTTTTAAAGCAACCAGTTTCTTGGTGCTACCAACAAGATTCTTTCTGGCTTTTATAAAGAAAGGGTCTATAGAAGCCTACAAAGAAGGACACTACAAGATCACATTCACCAAGAAACGTTTGCCTTTCTGTGATCCAGATAGCAAAAGATTGAAGGAGGTGTGAATCTAAATAAGTTAATAGAAATAGGGTGCAATATACAAATAATTAAATTTCCTTTTTCGTTTTCTTGACTATGAAATGAAATGGTTGGGAAGTGAGGGTGATAGTAATGATTATGGTGCTCTTATTAACCAGCATTAATAATTGCTTATGAATTGATCAATAAATAGCAAGACATGCAGTTCAGCTATGTTGTTGTTGTTGTTGTTGTTGTTGTTGTTGTGTGCCTTCAAGTCATTTCTGGGCAAGCTTCTTCAGAGAGGGTTTGCCATTACAATCATCTGAGGCTGAAAGAGCATGACTTGCCCAAGGTCATTCAGTAGGTTTCAATGGCTGAGCCAGATTCAGATCTTGGTCTCCCAGTGTCCTGTCCAGCATTCAAAACACTACGCCATGCTTATACTATCTGCCATCTAATAAAATTTGAAGCTTTACATTGTCCCTGGAAATGGAGATTGTGAAGTTTTCATTTCCATTGTATGTGAAAGATCCATTAATGCCTCATACAAAAGGGAAAGAGCTCTAGAAATATCAAGAGTTTCCCATTCTTTTTGTTTTGATTTTACCTGCATATTCCCAAGCTCGGATCCAAACTCTTTCTTGAAATGTTCCAGGTTTCTCTCCCTTTCCCCACTTTTTGTTCTTCCTCCTCTCCCTCCCACTTATCATGTGTCACATCTAAATTCATGCAATTTTTCAGAAAGTGATTTTCACCATTTTCAGCTGAAACTTCTTTAA
>CM034701.1:325871099-325882784 GCA_020142125.1 Phrynosoma platyrhinos
GTGGATGAATTCCAATTCTGCTGTTTCTCTTTCCAATCTTCTTTTGTAGTTCTTTTGTTCAAGGACTGCTATTTGGAGGTCTGAGATGAAATGCCCAGGGATATTAAAATGTTCTGCCAGTGGTTTTTGTGTATTCTCTTTCCTAATATCTGATTTATGTCCATTTATCCTCTGGCACATGGACAGGCCTGTTTGCTGGATGTAGATTGCTGAAGGGCATTGCTGATTGAGGAGTTTATTGCATGGACAAAAAACCCGAGTTGTTGCATGGACAAAAAACCCGAGTGTAGCCTGGCTGCATCCTGGGTCCCAGAAGTGCTTCAGCGGCCATTTTTCCAAGCCGGGAGCTTTCCAACTTTGAAAAGTGGTTTCCAAAGCATGCCTGGGACCCGGGATGCAGCCAGGCTGCACTTAGCGAGCAAAATCAGTGGTGGATTACGTGTGGTAATTCCCAGCTGCATCCTGTTGGGGTGCAGGCGGGTTTTTTTGTCCATGCAATAAACTCTGTAGTGTGGGATAAATCACATTGAAGGATGAGCATATGAAAGCCCCCTTAACATTGTGGGTGATGTCATTGTGATGACATTCTCTGAATAAATATATGGGCAGAATTGGCATCTTGTACATAGTACCAAAAGCTAGCCAAGTGACTCAGGAGGAGAAGACAGGCAATCCCTTAAGTGCTTCTCCCCTTTTCTTCCAATAATAACATATTAAATGACAAAGAATTAACTGCCTTTTCATGACATCTCAGATCTGCTGTTCAAGGCAGTTGCCTCATTCTTCCTAAAGGCAGAGCTGGCCCTCAGGGAACCTCAGCAACAGTTGGACATAAATTAAGTTCCATTCCCTTGACAAAGCCTAGGCAAAAATAATATTGTCAGGCTAGTTTTTCTACCCTCTAATGTAAAACATGATTCAAGTACACATCAGAGTTTGCGTTTTGAGGCACTGGGTTTGTTGGTAGCAACTGAACAGTGTTACCTACACAACTGAAGGCAGCAAGATAGTTTATCACTTTTCCCCCAAGAATGGGAAATGATTGGGAGGCTGTGACTGTCCCACCTCTGCCATTTGCCACCTGAGGCAGTAGCCTCACTCAAGCCTAACAAATAAGGCTTGCCCTGTTCACATTTAGCTTCAGTTACTCTTGGCTAACACCTTCACCTATAATTGTAGTGCCTCAGCTAAGATGTGTTTATAAAAAGGGATTGCAAGCAAAGCAGGATATGGGTAATGGCAACCAAATCAGCTGGAGATTGTTTGGACAATTTGCATCCGTTGCTGTTCTTAAACTGAAGAGTTGAGTACACAGTCTAATGTACACACCACAAGTCGTGGTTACTAAAAGTAATTTAAAATATTTAGATCCCCGACAAACAGTGCCAAGTATTTCCCCAACAAATGTAGCAATTTAATAAACACCATATTGCAATATAGAATGTATTATTTGATCCATGCAGCTGCAGTTCCATGAGAAGGAAGTGAAGGAAATGGCTAAGTGAACAACAAAAAGTTAATCTAACTTCCCAGGAACTATTAGTTGGGATGTTCCAACCATGAGATGACTGAGCTCACCGTCTGCACTATGGTGATTGCTTAAAAACAGTCTTCCCCAGCCCATTGTCATTGGCCTACAAATCACATCATCCAAACTAGAATACCCATTAATTGTTCTGGCAGATGATGATGGGATGTGCTGTCTAACATGTATGGAGGGGGCTGGGTTGTGGAGGGCTGTCCAAAGCAGTTCTGTTAATCAGCACAATATAATATGCTACTACCTTTTGTTGTTGCAAGAACTGAGAATTATATTAAATGCCTAGTATATGACTATCTTTGTGTGTGTTTCTACAAATGTTGTACATTAGATTAAGGGCCTTTACAGACTGCAGAAATAGTGCAGCTTGAGTCCACTTTAACTGTCCTGGCTCAGTGCTAGGGAATCATGGGAATTGTATTTTTTCTGAGACATTGAGCCTTTTCTGTCAGAGAGCTCTAGTACCACTCCTTACCCTGAGACAGGACAATTAAAGTGGCTTCAAGTTGCACTATTTCTGGCAGTCTGTAAAGGTCCTAAGTCAGTACAACACTGAGGACATTGCTTATTATGTGATGTTCCCAGATTTTTTTTTCTCTCTCACTTTAGCACCTAATGCAACATAGCAGATTTAGGGGATAGACAAATATTCTGCTTTCTGATTTGGATAAATGTATTAGATGTAGGTCATTGTTATGTGTTATTATGGCATTTTGAGAAAAATGAAAAAAAAATTTCCAGACTAATTGCCCTTCCTTTTCAGTTTTAGGGATAGTTATCCAATTCAGGGCTGATGAACAGTATATTTCATTAACTCTGTTGCTTTGTCACCTTCAGCTTCTTCTGTCATCCTTTTCCCACTTGATTTTTACATCTGGAGTCTCCCTTGCATTGATTTGAGCATGACTCAATTGGCACAGCAAGAAGGAACCATGCAGAAGTTCAAAGACATGTTTCACATTTCCCATGTGAAAAGGATGCTGTAGTTTGTTTGTATGATGTTTGGCTTTCAGCTCGGGCATCCATGTATCCTCTGTTTGAAGTGAAGCCAGTGGACAGTGCTTTCTCTGAAGGTGGCCTGTATTTGAAGGGTTATCTAATCCATGTCTGATTTAAAGATAAAGGACCATTAATGAGGCAGATCTGGAATCCTAAAGTTAATGGTCTACGGCCAGCACCTGGATAGCAGACTAGGAGCACAAAAGTCACCATATCACTCTTTCTCATTGAGAAGAGATACCTGGTAATCAGGAGCATAACTTTGGGGCAGCAAAAAGGAAAGCATTGTCCCCCAAAATAATAATTCTGCCCCCCTGCCCCTCCCAGTGAAATCTTCCTTTCAATCCCCACATTTATAGCATTACAGAGAGTGTGAAGTTGAAAATTACTCACACCTAGAACACTTACATTTGCTGTGTTCACATTCCCTTGATACCTTTTCCTTCCCATTTTGTTTGCATGTCTGAACAGTATCTCTAAATGCACAAATACAATTTTAAATTACTGCAAAGCTAGAAATTTGGGGGAGTGAATAAAAAATTCATTGGGGAGGCAGAATTTTTATACAGAGGCAATGCCTTCATTCACACCCATAGCTACACCCCTGACTGTGAGGCTGCATCTACACTGCAAAAAGAATCCAGTTTGATACCACTTTAACTGCCATGAAATAGTGCTATGGAATTCTGGGAATCATAGTTTGTTGTGGCACCAGTGCTCTCTCACAGAGGCAGATAAATGTTTTGCAAAACTACAGTTCCCAGAATTACATAGCATTGAGTTTTGCAGTTAAAGTAGTGTCAAACTGGATTATATCTGCTGTGTGGATGCAGCCTGAGTATGTTTAAATTTTAAAAGGCAATTTACACTTTTGTAGCTGAATGTATAAAATTAGCATACACAATTTTCTCCTTTTTAAAAGATGCATGTCTTCTTTTTTTGGCATTCCCACTATTTTAAACACCTTTTTAGCAATGCCATTTAATCCAATTAAAGCATTGTAATGCTTTGTTTAGAAATTCCTATACTTTAATTCATTAAAATCTCATCACTAAATATATATTAAAACTGTGTCATCCAGACAGGGGAATAAAACTGGATTATCCAGACAATCCTGCAAATAATGAAGAATTCTTGTTTATGTAATTTTACAAAGTACATACTCGTTATTTACTGAAGAATTATGCCTTTATTCACCAACCAACATGCACAAAACACACTCTTTTGCAGATTTTGTTTTATTTTGCTGTGTGTCCAGCACAGCTATCCCTGAATATGTATCCTGCTTATTTACTGAGTTATACAACAAAGATCTGGAAGTATTATATGTTGATTAATTGAATATCCTGAATAATAATAGATTTTATGTCACCATTCATGAAGAAAACAAGCTTCCCAACCTATAGCATGTGACTTTGGCCTGGTATTTACTATCAGGATAGAAAAATGTCAACCCTACTCTAGTGAATAACAGAAAAAAATCTAAAATGTTTTCTTTTTAGCTCTTTGAGTTTAGAAAAAGGAAGGTTTTGAGAGAACCATTTGTTCCACAAGATGCGATATGATCAAGTAGAGATCTGAGAAGCCCTAGTTTTAGAGATATCTTTATAGGATAGAGTTGTAAACAGCCCTTTCCCCCCTAAAGGATGCATTTAGGAAGTTAAACTGTCCTGTTTTGTGAATGATCTGTTTTACAGAGCTTAAAGATATGTCAAGCTTTACTGCAGTAAATCCTTTTCTTGCTGTAATGGAGTAATGTAAGCAACTTTGGGCTGCCGTTTAAACAATTCCCAGTGTGTGGCATAGCCGGTGCAGTTTGAAATGCCTCAGTATATCTAAACAGAAACAGATGTTTGAACAGGAGAGCTGCGCAGAAGTCATTCTTCAAACACTAGATTAAAACATCTGCCAGGAGCATCGGATGAGACCCAACAAGCTGGCAGCATCAGCTGGGCCTGCCAGTCACCATCACCTAGAAACTGGAATAGATATGGAAAAGGGAGTCCTTTGGCTAGTCAGGTATCCCTGTTCTTTTCACACTGTCTCTTCTGCTTTATCAGATTATAATTTGTTACTTAAAGTCTAAAACAGAGTATGTCTATAGTACTGAGCTATAGCAGTTTGATTACACTTTCACATGTCATGAGTCTATTCTATGACATCTTGGGATTGTAGTTTGGTGAGGTATTTAGCATTTTTTATGAGACAGCTCTGACTCAGTGAGTCTTAATGTCTGGCTCTCTGGATATTTTGGAATTTAGCTCCCAGAATCCCTGAAATTGGCAATGCTGGCTGAGGTTTCTTGAAACAGAATTCCAAAATATCTGGAGGAAATCAGACATTGAGAACCACTGCTGTAATCCACAGGCTTGAACTATAGTGTAAGCTCTCTAAGAGCCAATGCAAACTGGCACAAAGGGCCAGCCTGGGGGTGGAGTTGGGAAGGAGTAGCCGCACATCAGTTGCCCCGACTCCCCCCCCCAATGCTGTCCTGACAGTGCGTGCCCATCTGCACAGTGTGCAGCATCAAGACATCCTCCTGGTGCAGCGTATACATACACTGCATCAAAAGGGTCCAAAAGAGCCACGGCAACATCTCTAAGGGCGGCCTTTTGCTGCCCGCAAAAGGGGTGGCATTTTGCCGCCCTTTTTGGGGTGGCAAAAAGGAGGATTGGGTCCATGACATGTGGTTGCTACAGCCCCAATCCACTGTTCCCAGGGGCAGCCAAGAGCTGTCCTAAATGGGCCATCTGTATTGGCCCTAACAGAATTATTTTTTTAACTGTAACTGTAACTCCCTGCTTTACTTCTTGCTTCCACAAAGAAACTTTAAGCTGTCTGTATACATACACATCCCTGAATGTTGCAAGCCTGTCACAGAAAGCATGTTCTTCCCATTTACCTCATTATTACCTTAACATCCATAACAGTGCATGAGGTGGCAGCATGAGCCATCACTTGAACTGTGGCATTGTTCCATCTACTATTTAGTGGATCCTAACAGTAGTTGGCTACTGCAAGGTCAATGGGATTAGTCTACCCAGAATTTTAAACTTTAAATGAACTACTCATAGTTCTGGAATCAACTGCCAAACCAATTCAGAACCTTGGATAGCTCCTCTAAATGTCATACCAAGACCTAGGGTAGACTAACTGTTTCTTGTCACTGAAGCCGGCAATTAGGGCTGGTGTAACTATTTTAAAAAAAAAACACCTAAGAAACTAAACTTGCAACACAAAAGGTGTGAGGTCATCTTAATGTACTGTAATTGTGCCTCAGTTACTGAAGAAAAGAGAAAATTATAGTCAACCAATTATTGTTATCCCATTACTTCCAAGATCTAGGTTAGCTAAAGAAAAGGAACCAGAGAGGTAAAAAGTGGAACTTGAGGACATGGTGGGTAGTAAAGCCATGGTTTTTTATGGAAAAAAAGGTTAGAGTAATTGGATAAGGGTTATTTGGATTGATACTCTATGTTGGCTGGGGGATTCTGAGAACTATAGTCTAAAAATGAATTTTCCCAAGCTGTGAATGATATAAGGTTGGGGGGGGAGGCTGATTCAGACTGGGCTGATTCAGTTTCTGTGTGTACCTTTGGCAGTAAGAAAATAAACAGGGAATGCATTGGAAAACCAGATTTCCAACCTGAGGATGCTTTTATACTTGTAAGTAGATGTGGGCTCTGCAAGAGATCTCTCCTATGACCATCTTTCAGTCCCAGGAGCCCAAAGTCAGTGGAAAAGAGGTGAGTTTCATAAATGGATTTGAGCTATCAAGTCAAACTAGTAATAAGCTCTCTCCTGGAATGCTCTGAAACTGAAATTCTAATGAAAACATACATACAATGTGCCCTCTGATCATATTAGTTTGAAACATAATCATTCAGTTGTACAACAGCAGCCTTTGCAACAGCCCTGGCAGATGTACAGAATAAACTCATTTATAGTAATGCAGTGGCTGTTAGTTGTGTACTCTTCTCATGAAATCTTCAGGCTGTGTGCAGCAATTGATCAACAAAGCTGCTCTGGCTTTTGGAAAAGCAATTTGTAGCTGCTGATGAAGCGTATTTGCTGACCGTGCCAAATTGGACTTGGTTCTTTTTTCAGGGAACAGGTGTCCACATTATTGAAACCACTTACCCCAGTGGCACTAAATGAACTCCTTTGCAGTCTCAACAAAGAGGATGTAGAGAAATTGTTGTTTTTAGCTAAAGTGAGGAGGTGCGGGTGGGGTGTTGCTGGGAAATAGTGAAAAGAAGTGAGGGAAAGATCCCTGAAGAAAGTTCAAAACTTGGCTTTCACCTTAAGGAGACAGGAAAAGAGATCACAACTGCACAGTGTTTTGTCGACATGGGTAGAATCTCATTTTGAGGCAAGTCATAAATTCATTAGTGAAACACAAACTTGTTCTGTTTCAGATAAACAGAATCAGGAGCTAGGGCTGGTCGAATGAAAAACCAGTGAGCAGGCTTTTCAATAATAGCAGTGGCTGGCTATTTTAATCTTGCATTTGCCATCATTTATATTTACTTTTTATTTTCACAGGCTGCTTCTTCCTTTACGATTCTGGAAACTATTTTTTTTAAAAAAAAATCTGACAGTGATTTGAACAAGCACCCACACATCCCTTTCTGGTTTGGACATCCAGAGCAATGTCCATGTTTTCTTAATATAAAATGCTGAGAGTGAGGGCATTTGCAGGGAAGAAGCTGTGAATGGGAGAGGGGATACTTAACTCACCAGTTTTTCTCTGCAGTTTCCCCCTCTCTTGGACATTTTTTTGCCATCCAGCTCCAAGCCTGGGTTTCCTGGTCAAGTACAGAATAGGAATGGCAGCAGAAAGAAAAAAGCTAGTGGAGGGTTAAGTATCTCCTCTCACTGCCACTTTAATCCTGTAAATGCTTACATCAGAGTGTATTCCCATTCAAGGGAGAATCCTATATATGTTGCTCAATAATATTGAATGTAACAATTGTGTCAGATTAAGGAGAATACAGATATTGCATACTTAAATGTTTTCAATATGAAAATATTTGTTCTGATATGATTTAGCTGGACACATGAAGCAACTGAAATGGTTTCTGTTCAGCTTATGGCACCTTTAGATGCATAGGTGTTGACCTCATAATCATGTTTTTAGTTTTAAATCTTCATTTGTTATCACTGTCCTCAGCAACAAAAAGATGTGAATTATGTGTGCAACCTAGAGGGAAGCCAGTTACCCAAGATGCCATCTTGCCAATTCTTCAGAGGTTATTATGAGGCAGTGGAAGGGTTAGAAGCAGAAACAATTTTAAGGGACAAATGCAGCAAGTAGTATTTTAGACTTCTTTTACCTCTGCTGTTTCCCTCTTTGCAGAGTTGATTACAAATCAGTTTAATTGTCCTCTCACGTAATAACTTTCTAATCTCTCCAAGACTCTCTACACAGCAGGCTGTAAGGTTATATTTTATCACTTCTGGTTCCATTAGACACACAGGGTTAGTCTGAGACCTGCTTCCTCCTTCTCCTCTCAACTTTAACAATTAAATTGATTCAAACTGACTTCAGGAGCAACTCCTTTTGGAGCTCCCCCTTTTTCCTCTCCCCGCCAGTCAGGTTGTCACACTGTAGGGTCACACGTGGCAACTTCTGTGCCCCTGTAGCCTGCTTTTGAGTCACACCGTGACAAATTGTGCAGCGAAACATGATTGTGCAAGGGGAAGAAAGGAGGTGGGGGGAAGGAGAATTCACTTTGAAGATTGTTCATATGTGTACCAACAGGAAAAGCAGAGCAGAAAGACAAAGTTTGTAGCCCTACAAAAAGTATTTGTCTAATTTGAAGTCTGCCAAGAGCTCTTACACTGATTCCTGTTTCAAACACAATCATCTGCATGACTGTGTTAGAAATTCCAGTCATAGTGAGATGAGTATTAATGGAAGAGCTGCTCTGGGGGAGATGGAAGCTTCTGAGAAAACATGTGGGATACCTGATTATCCTTCTACCACTTGCAATGTAGTTGGATGCATGGACTGGTGGCTTCCATGCCATTTGGATGGTGAATCTGCTCTGGGTTTAGTAAGAACTTTACATCCTCAAACAGAGGTTCAGCACTCAGAGGTTCCTTGAAATGTTATACTAAAACTTAGAATGGATTCACTGTCGTAATGACATGGCAGCTACCAACCTCCCCTAAGGTGAACACAAGGTAAATAAGCAATCCTTCAACCATTTCAGACTTAGAATCCACCTTAAACTGCAACCTGAAAGAAAGAGAACCAGTTTTAATCATATCATGGCTCCATCCTAAGGAATCCTCTAGTTTGTAGTTTCATTAGGTATTTAGAATTCTTAGCCAGGTGGCTAGAGTACCTCACCAAACTACAAGTCCCAGAATTCCATGGCAGTTGAAGTGGAATCATAAAGCTATAATTCTATACAGTATAAGGGCTCTTGGCCTTTTTTAAAGCAAGAAGTGGCTTTAAAGTTCTCAGGCCACAAATTACTATTATACTCTTTAAAACAGGTCTAATCAAACATTCAGTTTCTTAATATTAGAACACTGCAATTGTTTTTCAGTTCGAATTAAGAACCTTTTTATAAGCTTAGAAAAAGTATTGGTATGTACCAATAATATGAATAAATAGACTAGCAGGTTGATGAGTGAAAATTTATTCTCCAGCCCTGGTTAGTAACAATGAATGCCATGAGCTGTAGGCTATATTTCATAAGAAGGAACTGGCAAAATGACTTCGGAGTATTCCTTGGCTAAGAAAACTTTATGGAATTCAGGGGCTAACCATAAGTTGATAGGCAACTTAAAGGCACATACACAAAAAGGAACTGGATAAATCATGTTTGAAGACTGTGCACCAAAGTCACAAATTTGGCCACAAAGAAGTGCAATAAAACTAGTTTCCAAAAGAAGATCCATCCCTGGGTTCCAACTGGTCAACACTAGACAGCTGTAATTCCTGCCTTCCCTCCAAAACCGGTCCCTTCTCACAGTCTCCATCACTAGCTGACTAGTAGTTAGAACTGGCTGCCCTAGGCTAGCACACTGATGACAACTCATGAAAGGAAACCTCTCCTTTGGGATGTTTGTCTAGAATGTGTTAATGGAATTTGGGCAACAGTTACAGAACCACCCATGAAAGGAGGTCTTTTAACTTGATAATATTGCACTGCAATTTCCCATACTCCTCTTATTAAAATAGAATTATATGTATTATTGCTTTATCTCATTCAGAACCACCTTCTGTCTTGATTTTACAGGGGCAGTCCTCATCAATCTTCTGTTGTCCCACTCTTTCTGCTGCTTTTAGTACTTTCCAGTTTCTCTTCCTCCCACTTCCTCCCTATCTCCTTCAAATGTTACAAACAAAAGTGGAAAAGTTGTTGTTATTGTTTTTGTGTGCCTTCAAGTTACTTCTGACCTATGGCAATCCTAAGGTTAACCAATCATAAGGTTTGCTGTGTATGTCAATGCATGTCTGAGAATGTGTCTGGGATTTAAAACCAGGTCTCCAGAGTCATAATCCAATGCACAAACCACTACACCACACTGACTCTCAAAAGTAGTTTGACTCAATTAACTCAGTGGTATGGAGAGGAGAGGAGGGGGCAGAATCTTGCCCTCCCCAGTAGACTCAGGCAAAAACCCATTGCTACAGCCTCTGCTAGCTTATGTATTGTTCCTCATTAATAACTTATGCCTTCTTGACCACACCCTGTCGAAGATTGTCTACATGTGTCAGGATTTTCATCTGTAAAATATTGGAAGTATGCCACTCTGGAAATATTTATTACAAAATTCTTTAGCCAAGCATTAAAGAATCAAACAAATGGCAACAATAATGGGGAGTATAGAGATTTTATTGTAGTGTGTTCCTTTGTGTTTTGCAGAATACAGAAAAGGAAATAGGATCCATTATGAAAGTGACTACTCATTTTCTTTCTTTCTTTCTAAACTGCTGACTAAGGACAGGATTGGGGATAACACATGAACTATAAGTATGCTTTATAGTTCTTGTTCATAATGTAGTGTGCTGAGGGGTCTGGGGTGTTGTTTATTAGAACTGTTTGCCAATTTTAAAATTTTCCTTGGTTTTAACCCAAACAGGCTGCTGCCCAAGATAAACATTCTTTGATGCAATACAATTGTAACTGAGAACATTTATATGAAGTTCCCCATTCTGGTTCAGAAAGGAAAAGAAGACCTTGAAAGTATTCCAGGGCAAACACTATGCGCTATAAAGCTCCTGATGGGTCTTTGAGATACTGAAGCCCATGACAGCCCATTTTCTCTGTGGTACCTTAAATAAATACATTCCACAACTAAATTGACATTCAGCTGTCCCTCCACCTTGGCTTCCTCTGATCTGTGATCAGAATGGAAACAGAGAAAGACAATTATGGCTCTATTCTCGTTTCCTCACAAGCTTCAAAATAACACAGAAGCCCATTATTTACAGTTCCTAGATGTGTCAATACATGGTCCTAATGCAGGATTGCAGGGGAAGTCAGGGGGCAATTACACTCCTGCCTTTTGTATTTGAAATGGCATAATCTGTTGAGCAACTCTGGTTGATGTTTAATGTATCAAGCTTAATGATACCACCAGGAATTGCCCATTGTAACACTGCCCCTGACACAGGGCCAGTTCCTGCCCCCTGTGGCATCACATGGGGTTATCTCTAGATCTCATGTTTTGGCCCCCAAATCTCTAGACCTTGGATAATCCTGATCTGAAAACCCTAATGGAGTAAAGTTGCCTGCCCACAGTATCCATGCAGCCATTGAGAAGATCCTATTAGTTTCCGGGCCCAATATAAGGTGTTGGTTATTACCTTTAAACCCCTAAATGGCTTGGGTCCACCTATCTTTGGGACCGCCTCCTCCCATACAATCCTCCCCACGCACACCAGTCCTCTGGGAGGAATTTGCATAAACCATTAAAATCTAGGCTGTCTGCAACCTCCCAAAGGGCATTCTCAGTAATCGCCCTCAGATTATGGAACGGCCTGCCAGATGAGATCTATCAGATTACAATGCTAAACAGCTTCAAAAAGGCTGTTAAAACGGATCACTTCCAGCAGGCCTTTCCAGAATAGATTTCCTGGCCTCAGGAACCCCCTTATCCACCATTTCCCAATTTGGATGCTG
>CM034701.1:325887097-325901676 GCA_020142125.1 Phrynosoma platyrhinos
AACACTCGTATGTTAGGGCACTCGTATCTCGAGGTACCACTGTATCTCTGGATAATGTGGCAGGTTCAAAGCAATGTCACTTTTTTGTAATTGTGCTACTGTGTTCTATTTATGACAAGTTCATTCAGATGCTTTGTCTGTTTAGAATTGCTCCAAGAACATCTATTGCCACTAGAACCACAGTTGTTGTTTTTCCCCAGAGATGTAGAAATCTCCATTTCATAAAGTCCACTCTCTTTGTCTTTGATTCTGCTATCCCCAGGGACTGACACTTCCATAAACGAAACATTATTTTTCTTGACTACAGTTATTTTAGGCATTTTATATTCCAATTGTTTATTGGGTTTTGTGTCTTAATTACCTCCCAGTTAGACTACCCTAATGCACTCTAGATGGGGCTACCTTTGAAAACTGTTCAGAAGCTGCAGCTAGTGCAAAATGTAGCAGCCAGACTGGTATCAGATGTGCGTTGTAGAGACCATATAATACTGGTCTTGAAAGAACTGCACTGGCTTCCAAGTTGCTTCTGAGCTCAATTTAAAAAAAACTGGTGTTGACCTACAACGCCCTAATTGACTTGGGGCCAAGATATCTGAAAGACCGCCTTTTCCCATATGAGCCTGTCAGAAATTTGAGATCCTTGGAAGAGGCCCTGTTGCATGACCCAACACCTTGTGAAGTTTGGTTGGTGGGCACAGATAAAAGGGCTTTCTCTATGGAATTCTCTACCCAAGGAACTTAGGATACCCCCATCTTTTTAAAGCTTCCAGTGGGCAGCCAAAACAGTGCTGCATTCAATATTTGAAACTGCTGTTTCAACTCCTTCAAAACTGGATTCTAGGATTGTTGTTGACTGCTTTTAGGAGTTTTAAAATAGTATTTTAATGTGTTTTAAAATATTTTATTTTTATTTGTTTATCACCTCAGGAGCCCTTGTGGGCTGGGAGGTAATACTGTAATACTTTAAATATAATAAATAAATTAGATTCAAAACCAAAATGAACATGTTCACTCAAAGTAAAAAATGATGCTCTAATTTCTAAGGAACCACTCAAGGGCACTGTACTCCCACCAAAACATTTGTCCTAAATCTAGTTTCTAGTCCCAACTAGAGCTGTCCCATTGAATCAAAATAATGTATACATATTTTGATTAATCAGGGTTCCAATCATTCAATGGGTTATTCCTCTTCATTCTGAAGACAAACATCAGACGTCTCTGTTGAGGCCCAGTGCTATTCAACTTCTTCAGTAATGACTTGGATGATGGCATAGAGGGCATCCTTATCAAATTTGCAGATGACACTACATTAGGAGGGATAGCTAATACTACAGAGGATAGGATCAGAATTCAAAATGACCTTAATAGATCAGAAAGCTAGGCCAAACAAACAAGATTAATTTCAATAGGGAGAAATGTAAGGTACTAGGCTTGAGCAGTAAAAATGAAATGCACGGATATAGGATGGGTGACACTTGTCTTGACAGCAGTGCATGCATAAAGGTTCTAGCAGTCTCAAGCTGAATGTGAGTCAGCAGTGTGATGTAGCAACTAGAGAAGCCGATGTGATTGTGGGCTGCATCAATAGGAGTATCGTGTTTAAATTGAGAGACATAATATTCTGGAAAACTATGGCAAGCTGGAATACCTCACCCAGAATACTGTGTCCAATTCTGAGGACCACAATTTGATATTGACAAGCTGGAACATA
Source organism: Phrynosoma platyrhinos (assembly GCA_020142125.1). Lineage (NCBI taxonomy): Eukaryota > Metazoa > Chordata > Lepidosauria > Squamata > Phrynosomatidae > Phrynosoma > Phrynosoma platyrhinos. The sequence goes on from CM034701.1 coordinate 325,888,809, forward strand.
TCCAGAGGAGGGTGGCCAAAATGGTGAAAGGTTTGGAGGATGGAGCAAGTTTCTTTTCTTCTGCTCCAGAGAGACTAGGATATAGGGCAATGGAGTGAAACAACAGATTTCAATTCAACATTAGGAAGTACTTTTTGATGGTAAGAGTTGTTCAACAGTGGAACACACTGCCTTGGAGTTTGGTGAAGTCTCCTTCTTTGGAAATTTTTAAACAAAGGCTGGATGACTGGATGGTAGGAGGTTGGGCTGGATGGTCCTTATGGTCTCTTCCAACTGTATGATTCTGTGATTCTATGATTCTATTCTAGTTGTCATTAACTTTTGCATTTGGGCCTTTACTGTGTCATGGTTGCATTTGAAATTCTTTGTTTCAAAAGCAACTTGTTTTCTGGCTCACATACAGAAACATGATTAAGGGCCCCCTATGCTCTCAGGACTAGCTGCCAGTTTCTTTTGATGCTAACCTATGTATGCAGGATTTTGAACACAAGATCAACAAAGCCACTACCAAAAACTTGTCTTTACATATAAGTTATTATAATTGAAAATAAGATAGAGGCATTCACATAAAACTACTTATTTGCATACTTACTTGGAAGTAAGTTCCATTGAATGTAAGAAAGACTTGTGTGGGACTCCAAGCCTGAATGATATTCAAAATTTGCATTTTCTAGTGAATACCCAGCAGTTGGATAGTAAACATGTCTCACTGGATTTTGCATGTAAACTATTCCAACAGATGATCTTAGTTGTTCAACTTTTAAAAAGATGCTTAAGTTTTGGGAAACTACTAGCAATTGCAATAAGCACAAGCCAATTGAGACTCTAGCACAGGATTTCAATCAGAGGTGGGAAAGTTTTTTGTGGAGAGATGACAAATCCTAAGAGCCTTCAACTAGCATGGCCAGTAGCTATGCTGTCTGAAGGATTCTAGGAGCTATAATACAAAAAAGTTACTATTCCAAACTGGACTCATCACCATGAGGATCTCAAGAACATAAACACATTTCTCTGCATAATTTTGCACTGAAGACATTTCCCTCATGAATGTTAAATAAAAGGTGTGTCAGCAAACCGAACCAGAGAAGGTGTCTTTTTAAGGCCATCCAATTTCATGCATCAGAAGTCCTAGTGTTAGGCTTTAACAACTGACAGAAATTGTAATAACCCTGTTAAACATTTCTTCACATTATAATCAACTTGTACTGTAGTTATAATTACACCAAACTATGTACTTAGAATGCATGTGTAACATAACCAAAAGCAGAAGCATTCCAGAGTCCAATTTTAAAAGCTTTTTGCCGGTATTTCAACTGGTAGAACTAAGTGTGAAATATATTTTCTTCTTTGAGGAAAGAAGTTTTGGTGTCTCTTTTTAAAAAAAATGGGTAGGATTTTGAAAACAAACCAACACAAGCCAACCCAGCTGCTACACTGATGAATGACACTTTGCTGAGATTTCATATAGACTACATTGTTTTACTCCTTTTAAAAAAAATGAAAGTTGGGAAAAGTTATCTTTTGCATTACCACAAACCTCAGTCAGCATAATGGAGAACTCTGAGAATTATAGTCCAAAAAGATAATCTTCTCAAGCTCTGTAACCATTTTAGTAGATGAAAAAGCAAGGTAGGAGCTTGGTAGGTTTCCACAAAACAAGTGTTTCCTCATCTTATCAATGAAAATAATTAGACTTGTTGCTCCCAGAATGATGCCATTTTGTGTTAGTATTTAATATAGCTTTTTTTCCTTTTCATTGTTTCATTAAAAAATTAAGGATGTCATAAGAGCTATTGCAGTGGTTAAATGAATTTAATGATGAATGTGAGTATATGAAATTTCCTTATGTGACAGCACTAGTACTGACTTCTTGTTTATTGCTTTCATGTTCTTTCTGACTTATGGAGACTCTAAGGTGAACCTATCACTGGTTTTTCTTGGCAAAATTTCTTCAGAGTCAGTTTGCCTTTGCCTTCCTTTGAGGCTGAGAGAATGTGACTTGCTCAAAGACATCCAATTGGCTTCCATGGACAAGCAGGGGATTGAGGCCCCTAGTTTCCACAGTTATAGTCTGAGCTCAAACCACTACACTATGTTGATTCTCTGTAGCCCTCCATTTCTAATATGTTACAAAAGGAATGCAATTACTTCTTTGCACAAATAAATAAATAAATAAATAAATATTTTCCTCTGATTGACATGCTAGAAGACCTATATCTTTTTGGCTTGTTTCAAAAAGTGAATATTCAGAAAATGCTGTACTTGGGGACTTACTCTGTGCAAATTTCACATATGTTTTGTTGCTGCTGCTGCTGCTGTTGTTATCAAAACCAGTATTTTCTACACAGGAAACAGCAATTGCCTTTCCAAAAATAGTACTTCAAATAGTATTTTGTGCACAAAATAATGCTGTTTCCTGTATAGAAAATAATGTTTTCTGTGCAAAATAAAATAAAATAAAAAATTATTGCAACTTTTGTACTGTGTACATTCAGAACTATGAAGATTAATCTGGGTTTCCCGCCACTTGAGAAGCATGAGAATTTTTTTTGTTTGTTTTTTTAAAAAAAACTTTAAAAAATTCAAATATTCTTTCCACCCCATATCCTCAAACCTCCCCAGTCCCTCCCCAGACTGGAGTGGTATGGTCTGGTGCACACATTAGCACTTTCCTCTGTTCAGTGTATAAGATAACATAGTGTTTGGAACTCAAAGGACAATACTGTAAAATGCTTTGTTTGGAATCCCAATTTGAAAAACTGAAATAAAATACAGAAAGGGGAGAATCCTTTTCCCACACTGGAACCATAAATCAATTCACTTCAAGGATGCATCTATACAGCTTGGCACCACTTTAATGGAGTAGCACCATTTTATGTAATCCTGGAATTTGTAATTTTACACTCTGCCAAAGAGTTTTAGTGCCTCACAAAACTACAAATCCCAGGATTCTGTAGGATGGAGACATAGCTATTAAAGTCGTGCTGCACAGCATTATTTCTACAGTGTAGATGCACCTTGGGAAAGTAGCTGCAATGGCCTTCAGTAATGTCGTCTTCCACCTCCAGCAGTTGCCATCTCAGGTGTAACTACGTTCCTCAGTCTTCTAAAATATTTAAAGCATTGGGAGGCAGTGTTATGTCTTCAGGGGGCAGCTACTTGAAGTAAGAAAAGATTTCTCTTTGCCATGGCATGTGAGGTTTGGGACAGAAGGGATTTAAAACTTCCAGCTGGCTGATTACAACCCTTCAGATCTCCTCTGTCATTTGAAAAGGTTAAGGGTTTCCCACTCCTCTGCTTTCTTCCTTTTAGGGTGATAACAAAAACAGTAAAGAGGTGAACCCCTTCTCTAAGCAGAGTCTTTAAGCAGAGGCTGGATGGCCATCTGTCAGGGATGCTTTGATTGGGAGTTCCTGCATGGCAGGGGGTTGGACTGGATGGCCCTTGTGGTCTCTTCCAACTCTATGATTCTATGATTCTATACACACATGCCACATTTTCCTCCTCACAATTATGGCTTATGGCTTGTTTGAGACATGAAGAGGGCCCTGAATCTCAAATGAAATTCCTTGATTTTATGAGGATCTCAACAAACAGAACAATCCTGGTCAGTATTATAAGTTCTGGAGTAGAGATGGGCAAAGTATGACTTATGAGCCACATACAGTTCTGAAATCCCTATTTTATGGTCCTCTGAGCATCCAAGGGGTTCTGCAAAGTTTCATAAAATTTTAAAATCACCTACCCCAATTGGCTAAAATGTCACAAAAAGGTAGTAGTTTGGTTACATTTAGCTCCCACTATCCTCCTTTGAGAGCTGGACAATGAAGAAAGCCAATAGAAAGAAAATTGAGATGTGGTGCAGGGGAAGAGTGCTGAGATATTGTGGACAGCCAAAAAGGTAAACAAATGGGTCTTTGAACATATCAAACCCAAACTCTCCCTGAAAAGCCAGGATGACTAAACTGAGATTGTCATATTCTGGCCACATGATGAGTAGGCAGAATTCATTAGAAAAGAAAATAATTCTAGGAAAGTTGGAGGGAAGTAGAAAGAGAGGAAGACCACATGCCAGATGGATGGACTCAATCAGAGAGGCCATGGACCTGAATCTACAAGACCTAAGCAGAGCTGTGCTTCCAGGGGGGTCTTGGAGATGTCTCATCCATGGAGTCACCATGAGTTGAGGTCAACACAAAGTTATTTAACAACAACAATCCCCCATCGTCCCCCAGCTGCGACCCCTCAAAAAAAAGTTGCTTTTAATTGAAATGGAAACAGGAAGTGATGTCACATGACTTCTGATTTGGCCAAGATTTATCTCTGTGTCCTCCTGGAAGGACAGATGGTAAAAAGTGCTCCTCAACATAGCTACTCACCCCATGTTCTAGATGGATGTTTTAAATGGATGTGATATTCATGATAAGTCTTCTCCCCCTCCAATACAAGATATTTAGTACTCTTTAGAATAGCCCTTGTGTGAATGAGTGTAGGGAAATTGTTGGAAGGAAACTGCTGTCCACTTACTGCAGAGAAGTGAGTGAAGGAACCTGCTAATTTTTTACCATTTGTTTAATCTAGTGACCTAAAGTCATTTGTCAAATAGATGCTCTTGTTCCTGACACACTAAGTTTTCTTCCCCTTCAGAGGTGAGAGGGGAATAGTTTTTCCAGAGAATCACCAAAGAGGAAGTGTAAACTATAACATCCAAGGGAAAAGTGAAGGAATTGCCCATGGATCAGTTCACAGGACAGGAAAACTTTACTAAGCTAAGGAAATTAGTCTAATAAGCAGCAGAGAGTGAAATTCTGTCCCTGTATTCAATTCTTGCTATTTGATATTACTCTGCCCAGGAGTTTATCTAGTCTTATGGGATATGACATCTTGTTCCTGATTATGTTAGGTTGGGGGCTGGTGGAAAAAAGAGTTGAATTTCCAGATGGCTCTCTGCTAGTGCTATGCCATCTGGAAATTCAACTCTTAGCTACTCTGGGATGGAGTGCAGAGAGGATAGAACAAAACAACTGGTTTATTGAGCTAAGAATGGTTGTTGGATCTGGATGTTCTTTCCTAGCTTTTCCTCTTCTTTTCTCTCATTTGTATTTTGCAATTTCATTTGCAAACAAGGATCAAATGATGATTTGCAATATTATACCATAATCTAATGGGAAACTATGAGGATTATTACACATATAAAAAGACCCAATTCGGAGCTGAATTCACGCTGAAGATGAGTCTTATTGCATGGCTTTTCCAGCTTAATTGAGCTACTGAGTATGGGGGGTTGCAGACTGCCAGAAATAGTGCAAATTGAGTCCACTTTTAGGGTTAGGGTTAGTGCTAGGGAATCATGGGAATTGGTTTTTTTTCTGAGACATTGAGCCTTCTCTGTCAGAGAGCTCTGGTGCCACAATAAAATACAGTTCCCATGATTCCCTAACCCTAACCCTAAAAGTGGACTCAATTTGCACTATTTCTAGCAGTCTGCAACCCCCCTACATCCCTGCTCCAATGCAGATCCAAAAAGTGCTCCAGCTGCCATTTTTAAAAGTCAGAAACCACAGAAAATCAAGCACAATGTTTGATTTTGGCCCAATAACCATGGTTTGTTACACCCATATCTTTATGTCTGAACTGGGCATCTAATAGTTTACCCTTGATTAATAGAAGATTAATAGACATTTTACAATTTGCTACACGTTGAATGAAGAATCTCTTTGGCTTTTAACAGTACTTTCTGATATATGTCTACTCAAAAGTACATTGCCTTGTCTTCAGTGGCTTTTACTTCCAGATAAGCCAGTGTAGGATTGCAAATTTAATTCTCAGTTTCCATTTCTGATGACTGGGGGAGGGGCAGCACTGCTTTTTATTCTTTCATCCATATGGCTGTGCCAATATATTGCCCCCCAAAATACACACACACATACCTTAGCAGCTTTGTTATTCATGCGTTCTTGCTCTTGATGGGCTCTCAGTCACTTAACTCTACTGGGGCCTAATGTGAGCAGAAGGACATTTGTAAAAGCAACAGCAGTAACAGAGAAGAATAACAATACAGTGAGATGCAACTGTAGTGGTTAGAAGTCTGCCTTTCAGACAGTATGTCACAGAACAGAAAATGAACCTGAAAATACATTCATTAATGCATAGCACATATTCGTCTCTCATATCCTGCCACAGGCTGAGTTAAATAATACATATTTAATGTGATGACAGCTTCATGAGGGATGGGCCATCAACACCAACAGGAGAGACCCCGACATCATGTTAGCTGGGAGGAGACACTCAGATTTTATTTCAGACATTAGCAACACTTGGAGTAACTGGCATGTGATGAAAGAGAAAACTTAACCCTGCTTTGCATGGTGGATTATTGTAGCACTGATGGAGAAAACTGTCCCTGACTTTCTGGCTTTCTCCTAACAACTTAAAATGCCTGAATGAATGTTTGCCTAAATGGTGTGAATATTAACAGCTTGGGTAACTACAAAGGAATATGCATGAGTTAACACGCAATCCTTTAATACACTGTTGAATAGCCAGGGTGGTTGAAACAATCTGTGTGTGTGTGTGTGTTTCCCTGCCTCACAGAGTTATAGGCATTTTCAGGAAAGGAGATAAAAATTTAAAGTAGCATTTGTCATTGTAAGTTTGCTATGAATGCAATTCTGGTGTACGATGTACATGATATGCCAAGCAATTCCTAGTTCAAAACTTATCCATTGAGTCACCTTAAAGTAATTAGTTCACAAGCAATGAGTTGCTTTTAATTTGTTCCTTCTTCTGGTAACAAAGGTATAAACAAATTACATTATGATGGCAATTTAACAAGGTATAACATCACTCCTTTTATGTTAATTGTTAAAATTAACATAATTAAATTAATTGTAAAAATTAACATAATTTAAAAATAATTGTTAAAATTAAATTTAGAGTTGCGTGATGTGATAGAGGAATATCAGTTGGTCAAGGTGCTGGATTGTGCTGCACCTCATGCTGTTGCATTCGGTATTTTTTTAAAAAATAATATAAGAATTGAACATTTAGTTACTTCTGAGAAATGGGACAGTGTACTTTTAAAAAACTGCAACTATAATAGTAACAGATTTCTTTTTGAGTACCTTGAAATTATTACTTTTTAAAAGTAAATTTTGCAGTGTGGTCCAAATATCTGGCTTTCTCCTAACAGTGTGAAATACCTGAATGAATTTTTGCCTAAACAGCATAAATATCAACAGACTGTCAGAAAATGCCCTCTGTGTAAAAGCATCCTCTATGCTTTCATATGGATGTTTGGATCCAAGTCTAGTTTAGACTTCAAGCGGTAGCATTTTTTTCTATATGGATTTTGCAACAAAATATGATTTGGATAATCTTAAATGTTCTGTCCTAGGGAATGAGGGAATAGAAAGATCAAGAGTCACAAGTATCTCTTCACACAGTTAGGCTATGAAATTTGTTTGTTCTACTTGTTACATACCTCCAAGTCAACTCTAACCAATGGCAATCCTATCATTTTATCTTTCCCATTATTTGGGAAGATTTATTCAGAGGTGGCTGGCCACTGGCACCCTCTGAGGTTAAAGGTGGATACCCAGTGGCATTCCCAGGCTGAGCAGGGATTCAAATCCTAGTCTCCTGGAGTCCAAATCTAACTCTCAAACCACTCTTATACTGACTCACCTGAAATTCGCTACTACAACATATAGTGATGGCTACACACTTGGACAGCTTTAAATTCAATGGCTTTTAATCATGATGACCTGCAGGATCAGGGACAGCATCCCTATGAAAATAATACAAGCCGGGGAGGGCTTCTATTGCATCCTGCTTCCCATAAACACATGCCTGGGAGCCGAATGCTGAACTAGGTAGTCATTTGTAGCTTGGTGAGACAGCAGAGTTCTCTAGCTGAGAACTGTAAACATTCCTCCTTAAAAGGAAAATCTCATGATTCTATAGGACAGAGCTAAAGTATAGCAGTTAAAATGGAATGGTGGCCCTATAACTGTGTGGCCTGAAAGGGCTCCTGATGTATTGTATTTTTATTTAAATTAGAAGAATTTCTTCTAAATTTGCATAAATACTAATGAATTAGCAAATGCAAATTTAATGCAGCACATGAACCTCTCTTCATCCAGTTGGAATTCTGTGAGGAGAAACTTCTTCCATTCTAATCTTCAATATTTAAGAATGGTGTCTTTACTCAAGGGAGGAAAGACTCACAATTTATCTTTTAATATTGGACAACTGTGAATCCCCTGGCCCCATGTGTTAAAAACATTTGTGTAGTCCTTCATCTTTCCTGTAATAGATTCATGTACACTCCCTCTCTGTGGTTCCAAGCAGAATCTTATATTTACTTTGCGCTGGAAGAGAAGGGAATTGGTGCCCTGGGATTTAGCACCACAACCAAATACAGAAATGGGCATGCATAACCTCATTGAAAACAATAGTTTTAGACAAACCTGATGCTTTCTTTGATTGCAGTGTTTATAGCTGCACATGAATAGCTCCTACAGGAGAAAGCAGAAAATCACAGGGACAAGAACAAAAACAAATGAAAGGTCTGATTTATGACATGGAACATGTTGCTAAATTCTTTACTCAGTATAGGAAAATCCGAGCAGCTGAGTTTTGCTCCATCTAGGCTAACTGAACTGGCTTTGTGCGTTGAGGACAAGAACTGTCCTAAAGTGCTGTTCTTTCCTCTAGAGTGATTTGCGTATTTGAAAACCAATCCCAGGGGAAATGCAAGGGGAAGCCTCAAGGAAGGGCAGAAAATTGAAAATTTAATGACTTATTGATGCTCACTCAGCCCCTTGCTCACAGCTATGATTAAAGGTTGAGATAGCTTCCTGTTGGGTCTTTGGGTTGGATTCTATTTTGTTTTTGTTTTAACAAAAGAATACAGGATTTTCAGCACCCACCCCATTGTACTTTCATGAATGATATTATAGAGATGTCAGGACAGGCCAAAAGACGGCAGGAAAACCAAGGAGAAACAAAATTCAATTTAAGGTGCCCTCAAAACTGTACATCTTCCATTTGAGTTAGGAATTGCCACATTCTGCATGTATTTATTGAGACTGCATAAGCATGGGGTAAGAACAGATCCTTGACATGGGACTGGAATTCAGGAATCTGAATTCTCTCCCCCCACCCCCCATAACAGATAGCTATAACTACTTTACATTTAGGTTGTAACTTAAGTAGGGATTAATTCATACCTTTGTAGTGTAATTGAACACTACAGTTACTTTTATCATCGTAAAACTATGGCTCCACCACTAAGCTGGCAGAGTAATATCACCTGGTACAATTGCTCACTTGTGTTATGCATTGTTGGTAGTGAGACAATGATAGAAGGAAAGAATGGATGGATGACAGATAGATGGGATGACCACAAGCCAGTGCCTTGTAGCATTTTTTTTTAAATGCAACTAAAAGTGGAACTATTTTAGATCCACCTGAGCAACATGAAAGTAAAGGACTATTTTTAAAGAAATGTTAACAATGCCCTGTATCCTATTTGGTAGTAAGCCCACTGAATCAAACTTTAAATGGTGAAGTAACATGTATTAAAATCTCATTGAATCACTGAGATTACAAAAACCATTCAGGTTTATGACTGTAACTAACTAGTTCAGGGCGAGGGCTACAAGGGCACAAAACTGTCCACAGGTATGGAATTACTTCCAAATAAATTATGCTTGGCTCCTTTAATGCAGGCTTTCAAATGGGCTTTCTAAGGGCATACCGTATTTTCCGGCATCTAAGACGACTGGGCATATAAGACAACCCCCAACTTTTCCAGTTAAAATATAGAGTTTGGGATATACTCGCTGTATAAGACAACCCCTCTTCCAATGCACACCAAATAAAAATTTAAAAAACATCAGATTTGATTTCAATATGGTAATTTTAATTCAAATGCAGGTACTTAGCAGGAAAACTGTCACTTATAAACACAACAAACTATAGCTCCCATGTTGCCTAGCATTTATTTCTGCAGTGTGTTTTGGGCCTTACTTTTTAAAAAATAGTCCGGATTTAAATGCTTTTTTAAAAATTATTTCCATCTCCCAGCTATGAGATGGTTGGGGGGAAATGAGAAAATGTTGGGGGGAAGGACTGCCAATATATTAGGTGATGCATTCTGGGGTATGTACAAGTAAGTGACCCTGGGCATGTCACACACTCTCAGCCTCAGAGGATGGTAATGGCAACCCCCATTTGAAGAAACATGCCAAGAAAACTCCATGATAAGGTCCTCCATTAAAATGTCTTCCATTTTGAGCATGGCTAAGAAGCATGGATTTACAGTTATATTAGTGTTCTTAGTTTTCTCCCCATTTTTTTTCTTGTATGTCCTACATTTTTGTAGTGACTTGTCCTCCTTTGCATTGAAGACATTTGGTCAACCTGTCTGAGTATCGCAGTATGACTTTGGAGACCAGGGTCTGAATCATGGCTCAGCCATGGATCCCCCTGGGTGACCTTGGGCAAGTCACACTCTCTTAGCCTCAGGAGAAGGCAATGGGAAACTCCCCTCTGAAGAATCCTTGCTAAGCAAACACAATGATAGGGCCACCTTAAGGTTGCCATAAGTCAGAAATGACTCAAAGGTATACAACAACAACAACAACAATCTTAGAAGCCACACTCTCTCAGCCTCAGAGGGTGGCAAAGGCAAACCCTGTCTGAAAAAACACATAGGCAAGAAATGATAGGTTCATGATAGGTTTGCCTTAGTGTCATCATCAGTTGGAAATGACTTGAAGGCACACAAAACAACAACAACAACAACAACATTCTTGGAAGTCACACTCTCTCAGCCTCAGGGAAAAGCAATGGCAAACCCTTTCTGAACAAATAGCAGCAGCAACAACAAAAAGAACACCACCTCCCCAAATTCCTGACCCAGGGGACCATTAAGCTGTTCCCCATCTTCTTCTTCTTCTTCTTCTTCCTCCTCCTCCTCTTCCTCTCGCCTGGCCTTCCTCCTCCTCCCACCACCTCCCCATCTTCTTCTTCTTCCTCCTCCTCCTCTACCCAGTGTATAAGATGACCCCCACCTTTGGAAAAGATTTTCTGGGGTTAAAAAGTCATCATAGACGCTGGAAAATACTGTAATTCATAGTCTGCCATTTCTTAATGTATTTTAGGCTACATCATTTTTATTTTTATTTCTAGTAAAGGCTTTGGCTTTGGTTAACATTTAACAATGCCAAAGTGCTGTCTCTTAGTAATGTATACTAATTTTGATGCATCCAATTTTTGTGTATATTCTTGTTGCTGCATTATGTATAACTCTTTCTAAGGGCATCCCTAAAAGGAATCCTAGAAATACTGCACATAGATTAAGAGATGGGCAGATAGAGATTCTCTCACTTTACCTGTTATCTGGAAGCAGAAGTACAAAGTCTGAGTTAGGAAACTCAGTGCTATCTTATGGTGGAAGAAGACTGATTATCTCAAACATCTATTTATTTATTCAATTAATTTATATCCTTTCTTTCTCCCTGTATAGCACACCAGACAGGTAAAATCAAATTAAAAACATTACAGAAACATTATAAATTAAAAACAATACAAAAATATTTTAAATATAATGTTTAAAAACAATTGAACAATTTATAAAGTTAAAAATATTAAACATTAAAATAGTATTTTAAAAACTATATGCAAATCATAAAACCTAAATTGCACAGCATTTTAAAGCCCAAACCCTTGTCAGTTTGCAAAAGACTGAAAGCACAAAAATGTTTTTATGGGCTAGCAAAAGGAGAGGAAGGACAAGGCCATCCTGGCTTCTGGGGGGAGGGATCTTCAGAACCTCAGTGAAGCCCCCAAGAAGGTGCTCTCCTTTGCAGACTGCCAGAAATAGTGCAAATTGAGTCCACTTTAAGGGTTAGGGTTAGTGCTAGGGAATCATGGGAATTGTGTTTTTTTTCTGAGACATTGAGCCTTCTCTGTCAGAGAGCTCTGGTGCCACAATAAAATACAGTTCCCATGTTTCCCTAACCCTAACCCTAACCCTAAAAGTGGACTCAATTTGCACTATTTCTGGCAATCTGCAAAGGACCTGAGTCTGAGAAGGTGGTGGGATGAGGGCCTCTCTGGACAATTTTACAGCTCTAATGGTCTTATAAAGAAAAATATAGCCTGTCTACAGAGCAAATTCATCTTCCTGGAAGCTCAGATTGCTTGGTTATCCTGTTAAATTTTCAGAGCAGTTACCATCTGATGGGGACACTAAAAGGGGACTTTGATTAAGGAATGGAATCTACTTCCCTATTGAATAAAAGCTACACATATTATATACTGTTGTTGTATGCCTTCAAGTAATCTATGACTTATGGTGACCCTAAGGCAAATTTATCACAGGGTTTTCTTCGCAAGAATTATTCAGTGGGAGTTTGCCTTTTCCTTCCTCTGAGGCTGAAAGAGTGGCTTGCCTAGTGTGGGTTTCCATAGCTGAGCAGGGAATCAAACTCCGTTCTCTAGAGTTGAAGTTCACCGCTCAAACCATTAAACAACACTGGCTCTCCAGGTATCACATATACTGTGCAACATTTATTTATTTAGTGGTCTTCTGTCTTTAAGAGCAGGAGTGAGAAGAGGCAAAATAAGGGTGCTGCCCCCAGATAAGAATTCTACACTCCAATGAAATTTTTTTGTCATCTTCAAATTTCTAGCACTGAAGAAAGACACTGAAAATCACTCACACCTAGAAATCTTATATTTTCTGTCTTCACCTTCCTTGATAACTTTGTTCCGTTTCTTTGGATGCCTAAATCCTGATAACAGGTAAGATTCTGTAGCACCGAATCCTTAGGGGAATTTTATAATTAGCTCAAAT
>CM034701.1:325911100-325929082 GCA_020142125.1 Phrynosoma platyrhinos
CCCCACAAGTGAGGTCTCTCTTTCCGGAGCTACAGTCCCCGAGCAGCATGTACTATGTACTATGACATAGGTGGGTGTGGAGCACCATTTGCTGCTCCACCATCTTGGGTCAGTCCTGGTTCTACTGATTGGAAATACACAGCCACTTTGGGCAGCCAAGCTAATATCCCCATTAAAAGGCCAGTCAGGAGTCCAGGTTTCGCACTTGTTTGCAACTCATTAGAGAAGAGCCAGCAATGTGCAGTGGTTTGAGTGTTGGACTATGACTCTGGAGAACAGAATTCGAATCCTGGCTTGGACCTGTAAACCCACTGGGTGACCTTGAGCAAGTCACACTCTCTCAGCCTCAGAGGAGGGCAATCGCAAACCCCCTCTGAAGAAACTTGCCAAGAAACCCTGTGATAGCTTTGCTTTGGGGTCGGCATAAATCAGAAACAACTTAAAGGCAACAACAACAACAACAACAACAGAGAAGCCTGCTTCAGTCCAGGCAACCAGATAGTGAGATAATGGGCATGCAAGCTGGAGGATTCTGGGAGTTGTAATCCAAAACATAATATTCCCAAACTCTGGTTAAACAACTGTCTGTCCTTCTAGTTGTTCTTCCAGCTGTTCTTGAATCCTGTCACTTGTTAGAGTGTAACAAGCAAGTTGTATCAAAGGGTGGGGTGAGGGGGCAAAATGAAGGCATTTTTCTTCAAATAAGAATTCTGCCCCCTCAAATGAATTAGCCCTTTGGTCTCCAAATTTCTGGCACAGTAGAGAGTTATGGAGAGTCATTCACACCTAGAATTCTTATATGTTCTATGATTGCTGTAGTAACTTTACCTGTGTCTTCTCTTTCGAAGCCTAAACTGTATATCTAAATACTCAGTCTGACATTTTTAGTTATGTCAGTGCTAGAAATTTTGAGACTGAAGGAAAATTTCAGAACTCTTATTTGAGTGGCAATGTCCTTATCCTGCCCCTGCTCCAGTAGCTACATTCCTTCTAATATAAACCTGTATTACTGTGGATGGTGTGGGGGGGGGGGGGAGGCAGGAATGTCTTTACTTCTGGCCAGTTAGGAGAGTGATTTGCTAAAAGGTATACAAGCAGCAAACTGGAAATGGGTTTTGTGTAGAAAGCCCTTAGTCAGCACAGCTGAATATTTCACAGCTGGTCCTGTGCATCATCCATGGGCTGGGAGAGGCTGTTTCCTTTCCTCCCAAGCATCCTGTCCAGGCTGCTGAAAGTGGCAGAACCTTTGGACAAAATGACAATTATTCAATTCCGGTGTGGGAATTGCTGTGCACTTCAAGAATAGTGAAACTGGCAGGCATAACCAAGAGCCCTCCTGCTACTGGCCGAGGATAGTGCAGAATGTCTTCCTTGCTAAAATAATTGTTCTCCTAATGGATTCTTATCTTCTCTGAGCCATTGCCCTTCAAAATAAACCACTGAGTTCCAATGGCAAAGAGTCATCTCTGGACAAGCTAAATGGACAAACAGTTGTTTAGTCAGAACTTTGAGATATTACTTTCTGGACTATCTACTAATTACTCAATCTTTATTATGGTCTATGATCAGCATAGATTTTTTTGGACTACAGTTTCCAGAATCCCCCTGTCAGCATGACTCTACATCTGCTTGTATAAACTTAAGAAATACAGACGTAATAATACAGTGAACACTGACGTTTCCCAGTGAAAGACAATGGGGCCAGTTTCAGCCATTCTTATGCAGTTGCTGAGACCTCTCACAGCTGATGCCAACCCTGGGTTTTGCACAGTACTTGAGTGGATCAGTGAGCTGTCAGCCATGTTAATTACGCACAATGCTTCAGAGCAACAGTACATCTCACAGCCACTTATGACATATGGAGTCACCACTATTGCTATTTGCAACTATCAGTAGTTAAACCCACCATTGTAGAAGGAGGCCCATGAGAACTGGTCAAGAATTGACATAATTGGTCAGTTGGACCTGAGGTTACAGCTAGATGAGAATGAAGCCATAAAGCCAGGTTCTGTGTCCTTGGGACCATTCAGATCTGCAGGTACTAGTCTCTGGACAGGAAAAGCCCAAGTTTTCATCCTACAAAGAATATGTGCAGGTTGGTTGACAACATCTTAGTGCTTTAGGATTATATTACCTTATCCAACATTGCATAATGAGGGTCCAGTCATTCCAGGATTCAAATATCCACTTGGCCATAGAAACCTACTCTGGCAAATGACATTCTCTCAGCCTCAGAGGAAGGCAAGGGCAAACTACTGCTGAACAAATCTTGCCAATAAAACCCTGTGATAGATTCACTCTGTGTGTGTGTCTGTGTGAGTGTATTGGGTTTACTTAAAAATCTAGATTTGGTGAATCTCTTTAGCAGAACTTAAAATTATGGTAGGTCAGAAACTTTGAACAAAAATACCAGCCATCTCCCATACACATTTACGGTATCTAGCTGAGTAAAAGAAAATTAAACATAGTCTTTTTAAAAAGATATAAAAAGCAATTTTATTCACTAATTTGCTTTGGCATAATCCAATATATACAGGTCCAGTTACTTGATAGGTAAGAAAAAGAAGAAATCTACATATTAGCAGGGAAAATGGAGTTTCTCTTCTGGAAAGCAATTCCATGCTTCATAGTGAGTAGTCAAGGAGAGAGAGATGCGCCAGGGGAGAAAAAAGTATGTGTTGATGACTCAGGAAGAGTGACTGTGTGTAAACAAATAAATGCACAAACAGGGAGTTGACCTTAAAATATTTCCCCCTAAACTCCTAGAGAGAGAACATACATTCTACTTACCATAGAGTTCAGGCATGCAAGGTTGCTGCCTCCAAGAGTACGTGGCTTCAAGCTGCCTGTTGACTTGTGGCAACCCCAATTTCATACGGGTTTCTTGGTCAAATTATACTCAGAGCTGGCTTGCCAGTTCCTTCCTCTGAAATGTAATCTACAACACCTGGTATTAAGCACCAGGTTGGCAGTATCCCATCCAAGTACTAACTATGACTGTCCCTGCTTAACTTCCAAGATCAGATGGGATCTGGTGCCTTTAAGGTATTTACGTTCAGCCTCGTTGGGACACCATAAGTCAGAAATGACAAAAGTGCACAATAATGGCTCTCCTTAGGTAATTATTTTGCTCAGCAATGACTGCTAGATGGTACCTGATCACTCCTGACCCAAACAGCCATTGACTGGCTATGCTGATGTGCTGGAAAACCTTGCTTATGCCATTGGCAGCAGCCTCCATCTCCATTGCTTCAAACGCCATGTGAGTATGCTGGCACAACTTCACACTCTACTGGCTTCAACTAGGATTATGGATAAAGTAAGCTGTACGTGAACCCTAAGCAATGGTCTTGTGAATAAAGATGCATTAAAATGGCACCATCAACAAGGGGCCCACCCACTAAAAGTGATCCTAATATGTAACTAGCAGTTTTGATTCAGCCTTGGGGAAACAAGGAGTCAGGATGTATGCATGTACCCAGGGTGTAAACCTGTTTCCTGAATGATGCTTTCAGGAGGCAGATGGTCACAGCTATTTGCCTTTTTAGAATGCTTATGAGACAGCCACACATCCAAGTGTATATGCACCATCCAACAGGAGGACACCTTGCTCCTTTCCTGACAAGAGAAAGTGTTAGAATTGAAAGGGGGATTAACCATACCTTGATTAATAATTAATTATCAGGACTACTGTGGCCAGAAGAAATTGCCCAGAAAGAGATTAGGTCAGGTCAGGCTGGGTTCATTCTATGAGCTGCCATTTGGCCATTTTTGCATGGCATGTTTGTGTTATGTTTTCCACAGATTTAAAACGATTACATCAGCCTCTGAAAATCAGATATTTTTTATTTAAAAAAATAGCACAATTCAATCATTCACTCTTACCCACTTTGCCCTACAACTTAAAGCCAGTGCATATTACAGGCTTCCTGTGGCATTTTTATAAGCTGCCAGAACACGAGAGACTTGGTTATTATTCTCACATCACAGGCCAAAGCTTCCCTTCAACACACACACACACACACACACATTTTCTCTATATAGTTACATGGGCCAGTTGACACAGTTCCATTTTTTCCCTCTCATTGCCATTAGACTATTCATACTCCTAAGACTTTGCTTCTAGTCATTGTCCCTTTGCCAAAAGTCTCAAAACAGACATGGTGGCTTTATGGTTTTATCAGCAGTGCAGGTTAGCTAATGCAAATACCTTTCTGAAGAGTGACTAATTAATAGAGGGAGGGGACCATGGGTGGAGTTGGCAGGAGTCCGGGCACAACAGTTCTTACGCAGGAGGATGCCATAATGTTATCATGGAGGAAATCCACATGCTTGACCCTGATTATGAAGCAAGCCTCCTCAAGTTCCTGATGTTTTTAGAAAGAAAAAGTGAAGGGTTGTTTTGTGTGCTTGTTAAAAGGAAATAATAAAAGACAATCCTAATTCTCAAATCACCCATGCACAAGCATGTTCTATGTTTTCTAAAAATAGAGTAAGCATATGTGTACTGTGACAAACTGAAATAAACTCTGGTGCAACTCACTGCCTCCAGAACTCCAATAAATTTTGGAACTATCCAAGTGGTGGTGAATATTTCTGCAAGGCAGTCATGAAGACTGTTAGTGGATTTATTGCATTTATTATGCCCAGGAATGCAGTCATTAATTGAGGCATACCTTTATCTTGAAAACAAAAGAGGTAAGTAGGGGCAAAATCTGATGGGGGATCCATTTCCACATTCTCTGTATGTGAAGGAGGGAAAGAACCAGAAAAAGAAAAGAGTCTGGTTTCATTACTCACTCCCTTCCCATATTGCTGCCACTCTGCTTCAGTCTTCCTCAACATGGCACTCATCACATATTCTGAATGACATAACCCCAGCCAGCATGAGTAGAAAATTATGTTAGTAGTAGTCCTACACATCTGGAGGATGCCTGGAGATCTCTAGATATAGGGAAAGATATGAACATTTTAATAATTTGTAACAAATTGAGGAGGCTGATCTACATGCTTTATAACTTCAACATGAAAGCTGTTCCGAGATTCCAAAGCAAAGATAACTTGGAATCCCATAATAGTGTTAATAATATGAGCATAATATCATAATAGTGATATTATGCATTCATAGTAATTGTGATAAAAACATAATATTGAAGTCTCCACATATTTAGCATAATTATAATAATAACAATTCCTTGATAATGAGAAAAGATCATTGAAATATTTTCTTGTTCATTCTCTATAGGTGGCAGTGTACTAGAATCAAAGTAGTCTCAAATAGTCAACAATAGTGGCCTGTGTGTATCTATTCCAAAGTAAGCCTCATTGAATTCAATGGAGCTTACTCCCTGCTCAGTGTATATATCAAGAATGAGTTATGGCCTACCAGATGTTATGGGACTGAAACTCTTACTGTCATCCACCATTAGTTATTCTGGCCAAGGCTGGTGGGAGTTACAATCCATCAGATAAGAGACGAAACCCAGTACAAATTACCAGGGCTCAGCAGTCTGGATGAGGGCCCAGGACCTGACTATGTTGCATATGTAGCCACCTTGAATCCCATTTTTGGAGAAGGGCAGGATATAAATCCCATAAATAAATGAATGAATGGGGTTTCCCCTTTTTTTTTCCCCATTGTGATTGCTGTTGATACCACAATAAAACCACTAAATTTCAGAGATAATAATAATGACAAACCAAATTTGAAATCCCATCAAGTGGGCCAGTAGAGGAGACCTTGTGAGTTGTCCCTGCCAAGTGAAGCAGCTTGACTGTGGAAGGAAAGTAAGAAAGTCCTTCTGTTTCCAGGTAGGCCAGGCTCTAGGCTCTGGATAAGCTTCCTCATTTCCTCACCATTACCACACAAAATTGCCACCTTGCTTTCCTGTTATCCTGTTATCCCTATTTGCCCACCTGCCTGCCTGCCTGCCATGTGCTGGGATTGCTGTGGGCAGCCACCCAGATGGCACATCTCTAGACTCTCTTCCCAGACTTCCCACTACAGAAGGGAGCGGGGGAAGAAGAGCCTCTTCCTTGCATCTCTCCCTTTCTTGCATAGCCAAGAACCCCTTTCCTCCTCAGTCCAAAGCCATGGTCCCAGCCTAGAGGTGCGTACCCAGGCAGCCAGCCAGCCAGTCTCAATACTGGCAGCTGGCAAACAGCTGTGGGACACACCGGGGGGGGGGGGGGGGGGGCAAAATCACCAGGACCCAAACCTGCTGTTAGAGGCCCAGCCAACATTTTATTATCCAATTAATTGATTGATTAGGCATTTATTTATTGTTTCAGCCCACTAGGGCCTCCAAAGCAATGTACAATAGATAAAAAGCACTTTTTAAAGCTTTACATAAATAACTAGAAACCAAATTAAGACACTTAAATTAATTCTAAATCAGTTTTAAGAACAGCTTTTTTAAAAAAAAAACCCCTCTTAAAACAGTTTTAAAAACAACCAATGCAGACACACCTAATTTGAAGAGCAGAAAGCCAACCAAAATAAAACAGTCTTCACTGTCCCCTGAAACCTAAAAGGAAAGAACCAGCCTAATCTCCCTTGGGAAAGAATTCCACACTTACAGTGTTGCTACAGAGAAAGCCATGTTATGTGTACCCATCCAGCTTAGCCTTACAGGGTGGTAGGATGAATAATTCTATAATAATTCTATAATTATATGATTCAATATGGAAGCCACCAATGGGATGGGGCTATGGTATGACTGCATGTCCAGATCGCTTGGGACATCTACACATGTTCAAATCTGTGCTTGTAAGCAACCTTTCCCATTCTCTACATCTCATAATCTGTAGACATCCAGTGCAGAGATGACAGGGCAAAGTACCACTGCAGATGTGGCCCCTGTAAACAAGAGTTGGGCTTCATTTTCAAGTTGTTCACATTTATAGGTGGTCACTTTGTGAAGCCCGACCCATTTCTCTTAAGTCTACAGACATGCTCCAAAACCAATATAGAACCATCTTTTGCAGTCAGTCAAGTAAGAGAAAATTCATCGGACACCTCTATTATCTTTCTTTGTTTTTGAAACACTCCTCCCACCCACCCTGCATTTATATTAGAAAAAGTAGATAAATTCTGATCCTTCCCATGGCTGATAAAATGGGAAACTGGGGACAATGGTAATTGCAGACCTGCCTTCTTTTTGCTTCTAAAAAAATGATTAAAATGTGACCTATTAAAAGAAAAATAGAATAGTGTGGAAATATTTGGGAGGAGTAGTTGATATAAGATGAGAAATAAAGAGAAGTGTATAACAAACTGTATAGTAAGTTCATTACACAGAAATATTGTAATATATTGTGGAAACATGAAGAAGCTTGTATATACCCAGAAGTCAATACTGAGATGTAAGGATCAAGTTCCTGGAAACTGTAGGAAGTTTATTGTATTGTGTTATTTGTATTAAATCAGCCTTCCATCCTTTCATAGGTCAGTAAAATGTGTACCCAGTTTGTTGGGGGCAATTGGCTTACACATTGTAAATCGCTTAGGGAGTGCTAGTTCACTGATAAGCAGTATAGATATGTACTTGCTATTGCTATTAGTTATTGCTATTGTGAATATTTGATGTTAATTTAGGTTTACTTGTCTGTTTGGAGAATTTATGTTATGTGTTATATGTGTTTTTTATCAGCAAATTAAAAATAATATATAAAAAAGAAACAGAAGAGGAATAATTAGTCTGGGTCATTGTACATTAAACTATTCCCTTAGTTGCAAATTCACATTGTTTTTCTAGATGACTGTTGTGAATATAAAATAGTAACCATGGACAGCAGCCAGGACATATCCAGATGGGAGTCCTCCTGAGCTGTAAATGCCTACAAATGGAGACAATGAGACAAGAACTGCTTTCCCTTCATATCATCTTTACCTACTTTGCATCTGGTTTATTTATAACCTCCATGCACAAAAGACCATATAAAAGCCTGGCCTATTATTCTGCTTTACAGTTCTTGCTTGTCCATCTTGTCACCCCTGCTATTTTCCAGACATGGTGACAGACTTGAACACAATGAAATACTGAATTACTCAGATTCGCTGCAGTTCATAACTGCAATAACTGTAGTGTAAAGTTAATAACCCAGAAAAAGAAAACCTGGTTTCAGATCTGAATTATCGTGAAAGAGCATGTCTGCTACTTTAGCACCGGAAAATCAGCTTTTGCTTTGTGCAGTTGTGGGGCATGGGTTGGTAAGCATAATGCATGCAATTGAATAAATATAACTAGATATAGATGAAAACAGAATTTTGTTTTAGGGACCATTTAATCTTATAACATGCAAGGAAATGTCTTACCAAGAGCCTGCATTTTCTACTGAAAAAACTTTTGGGAACTCCTTAGGACTGCAACATATTTTCAACCTAGAATGCTATTAGATGTAACTCAATAATGATAGATAAAAACAGTAGATACCCTAATTAAATAAATGACACACAAAGATGATGTGTTTTCAACATTTATTCATCCACAAATGATTCAGCTGTCAATATTCACATGTGAAAAAATATGTTAACCCTTTGCCTCATACATGGTTATCCCCCTTCTGTAGTCCCTTGATCATTTTGATTGCCCTTTTCTGTATCCATTTCAGCTCTACAATATATCCTTTGGGCATTTGGTTCCTATGGCTTCCTATGAGCATTTGGTTTTACATCAAAATACAAGTGTGGTTGCACCACGGATATTCTTAGCAAGATTAGAATATTTGTTATTTTATTTTCAGTTGCTTTTTTGGTGAAAAGTGCCTTGGATTCTGTAGGATATAAATAGAAAGACAGGAAATTAAATTAAATTAAATTAAATTTAAATTAAATTAAATTAATAAATGATGATACCCCAAGATGAAATCAACTTTCTTCATAGCAACTGCAAATAGGGCTAGTACACCAAGTTGTCCACAACTTCCTTAAGATCCGTTTCTTGATCAATCACCACCAGCTCAGGCCTCACTAACCTATGTGTGAAGGTGGGGTGACTGGTCACTCCAATGTCCATTGCTTTACACTTACTTAATAATTAAAATATTTACAGTCCACCCTCATTTGTTAACACCTCTGGGTGGCTTACAAAAAAATCATTTTAAACAATTTAAAATATTAAACAATACTGAACTCTATTTGACATTTAAATACTCATTATACTCATTATACCAATTTGGAGAGAGTTTTTAGAGACTTTCATGATCCCTTTTTATTTAAAGCACCCTAAATATTCTGGTGTCATCAGCAAACTTGGCCACATTACTGCTAATGTTGAAGTCTTGATTATTAATGAACAAGTCAAATTGAAAGCACTAGTTCCAGTACAGCTTCTTTAGCACCTCACTGCTTGCCTCCCTGCATTGTGAACATCTATCATTTATTTTACTATCATTTATAGTTTACATTCTGTAATTATTACTGATCCAAAATCAGTGCTCTTCTCTTCTCCAATAGAGAAGCCTCTTGAAATTCAGAATAAACAATGGCTGGAATCTGTTGGTGAGTTAGAAAAGTGTAAGCAACTTATGCCATAACAATTCATTTACTCTTTGGTCATTGTGTAGGTAGGAATTCTTTACTGACCAACCAGAATTCCTGCCCCCCCCCACCCCACATATTAAGTGACACAGCACCACCAGCACAGCTACATCTATGCTAGTGAAGAGCAGAGAGAGTAGCAGGGATGTGTCCAGCTATTTACCTGTATCTGGATGCATTGCAAAGATGTCATCCACAGCAAGCTCTGAGGTTCCTGAAAATTCCTGTTGCCATTCATCCAGCTACAGACACATAGCTGGATACAACTCTGCAGAAATAACAGTGTTGTTGGGGCTGGGTCACTTAAAATATGGGATTGGGGAGGTAACACTAGAAGGCATAGCTACATGCCAGGTATGTGTCTCCCATTCCAACCAGTATGTGTACACCCACTGCACAGTTTGATTATCACTTTAACTAGTGGCTTCATCCTACAAAATCTTGCGATTTGTAGCTTGGTGAGATACTTTGAATTTTTTGTTTGAGAGCTGTAGTGTATCCCCTAAATTGCAGTGCTGCTTAGAATCCCAAATACAAATCCCAGTTCTATAAAATGGATACACAACAGTTAATGTTCAATGTCTATCATATTTTCCCCATTCTATATGCTTGCTGGCACTCACAAAGAATCACCAAGTTACTAAAACAAGGTTTACCTTTCAGGAAACCAAAGAATCATTTCTTGATTTTTCAGCAAGGCAAGTCCCTCTATTCTTGGAAATGTTGACTCCAATCATGCTTTCTGCTTGTTTACCTAGAACAGACATTAATCACATGAGCCTGTAATTTGCTGGATTTCTACCCTATCCCCTCTTTAAAAATTGCCATTACATTGGCCACTTTCCAGTCTTCTAGATCTTAGGGATATGTTATATATTTTTTCGTAGAATAGCAGTTAGTTCCACATCTGAGTCCATTAAAAAGTTTTTTTTAAGTTAGGAAGATTATCTATTTATTCCTGGAAACCTCCTCCCATTCTTTTTCCTTTTTTTTTTTTTTTGGTTGAAAAATTGCTTTGGCTACCTTCCAGTCCCTTTGGCAAAGAGGGTTGATTTTAATACTAAATTGCATATTTTTGTTAAAAGAGCAGCAGTTTCACATTTGAGTTCTTTCAGTGCCATCTGGCCATGATGACTTGTTAATTTGTAATTTGTCAATTAACTCTAAAATTTCCCCTGTTGTTGCCATTATTTGACACAGCTCTTCAGAGATTGTCCCTGAAAATGATGGTTTGGACAAGTATATCTTTAACAGTGTGATGCTGCAGCAAAGAAGGCAAATAATATTTTAGCCTTCATTAATAGAACCACAGTTTCCAAGTCAAGAGAAGTAACAATACCACTATATTCTGAACTAGTCAGGCCTCATCTGGAGTACTTTATTCAGTTCTAGGCACTTTATTTTAAGGACATAAACTAGTTAGAGCTGGGTCAGAAAAGAACAACAGGGTTGGCAAGTGGTATAGATAGCAAAACATACGAGGAAAGTTTAGGGAGTTCAGCATGTTGAACCTGGTGAAGAGAAGACTGAGGGATGACAAGTCTGTTTATGTCCCTTCAAGTTGCCTATCAACTTATGGCCACCCCATGAATTTCATATGATTTTCATAGGCAAGGAATACTCAGAAGTGGTTTTGTCAGTTCCTTCCTCTGACAGCTCCTGGTGTTCATTGGTGGTCTCCCATCCAAGTACTAACTAGGGCTGACTCTGCTTAGCTTCCAAAATCATACTGGATCTCTTGCCTTTAAACATTGATTAGTCTAAATATCTAAAAGGCTGCCACAGAGACAAGAGTGTGGGTTTGTTCTCTGTTGTCCCAGAGGGTAGGACCATGTCTAATGGTTTTAAGTTACAGGTGGGTAGGTTTCGACTGAACATAAGGAGGAACTTCTTGACAGTAATAACAATTCATCAATGGAATTAATTACCTAGAGAGGCTCAAGGGGCTTTATCTCTGGACAATTACCTACTGGGGTACTCTAGTAGTCCTGCACTGAACATGGGCCTGAGGCCCCTTCCAGGTCTATGATTATATGATTCTAGCTCCTTTCCACAGCGAAGAGTAATGGAAATGTATATATTTTCATTTCTTAATAATATCTAAGTCTTCTTTCAATAGATCTTTAAGACTAACATTGTTTAAGGATCCTGTCACACCTTTCTGGATGCTGTCTTTCTCCTAATGGAACTAAAGAGACTGAGCCAAGGATAGACAACTTGTAGCCCACCATATAGCCCACCATTGTCTTTGATTTATTCATGTTCGGTCAGTATTCATCTGTTAAGATCATACTTTTCTTTGTAATTCTTACCATGACATATTTCTCCTTGATGTTCTACACTGGCTTCCTGTCCATTCCTCAGGTCTTCACAAGCATCTTGTCCATGCAAGGTTCTCCACAATCTTGCCACCCTTCTCAACTCATATCATGAAACAGCCCTTCCTGTTAACCTTATTTGTCCAGTTTCACCAACTCCAAATATTTCAAGGTCTCTTTCCCTGTTGCTACCATCCCACCCTTTCTCTATGCTGTTGCACCTGAAAGTACATTCCAAAGACACACAACCAGTATCCTTCAAAACTCTGTTCAAAATCCATCTTTGTCAGAGCTATAAGCAACCTTGCTGTTGTAATCATATATAAAAGGATCCTCCAATATTTTCTTTCTATAAATTTCCAGTCTCAATTCATATCTAATCTTCAAAATTTCTTGTATTGAATTGTGTACTTTTGCTTATAGCTCAAGTGGAAAAATCAAGAATTACCAACTTTGGATGATTGGCTGATGAAATTAACAGAGATGAAAGACATGGATAAATTAACTGCTTTATTAAATCAAAAAGAACTAGAGAAAGTGGACATGGATTGGTCCCCAATCGAAGATTATTTGAGAACAAGATGGTGTTGGGATAGCAGATTAAACATGATATAACTGTATTGAATTATATTATAGAGATTACTGAAAAAGAATGTAGATCTGATTTTTATTTTGAGAGCAAGAGACACAAATATCTTTGTGAGTTTAGAAAACTTAGACTCATGAATACAAGAATAAGTATTTATTGTCAATGAACTTCTGGAAGTATTAGTTATAGGTGTGAGATGAGATGGCAATTAATAATCTTTCTTTTTTATATTTTATTGTAAGACGTTTATTTGTAAATGTAAATAAAATTATTTTTAAAAATCCATCTACTGCCACTAGGTCAGCTCAAGAGATCTCAACCACAGAGTGAACTGTGAAGAGCCTCCACAACACACTTCATGGCCAGGTATATAGAGGAGGACTAGGTATACAGAGGAGTACCACCACAACACACTTTGTGGAGGCTCTTTACTGGATGAGCATGTTACAGAACTACCCAATTCTAATTTCCCCAGACTTAAATCCACTTACAAAGATACAAGTCCCCAACAGGATTCCAACCAATAACCCTAAAAGCTTCTTCATAAAATACTCTCAAAAATACTGGGGTTTGCCATTGTGGCTACTTGAATGATGTTAGAATGTGCTTAAAAACATTAAAGTGTGTTCATTTCCTGCTGTTATCTCTCTGTCTCTTCTGTGATCATGTCCACAGACTGAGGAGGAGGAGGAGGAGGAGGAGGAGAAGAAAGTAAAATTATGCATATGTGTAGCCTCCATTTTTTTCCCTTGTCAAATATTGTGTGGGTGTGGGTATAGGCAGGGAAGGGAGAGAGTGTGTGGATTCATGCATTTTTTTCTGGCCAGTGTTCTTTAATCCTGTAAACAAACAAACAAATAGAAAAATATAGATAAAAGAAAGGGAAAGAGGAGGAGGAGGAGACCATATCAGTAAAACAAGGCAAAATATACAGTAAGATCTGTGGCCTAATTTTATCAGGGAAACTATCATGTCACAAGAAAAGCACAGTAAATGTCCGTCCTTTGAAAACCACCCACTAGAAGAATAAACAACCAACTGATGTGAGAGGCAGTAGCATATTCCACAGCTACACTGGACAGATGGAGCCTGGAGAAGCCCTTTCAGTTCAGATGCACATCTTTGAAGTTAACAACTGCAGTTGACACTTTAGATGACACCAGGTCATGCTTCCTTGCCTTCCACTCCACTCCCTCCCAGCAAGTAAACACACAGGGCCATGGACTGGAAGTAGGTCCTCTAATATTTCCACAGCATAAACAGTGATGTAATGGGGAAACATTTTGTTTATACTCTGAGAATCAACAAATGAAGGTTCCTCTTGGGTTTCTCTCCCTCTGCCCTGCCTCCTTCTCTGCTGCCAGCTAAATTCTCCTATATTGATGCTGCATATTAGTTTTTGATGTCCTAGCTGGGTTGTTGATACAGATGCAACCTTCAGACAGTATTTAGAGGTTCTACACAGCAGAATATTTGCAGAAATGTATTTGTACAAGGTTGGAAAGATCACCCAAGAAACCATATGGGCTGAAGGTAAAGAGTTTGTCTGCAGTTCTAGTTCATTACGAAATGATAGCATGTTTATGTAAGATCTCTCTGAATGAATCTAGAAAGAAACTCAAATAAGACTGGTGGGAAGTTTTGGCAGCATGATCTCACCTACAATTTACAGCAATAAAAGGTACTGTGATTAATCCATTCAGCACAAGTGTGTGTATTAAAGCCCTGGTGCTAATTCTCTTTTGTTTTAATCAGCCTCTAGAAGATTGAAAATGGAGAGGTACCCTTGCTGTTTCTCTTTTCCCAAATCTCCCACTATTCATTCCAGTATCCTGGCTTTTCCCACTATAAGGTTATACTTTTAAGGACATATTTTTAAAAAGCAGGGGGAGGGAAAATCCACTATTAGCCTTCTTCAGAAAGCTAACTTCTACATTAGAAAATGAGTGGGTATATCGCACGTATCCACAGTATGTGGTAATGTATAAGGTGAATGAGTCTTTTTAAAATGTGTAAAATAGGGCTGACATATAGAACACATTTATGTGCCTTAAATCTCATTAAAGTTAATTGTATTTAAGCAGTCTGACAATGCACACAATTGGATGGGTGGGTGGGTGTCTGCCTATGTTTCAGGGAGCAGCAAAGCTGACCTGTTCCTGTTACTTCTTTTGCTTTTTTTGCTACTGTATTTGTCTATTCCAGATGTCATACAGAATATGATGCATTTGTAGGCCACAGCAGTGTGCTGGGGTAGCCTGGCAAGTGTTACCCAAAGAAAGATGGGGGATTGGGGGGCTCACCACCAAAAATCAGTGTTACTTCAAATGTTGGGAGAAATAGTTTTTGCAAGAGGATTGGGTAACCTTTAGGACCATTTGCACTGGTGTATACCAATAATAAATGAGAAGAACTCCAGGTTTGGGGTGAATTAAGACAGTGGTCCCCAACCCCCGGTCCGCGGCCCGGTCCCGGTCCGCAGAACAAATGGTACTGGGCCGCCCTGCTACTGCGTCTTCTGTGCAGTGGCGGTGGCGGTGGCGGGTCCTGCGACTTTTGCAAGTCCTGCAAGTCCCGATAAGCAACCAAAACAAAAATAAAAATAAACTGGACTGCAACCAAAACAAAACAAAGGAATAAACTGGACATAAGCAAGACACTTCGGCAAGGAACTGTCTCGTTGCAGAGAAACAAGCTCAGGGTTCTCATTGATTTAGCGTTCTAGTCACTAGAATCCAGAGAGTTAAAATGTTAAATTAAGTTAATTTTGTTGTAACTGTATTTTATTTTGATGCCATGTTTAAATACAATTAAATTAAAATTGTTTATATTTGAGATTGTTTTGATTTAATAATCAACGCGACGTGCGCCCCCCCCGTGGGCCGCGGAAAAATTATCAAACGTTGATAAACGTCCACAGCAATAAAAAGGTTGGGGACCACTGAATTAAGAGTTCTATTTAGAAAATGATCACACACACATACACAATAGTGGTTCACACAGACACAGCATCCGTAGCTAATGAAAGGAAAATATGGAAAAGGGATAACAGAGTTTCAGGGGTTTGCACTGGTATAATAATTACCTGTCAGATGAATAGACCACAGAAAGCTGGAGTGGCTCAGGCTGGGAGGTCTAAGGGCAACACACTGTGTGCAAAGAAGCAAGGTTTGGAACCAATATTTGTATCTAAAATATAGCCCCAGGCAGTAGGCTAACTTTTCATGTATTTTCCTAGGAATCAACAGTGAGATTCTAGGGTGGTTGAAGGCTTTAACTTTAGTGTGACCAAACAGCAATTGGATCAGGATATCCCCAGGAAGGATGGACAGGGAAGTTTGACGGGGAGCACAACAGAGGGTAGGCAGAAAGATTGGCTTATGGCTTTGGGTGCAAGAAGATCTTTTGTCTCAAGTTGCAAGAGGAAATGCAGATGACTTAGAGAAAGGAAGGAACACTTAATACATCCATCTGGATTTGATTGTCTTATTTACCTGAGTGTGCACATGCCTTGGGACATGCTCCTTTTCTCCTGGGAACCTGACCTGGTGTTCCTGAAAGGTCATTGATTTCTCAAAAATATGCTGTTTCCAAATATGAGATATGAAATATGGGGACACCAAAATACAGTGTGGGGTATGCAAGGTGTGTTAGCACAATTATGAGTTAGATTTGGGAAATTGCTTGTCCAGGTTTCCTATCTCCCTGCTATCTCAAATCTACCACTATAAACTGTCAGGTTTGGACTGTTCAACCTCAGTATGTGGTTGCAAGCACTGGTATCAGTTTGGGTTTGCCATCTTCCTGTTTTCTCTGTCTCCAAAGCAAGATATAAGGATGTTTAAATCAATTTAAAAGCTTCACATTTCCCCCCAAGCACTAATGTGCTCCATTCTTGTCCAGCATCAGTGTTCACATTCCTTGTTTTAGCACCACATGATAACTCATATCCATTTTTATGAGCATTAACATTTCTCATGTTGAAAAAAAAGTTGTTTATAACATCTGTTGACTTTTGGCAATCATCTGTTGACTTTTGGCAATCCCATGACTTTTCCAGGGTTTTCTTAGGCAAGGAATACTCAGAGGTGGTTTTGCCAGTTCCTTCCTCTAAAGCAGGGGTAGGCAACCTTTTTGAGCCAGGGGCCGGGTTGCTGTCCCTCAGACAATTGGGGGGCCAAAGCACCAAAAATAAATAAATAAATAAATAATTTTTTTTAAAAAAAATAAAAATTTAAAAAATATGCATGCACACTCTCTCTGCCCCAGAAAAGCCATGGCAAAAACACTGTGGAGATTTTGCCAAGAAAACCCCAAGAACAAGTAATAACAACAATAATCAATATCATCATGGCAGGCAACGGTGGCGGTGGCAGGACCGGCCTGGGGCCTGTCCAAAGGCCTCGGGGGGGCCTCATCCGGCCCCCGGGCCTTAGGTTGCCTACCCCTGCTCTAAAGTATGCCTCTCATACAAGTACTAACCAGGGCTGACCCAGCTTAGCTTCAAAGATCAGATAGGACCTGGGGTCTTCAGGATATTTAGGTAGTGAACATATAAGATACAACTTCCAATTAATATATTCTTAATATATTCTTAAGTTTAATTCTGTTTTAAGGGGTGTGGGAGGGATGTGGAGGAGGGAGTGGGATATTGGATTGTTTTAACTATTGTATTTTAACTGCTGTAAGCCGCCCCGATTGCGATGCAGAGGGGCGGGTTAAAAATAAAACATTATTATTATTATTATTATTATTATTATTATTATTATTATTATATATCTGGAGTGAGCAGCCTCCTAAGATCTGGAGGAGGGCTAAACTAGCTCCTCACCAGGTCTCAGGCAACTGCACCCTTGTGCCCCCTCAATGTTTTTTTAAAATAGCCAGAATGCCCCTTATGCCCCCTAGGGAGGAGTGGAATCATTTTCATCATGCTTCCCCAACTATCCAAGGCCTGAAGTTCCAAGACACAACCTGAGACCTAGGGACAGCCCCTGATCATGTCATTATGCTCTGTATGCTAACTACCAACCACGTTTGCTCTCTGCTTATTATTCAACACACAGAGATGTTCCCTTTTTGAAATTAAGATGGGATTCTTAAAGTGAAAAGAGAGATTTATTTATTTATTGGATTGATAGCCTGCCCTTCTCTCAAAATGAAATTCAAGGCAGTTTCCTCACCTACTTAGGGAGATGGGATAAGGAACTTTTAACCTTTAATCTAGGCTACTTGCTTTCAGCCAGAAGTCATATGCAGAGCAGAGCAGAGACTGAAGCCTTGTGCCACAACAACTGGGAGAGAAGGAGGAAGCTAAGTAATAATAATAATAATAATAATAATAATAATTTATTTATATCCCGCCTTTAGCCGAGGCTATCAAGGCGGCTTACAATCTAAAAGCACAATCCCATACAATACAAAGAACATTTCCCCCCCCCCCAAATATATTAAATTCATAACAACATAAAAATTTAACTTAAAATAAATTTACAAATGCAATACGAATTAAACAGGGCACTCTGATTATAAAG
>CM034701.1:325930877-325948746 GCA_020142125.1 Phrynosoma platyrhinos
GAGACCAGCTGTGTCAGCTCGGATAGGGAGTCTGTTAGGCAACGGGGTATACGGTATATGGTATACCAACAGAATCCCTATACTATCCCTGGTCTTCAGGCTCAGGGATATACTCTCGAAATGGTCATGAGATGACCAATGAAAATCCATGACTCAGGGTCAGGCCCTGAGATATGGCAACTCTACCCAGTAGAGGATTTTTAAAATTCCAAAACAGGATGACTGGGTTGTAAAGCCAGTTCAAAGTTTAGGTGACTTGCTTCTTTGGTCAACATCTCCCAGCATCCTATATCTGGCAGGGGCACTGTAGACCTAAAAAGTACATTTCCAATTCTGGCTGTGATTATACTGATTCTCATCATGTTATTGGTTAAAATGGTGGAGGCAAGGGTTCATGTGCAGAAAGAGGGAAATGACCATAGTATTCCAATTTCTAACAATCATTTCTTCATCTCCCAAACATTTTACACCTGTTCCACATCCTAGCAATTGCCTTACTACTAAGCTCATTGATGTTGATCATGACATTTGGGAAAGGTTATCACTACTGGGTTACCATTTAGGCACTGCCTGAACCCCTGAACAATATTGACCTCATGATTTTGAGGCCCTCTCCCCAAAAATGAGTACTAGGAATGAGATAGAAAGCTACTTTGATCTGCAGATCACATGGAAATGTCAGAAGGAATGTACTTGGCAAGGTTGTCAAGCACCCAGAAACAAGTGTCCTAAGCTGCTCCTGTGCCCTTAACAGCATCCAAGATGAGCAGAAATCAGCCCATGATGTTTTCAGTAGAAATCAGTAGATTTCAATAGAAATCAGTAGCACCTGCACAAGGATGGGAATTGAGGACATTCTAGCTAGCTAAGGGGTGTGCAGATGGGTGGCTCTGGGCCACCCCAGGAAGCTGCAGATCAGGGCCATGGCTACCCTATGTCATGGCCCCGATCCTCCCTTTTGCTGTCCCGAAAAGAGAAGCAAAATGCTACTCCTTTCAGGGATGGCAAAAGGCCGCCTTAAGAGCCAAAGTGCGGCTCTTCTTCACCCTTTCCAGCACAGTGTGTCAGAACACTGTGCTGGAAAGGCATCCTGATGTCGCATGTAGCATCAGTTTGGCGTCAACATGGAGTTGGGGCAGCCAGTGTGGAGTTGGGGCAGCCGGCCAACTGTGCCTCCAGGCCAGCCCTTTGGGCCAGTCTGTAGAGGTCCATAGACAAAAATAAGAAATAATGGAAATAGCTGTTCAGCTCCTTCTGGGGGGCTTGTAAATTCCACCTGTGTACTTATGTTGACAGAGAGAGCAGTTCTTAAATTCAGAGAACATGCTGGTTAAAGTCGTCAGCCCTCAAAATATTGAGAATGTGGATTACATCTTCAGCTCACTCTGTTGCCTGTTCTTTCGCCCATTGGCCCTTACAGTTAGAACACAATTTGCACTGGGATACTGACTTGTTTACTTCTCTGTTCTGCGCTGATAAACCAAAGCATAATCAGCTTTTGAGAAGCAGACTGCACATGTAAATTAACATTTTGTACTGAAGCCAATGCTGACTGCTCTGCTTAATTAGTGCTGACATGTCAGAACAACCTTCTCTGTGCTCCCTGTTCATAAGAAGTGCCTTGACATTATGCACCCCACACAACAAAAAATAAAATAAAATAAACTTGTGTGTTTTTAAGTAGTAGTTTTGCAGAAGGTTGTTACTCAACTTCATTAGAATAAAAGTTGTATCATTTTGATGGAATGCAATGGTTTAAATGTGGTTTCCTATTTACTACTCACTCAGGTATCACAATTTGTCATTAGCAGAAGAAACCTTCTGACTGGAACACCAATTCAGCAGGCAGCTGCACCCTGTGTCATAATGTAGTCATAAAGAAACACAAGGAAACACCTCCCCTAGGCATGACTTAGGCACACACTTAGGCAATCTGTATCAGTGGAGGAAACATAGTGGAATTGTGTTTTCTTGCTACCAAATGTTGTAATTCCAGAATTATGCATGTTATGGAAGGGCTCCAGACATTCCAAACAAGAATCAACAGAGTGCTTAAATTCACAGAAATAAAATGACATCATGCTCACCTGATGACAAAGCAAGAACAAAATGTTTTCTTGCCTTCGTTTTCCTCACAACTGTGAAATCTACATTCCAGTGACAAACCTACAATAGCACAACAGGCACTACAGCCAGGAATTGTGGTCCAAGGCCCCTTTTAACAACAGATTCACTATGGAACAAATCATATGAGTAAACTACAAAGTCTGATGCAACTGCTGGGGGTGCAGTTCTGATACTGACTGGGGCAGTAGTTCTGGTGATGAGCCTAACCCTTCTTCTTCACCTCAAGAACCATTTTTCAGTATTTCACATCACCTGCCCTAACTCCTACTCATCTTGTGGGGACATGGGAATCTGTTTTTTTCCAGTGCTGCTGCTCCCATCCAAATCAACACAAGCACAAGTCTTAACAAATTAAATAAGTATTTGCTTCTCCTTTGTTGTTGTTGTTGTTAGCTGCCCTTGAGTTGACTTTGACTCATGGCAACCTTGTGTATGAGACATCTCTGAGCCCCCTGTCCCCAACCTCTCTTCTCAGATCTTGCAGGTTCAAGGCTATGACCTTCTTAATTGAGTCAATCCATCTAGTATGCAGTCTTCCTCTCTTTCCAACACCCTCCACCTTTCTTAGCATCATTGTCTTTTCCAATGATGCCATCTCGTGATATGGCCAAAGTATGACTGTCTTGATTTAGTCATCCTGGCTTCCAGGGGGAGTACAGGGTTAATCTGTTCTAGAAGCTAATTGTTTGTCTTTTTGACCATCCACAATATGTTTAACACTCTTTCCAGTACCACATCCCAAATGAGTTGATTTTCAAATGAGCTTTCTTCACTGTCCAGCTCCTACATCCATACATGGTGATGGGGAGTACAATTGCATAGGCAATCCTGACCTTAGTTCAGTTCAGTTTTATGAAATCCCAAATCTGCTTCCTGGGGCAGCTGCTTCACCTTTTGGGAGTAAGGGCTGGATTTCCACTGGAGAAAATTACAAGTGAGGAAACATTTGAGTACCTCTCCTTAAAGCTAAGTTCTGTGCTGTAAATCCTCCCTCCCAAATCTGCTTTTCTTTTCCAAAAACATATTGTTGGGTATCTGTTACTTGAATATGTGACTATGGTGCTGACCCTTGCATAACACCCGAAAAAGACAGCTTGTTGACTCTGGGTCATTTTGCTGCAGTCTCATTAAATAAATATCCAGCCAGGTGTGCAACAGAGGAGAATGGATAAAAGAGCACAATAGATGTAAATTCATTTCTTTTGTAAGAGGTTCTTCATACCATTTTGTAGCTGAGTCTGCCTTAATGGGTATGGCATAATTATTATCCATTCTAATTTTCTGTACAGCTGTGGAAGAAAAGCAGGCAGACCCAATTGTGGGGAAGAGGGGAGA
The DNA here is from genome assembly GCA_020142125.1 of Phrynosoma platyrhinos. NCBI lineage: Eukaryota > Metazoa > Chordata > Lepidosauria > Squamata > Phrynosomatidae > Phrynosoma > Phrynosoma platyrhinos. The sequence continues at coordinate 325,934,340 of CM034701.1, forward strand.
CTCACAAGGTGTGTGAATGAACCAGTCCAGATAAAAGTCCTTCTCAAGGGATTTAGGTGAATTGGCTAATGAACTTAAATTGAACGATGGCCAATTACATTTGAAAAGTCAAGGAGGAACACAAATAGAGCTTGAGGAGGTTTGTCCTGATTTTTAGATGACAAAAAAGTGACCTCAGTAATTACTAATAAGTGTAACTGATTTGTGCTTTTTAATCAATAACTCATCACAGAAAAGAGTTGTAAAATGGTCCATGTTTATCCAAAATTGCCATTTTGAGCTCTCAGGCCATGTGAAAACCCTTCTGTCTAAATGAAATATTGTTCCTTTTCTTGTAGACAGAGAGGCAAATTGGGAGAAAAAATGTGTAGAAAATGAGATTTGAAACAACCCCCTGGAGACTTATATAGTGTCTGTCCAAATGCATACACACACACATACAGAGGCAATAACACATGCAAATTTTAGGACAGGACACATTTGAAAGAACAATGCTAAAACCAACTTTTGTGGACTAATTATGTACATGTTAGGTCTCCATCCCCCTTTCTGCTCTATGCAGGAAGTAGAAAAATAATAAACCACATTTGCAGAACTATGTGCCTCTAGGTGGTAAGAGGAGTAGACAGAGGCTTTGTATTGTATATTTTGTTACCATCTTACCTGTCAATCAGGAACAGGTGATTGTGGAGGGTACAGGGGCCAATTTGTTCCCCTACAGCAGGTCATATCCACTGGAAAACAGCCAAATAATGAAAGTTCCCTTTTTTGGCTGTTTGGAGCTGATTTTCTCTATGGGTGGTTGTTTTCGATCCTTGAAAATCTGAAGGTGGTGATTAATCAATTTTGGTCAAACCCTCCATTTGCAAGAATGAATGAAACTTGAAGAAAACACCATGCTTCAGTAGTTCGAGCGTTGGACTATACACCAGGAGGCCAGGGTTTGGATCCCTGCTCACCCATGGAAACCCACTGGGTGACCTTGGCAACTCAAACTCTCTCAGAGGAAGGCAATGGCAAGGTTCTAAATAAATCTTGCCAAGAAAATGCAGAGTCAGGTTAAAGGCAAAAAAACAACAATGTGAGACCTGTGAATACAAAACTCCTGAGAGCTTCATGTGGCCTGCAAACTTCAGTTTCCCCAGTTCCACTACAAAATAATAATCTCACTTGATTTTATTCCTTCCATATCACTCTCTCTCTTCTCTCTGTGTGTAATGTAACGAGTGCTAGCAGAACTCACCTTTTCTCTCTCAGATATGTAATTTACTTAAAAAAAAACAACACTCATATAACCAAGCTACATCAGAGTATGATCAAGATGTCAAAAGGTAGTAACAAGGAAGAACACATAAACTTGGAGAGAGGCTGCAGCAGTTTGCTTTTGCCTAAGGCTACCGAGAAAGGCAAGATTCCTCCTCCCTCCCCCCTCCTACTGAGTTAACTGAGTGCAAGCTGCTTTCACACTTGGAACTCAGTTTGCAGCAACTGAAGTATGCTGAGAACAAAGAGGGAAAGTAGGTGGAGGAAACTGAAATGGGGACATTTTAAAAACAGCTGAAAAAGTGGGATGATGGATAATTTATTCAGAACTGTCCCTTCCAACTTGAGAAAGTTGGAGGGTGTGTGAATAGGTCAAAGTATTTCAGCAGTGCTGTATATGAATGGATCAGCTCTTGAACTGATACCATAAATTCAAAAAACACATCCAGGGTTGGCCATGTTGGCCATATAGCCATATAGCAAAGTACAATGCAATACAAAGTACAATATCATCCAAATCCACATCTGAACTGAGAACAACCTCTTGACAAAATGCAGGACTATAACTAACATCATTTTTCCCCCTCCTGTATGATTTTTTACACCTTTGCCTAATGAAGAAGCCAGAGGAGCTTTGAAAGCTTGCAATGTGTATATTGTGCATTTTGGTTAATTCAATAAAGGTATCATTGTTTTGTGGATTTTGAATGTTATCATAAATCCAAATACATTCTACCAGGTTGCCAACCTGGTCACATGTAACCTAAGGCTTCATGAAGCAATCTAATGTAGAGAAAATCTCAGCTCTTGATGAACACAATGATAAAAGGGGGAAAGGAAGAAAATTGTTTACACAGCCTAATAAACTAATCTTGTGCGTGTGTGTGTTGTGTAGACCTAAGTCTTCAAGGGCCTAAATTAACAGTCATTACTGTGAACTTCAGTAGTGGTATGTACCTCAAATCCTTCATGGCTTTTGTCCTTTTTGATTTTATGGCTGTCTAAATAGCATCCAGCAGCAGAAATTATTGCTAAAAAACTGGTGGGTATCCTTCCCAAATGCTTGCTGAGGGCACTGGGACCTTTCTGGTTTAAGTGACAGCTGTGAGTTGTGGCTACCTCTGTGGAAGCCATCATCATCTCTTCATGGAAGTGAAGTAAATTAGCAATTCCCTTGGGGCACCATCCTTTCCCAGGATTCTTCTCCACCCCCAAGTCCACAACGGGAAGGTAAGTGCATTCCCCATGTGTCTCTTTCACTCACACATTTCTTAAGCTTCCTACAGGGGTATTTGCTACAGAGAAGGGCAATATGAAACCTTGGTAGGAAGCTGAAGCAAGTGGTGAAATAATTCAGAAGGAATTTAGATCAAAGGTCTGAAATTCCATTAGAAGTTGAACAGGCTGTGGGTCTGTTGGGGAGGGTAATTCATGAATCAAGTCTGCAGAGAGACTGGGGGATGTGTAAGTGAGAGGACACAAACTACATAGAATTGCAGCTAAATATAATGGACTAAAATGGGTTGAATAACAGTGTAGACAAATTCCAGAGGAATAGCTGTGTTAGTTTGTGGTAGACACACCTACTCGCACACCAAAAGCTATCAAATGAATGGTGACATGAGATGATATGGGGGCTGGACTCAGTCAGATTTTATTTTATTTACTGATATCCTACCTTTCTCTCAAAATGGGATTCAAGGCAGCTTACAATAATTAAAAAGATAAAACCAAAACGTGAATCACAAAAGTTAAAAAATAATTAATACTAATATTAAAACATAAGCTTTAAAAAACCTAGCATAGTTAAAACTATTTAAAAAAATAAAAAATATTAACACATTAAAACAGCACACTGCACTTACACAAGTAAAATTCACCCACAAAAAGGCTGCAGGCATAAAAATATTTATGCCTGCAGCCAAAAGAGAGCAGGGACTTGGCCTAACTTCCCATGGAAGGGAATTCTACAGTCTGAGTCCTCACCAACTGTGCCTGTGAAGGTGGTGGGACTGAGAGGAAGCCCTCCTCTGCAGATCTTAACACTCAGGCTGGCTGGTATAGGGGGATATGATCCTTCATATAGTTTGGACCTAAACCATTTATGGCTTTAAAGGACAAAATCAGCACCTTGAACTCTGCCCAGAAATGGACTAATAGCAGTGCAGCTGTGTCCTCACATACGGAGACTGTCAGCTGAAGGTCCATCCTGTGCAGTGAAACCTGTAATAATCAAGAGTCCACCCAGGTTCTCCAGCAGCTTTGTATTTTTACAGTGGATGGGAGAAAGACTATTTTCATGAACTTGTAAAACTGGACATTTTGCCTGGACACTGGGGTTCATAAATTTTACTTAACCATGTTGTTTCTGGTCTATCTTTTTGCCCTCCCTGCTCCCATTTCTTCTCCATATCTCATTTTGTTTGGGATATTTAAGGTGTTTATCTTTTGCATTTGTTTACACTAAGATATCAAAATAACAGATACATAGACAGAGATCAGACAACCACAAGGCAGGCAGGGAGGGGAGGCAGAGAATAAGGAAAGTGAGGTTGAAGAACACATGGGATGCTCAGTTGTGTTAAGTCAGCTCACAAACAGTTCCAGTAAAGCAAACCATATACTGAAATAGTTTTTATCTCCTATGGAAAGATGTTTCGCCTTTGTGAACTCCACCAGCTCCTCCGTCCAGCTTTCTTTATAAGGTGGATTTTCCCTTCCGGTCACTTAGATATTGATTATTCAAGCAGAAACTATCTGTTTTACATTCTGTGTAAAGAGCTATGTTGAAACACAGTACACACAAAAAAAGCAGTAAAATAGCATGAATGTGGTTGCATGTGCATGTACATACACAAGAAGAGACAAAAAAAAACTGATCTTGAGAAAGTTGCTTTTTCAGATTACAAATACACACACACACACACAAATGTTTTGCTTTGGACCAGCAGAAAAAGGCTGGATGGGGGATTCTAGGAGTTGTAGTAACTTTTCCAAGCCTGAGGGAAACATAACAGTTTGTAAACAATAAGGCTAAAAGGGGAAAAAAGTTTTTTGGAGCTCTTGCGATGTTTGCCCCCAAAATAAAATAAAAATGAAGGCTGGTGATTGAATGACTAACAGATGAATGGATGACAAAAACTGGGGGATCATTCCAAGTGAACAAACTATGGCTATAAAGCAGCAGAGAGAAAGAGATGGTATTAACACAGAGAGGGCTTTATTGCTTTCCAGTCCCTGGAAATAAATTATCCAAATGAAGTGAATCCAGCCCATCTATTTATGTTGTTATAGTTCCCTACTGTAGGATGGAATGAACAAAGGGGGGGGGGGGGAATGTGGACCTGGCATTGACTGCATCTTCCTGGAAATGCTTGTTTGCTTTGTGGATTTTCCTCAACCACTCTTTTGTGATATAGGAGGGCAAAGGCTGCCAGCCACACCTTCAGAGAGATTATGTGCATTTTATCCTTGCACTTGCAGAGAACCAGATGGGCTTCTTGAGCAGAAAGCTATTTCATTCAGCCACATGGCTACCAGGAGGCATATTTTTCTGGAAAGTTTGCTTTTTAAAAAACCAACTTGTCATGTCATAGTACATATGAGATGATTAATCAGAATTCAAGACTGACACCTTGTCATTTCCACCTCATTGCCATTGGCAATCTGCGTACATTTGATTAAACATGCTAGAAATTTATTTTCCTGACATCATGCATCAGGGGTTCCATCTCAGAACAGATTTAAATCTTAATTAAAGGAACACTGAGTGAACCTGAAAAGATCTAGAGCAACTCAGTTTTCATGGGGAAAATGATGACTTTTTGCACATAGCCATTTCTGGTGATTAAGATGCAGAATTGTTTAGAAATGGAACCTTGTCTCCTGGCTGGGTCTCTGGCTTATGTTTCCCATTCTTTACTCCTAATCTTTCATTAACATTTTTCTCCATACCTCTTTTTCACAGCTTGTTTACATTTTGATACCAGGAATGCTTAGACAGGTTGTCCCTTTGGTTGTGAGAGTGAGCCTTACTGCACTGCTTCTTTATATTGCATTAATCCATTCCAGCCATTCATAAGCCTCGTTCCCACTATGGATGCGGGGAGAAAGTGGAAATAAACCGGACAAGCGGAAGACTTTAATTTACAGGATTTGTCCCATTCCGCCTCGTCTGATAACTAAATTCGAATTTAAAAGGGGATTAATTCGAACAAAAACCTGATCTTTTCAAATCCTCAAAAATCCCGAAAATGAAAAGATCAGGTTTGCGTTTGAATTAACCCCCTTTTAAATTTGAATTTAGTTATCAGACGAGGTGGAATGGGACAAATCCCGTAAATTAAAGACTTCCACTCGTGCCCGTTTATTTCCACTTTCTCCCCGCAACTCCCTGTGTGATAATGTCCTATGATTTGAAGTGAATTGCTGATAGGGTTATAGCACTGTTGTTCCCACTTGAAATCGGTTCCAATCCTACTGTTCTTGGTTTCAATCACTATGAAGTGAAGCAAATGCAAAAACTCTGCTGTTTCCTGACACTAGTTTTTTTGGTGGTTCTTTTGAAAAGATTTGATTCCGAAGTATGTTCAACAAGTGGGAACGATGGATCTGAATTGTATCATTCTGGAGGGGAGGGACTAATGACAGAGTGGTGTTTACCATCCCTCCTCAGTTTTTGGGAGATCAGCTACTCCCCCCTCTCCCCCAGCACTGCTTTTGTTCTTGTGGTGTGACCTATGGGCACATGATATATATGAATATGTGATCCATTGTATTTGTAGCTACTTGTAATTATGGGTGGAGTGTGGCTCAGCTCAGCAAGTAGTTGCAAAACTAATGGATCACGTATCCTGTCAATTTTTTAAAATATAAATATACTTATATATACTGTGTTGCCACTTGCACCACGGATGATGTGCAGATGATTGACATGCATTTTGAAGTGGCTCAAACTAGTGGGAACAACAATTGTGCCAAAAAAGGCATGATTAAAAGGGAATAATGAAAAGATCTGCTTTCATGGTGGGAAAGATGAAACTTTTGGAACCAATTCACTGACACAGAGTGAAGGTGAATCGCAAACCGGATTAAATGTAAGTGGGAAAGAGCCTATAGTAGGGTTATTGGTTATAAATGAACTGTATTAAACCTTGCTGCCTTTCTGCAGTAGTCTCACCATTAGCACGATTTCATGAACAGATTTTTCTTCTGCAATATCAGTGTCATAGCCTCCTCCCCTATCCTAGCCCTCGCTTCATGATTGGGTCATTGTTTGTTTTTTCATTGTTTGTTTGTTTGGCCTCATAGCACCACAACAAAATGAGATGTATAACACCTGGCAACAGATGAGACTTGTTTTCACAAGAGGTCAGACAGGAAAAGAAGGTGGTAATGCCAACTGCTGCCATTCCTTTCCATTCTGTGTAGATGAAACTTCCTTGACTTTTCTGTTGCACCAGTTATTCCTGTTAACTGTGTGATTATGTTTTGCCTTTTGTTTGGTAAGGTCCTCTTGCATCCTCCAGCCTACTTCTGCCCTTGCCCTTGCTCTTGCATGCATGCTAGTGGTACAATGTTATGATATTATGACGGTACAACAGAAGGAGGGATTTAAAAATAAATTAAATTGAAATGACCATGCCATAAAAGTTGTCTTCAACACCCAAACACTGGAAGTGGATTGCCTGCACAGATCTCCTTGGGAATCCTTGCAAGAGAATTCCCTCTCTCCTTCAAGCTAGCTACACCAACATCTCACCCATTAATGGAGTTTTCACAGAAGGCAATGCAATGAGTTTTTCATAGCACAAAAGGTTACTGATTGGTAGCAAGAAAGGGGGTCATTAACAGATTGTTACCCACATGAAAAAAATGCACATTTGCAATGGCACTATGATGGGATGACACCAGGACACCAACAACCACGCATAAGGCATAATTGCTGGAGATACATATGTGTTGCTATGAGGCTATAATGACATGGTGTGATAAGGCCCTTAGGCAGCATTTCGAGAAGTTCCTTTTCTGGACTACATTTCCCAGAATTGCCCAGTATGGCCACTGTCAATAGTGGCCAGGGAATTGTGGGAACTGTAGTCCAAAGAAAGAGAAATTGATCATTATTTATTGTAAATATAGTGGCCAAGATCTTTTATGGTACAGCATAGTGTAATGGTTCCATATGTGGAACTACACCACAGTTGGCTGTTCAACAACCCCTGAACTGCAGGGGTTGTTGAACATTGCTGCATTCCCCACTTCCACCATTCCATATTTTACTCTGGGTGTGAAGTTCAATAGCTTTGAGGGTCACACATTTGGCTATTTGTTAACATATCTAATATATAGTCTGTTCAAAAAAATCAGTTTGTCTGTCCATATACTGAACGAGTCATAAACCAATATTTCAAAGATGAACTAGGAAGCAATCCAGCAGGATATAACATTTGGTTTCATCTGTGTCCTCTTATTAGATATGCTAATGATGTAACATTTGTATTCAATATTTCATCATTTTCTTCTTACAGTCACATTCTAAGAAAAAGACTAGTGTAACACCACCAGGGAGAACAAAAAACAAACAGGGATTACTGATGCCACATCTCCATGGTAGCACAGATAATTTGGCAGGACAACCAAGAAAGAAAGAAAGATTTACACAGATATCTTTGATAAAGAAAGCTTTGATATAAAAATAAAAAAGATGTCATCTGGAAAATGTGACACAAATAAATGATCTAAAAGATTAAACTATATTCTCAAAATGCAAAATATTTGTGAGGGGAATTCTTTTCATTTTTAAAAAGGGAGATTTGGCTTCGGCAAGACTGAGTCATATCTTTGTTTGTTGTTTTACTCAAACCTATATATGATGCTGACTGCTCCAGAATGCCATTAGTAGCTCTGTGCATTGTAGACACTTCAATCAAGGCCTTTTGTTTTGAATCACCTGCCCTCACAGATTGGAGAGCATTTTATAGACAGGATGAGGGAGAGAATTCAGTGCCACACATGAAAAGGGACAAAAAGGATTCTCTGGTCTTACTGATACATACAGGTAACACATATGGGAAAATGAAGCATTCAAAGGTTTAAGTGATTTGCATAAAACATAAAGATTGCCATGTCTAATCCAGATAGCACAACCAATGAAAAACATCTCTTTCAGGTGAAAAATAGATGTACAGCCATCATTATCCTTCTTTCTAGAGCTTAGGAAAATTACTGCTTGGACTACTGCTCCTTGAATGACCCAGCCAGCATGACCAGTAGAGTGCAGAATGGAGGTCTGTACCTTCCATGTGGCTTGGAACTTTTGCTTTGCATGGAAGAATGGAGGTATCCATGGAGGAATAAAGGTATTGCCTTCTATGGGTCTTGGCTTAATTGTTAGACTCATCTGACGGTGTTCAGGTGCAGGACAGGGGGGACAGAGCCCAGCAATGGAAAGGATCTCTACATGAATAGATTTTGCCACTTGTCCCCCTGCCCTGCCCCTGAATAGCATCAGATGACTCCAACACATAAGCCAAGCCCCACAGAAGGCAATACAAAACTCTGTACTATGCTCCCCAATATTGCTATTTGGGCAGGTGAAATATTGGTCATGCCAGCTATGAAATGTTTATCATTTAGAACAGGGGTAGGCAACCTTTCCCCTTTAAGGGCCAAGGGACTTCAGCTCCCAGAATCCAAGGAGCTATTGACCAACATGGGACCATTGGCCAACATGGCTGAAGCTTCTGGGAGCTGAAGTCCCGCGGCCCTTAAAGGGGAAAGGTTGCCTACCCCTGATTTAGAATAAGGCAACACATGATACATAGTCATGGCACTAAAAGGGTGTGGGGAAAATAGTAGCATCCTCCTTTGTTTGTTTTCTACACAGAGAATCCATGTGAAGGAAAGGAGAGGGTACTTTATTTCTGACTGCATTCCTGAACAGAGCTCAGAAGGTTATGGACTATGGGGGGATGCAGACCAGGGCGTCGGGGACGCCCTGGTCCGGAGCGCCGGCGGAGCTCAGCCTCCGTACCGCGGCGCTCCTCCGGCGACTCTAAAAGGAGCACCAAATTGGTGCTCCTTTTAGATGTCAGGGAAAGTGCGCCCTAAAAGCGGCGGGCGCACTTTCCCTGACTCAAACGCCGCGGCGCGTCCGGTCGCCGCGGCGTGAGGTCATCTCCAGAGCGCCGGCGGTGCGAACGGCCGGCGACTCCGAGGGCGACCTCAGGAAGAGGAAGGGGCGCCGCTCGTGCGGCTGGCCCTCCTCTTCTGGGCCCGGAAGACGGCTCAATTAGCCGTCTGCCGAGGCCCTATGATTCCCCAAATCCTTCAACCAGCACAGATGTATCTTTGTATACAATTGTGCTTAATAGACACATTTTCCCAAGAAATTTTCCATAACCTAATATATGTTTTCACTTACAGATACATTTTTGTACCACCATTCTATTTGCCTTTATTCATTAGAGAACTGCATCTGGATTCAGGGAAATACTCGGAGAAGTGTGAATATGGGGGATAATTGCATTTCACTTCATCTATGGGTTTAGAAAATGCAAATGAGGTAGGTTTATATTAAAATGCAAATTGAATTAATTCATCACCCCATCAAATCCATAGTGTGAAGTATGCTGAACATGCCAGGAGCAATTTCTATAATTCAAGAACAGCCCAACATGTTATCATGTTTCCCTAACATGATAACAATCACATACATAGGAAGGATTCTGTCTGTTTGTGTATACAGAGCAATTGGAGAATATAATATTGTAATACCCCCAAGTTCCATTCCAAGCATTCTTATAAACAGAGTCCAGGGTTTTTGCAAGACCTTTTCGCACACTGTTGAATATGAAATTTTTTTATGGCAGGAGGTGGGATAAATTTGGAATATAATAAGATTAAGAGTACATCCAGACTGGTTAAAGATACCAGAAAGTCCCAGATTTTGTTTTTCCTGATTTTATTTTGGAAATCTATACATGTTTTGTTTATCCCAGAATTTTTTTCAGCTCCTGCTGTAATCAGAAATCTTTTATAACAGCATAAAATGTTAACCCAGTGTAAAATTGGAAAGAATGTGAACAAAATCTGGAACTTTTCAATAAATCTGGATTCACTTTAAGCTTTCAATATTATACTCATTTACCTATGAGTAAGCATCTTTGAACTCAATGGGACTTACATCTGTGTAGAATTTCACTGTAAATGTACATGTTGTAGCAAGGAGTAGGAATATGTTTAGCTACTATATATGGTTCAAAGAATGGAGTTCACAAGATAGGAAGAGGAAATAGTAAGAAGATGAAGTGGATTTAACAAAGCAGAAGCCAAATGAAGCCAATTATGACCACAGTTTCTGGCAGAAATGAACCTTTAAGGTGAAAAACAAAAAATCTTAATGATGGAAATTGCTAATTAGAAATCATGCATAAATCACTTTTATACAGCTCTGAGACTGGCATAATTTAATTACCTGGCTCTATTTAACTACTGCTAATTTCTGAGCCTAATATAGGATGTGTTCCCCCTGCGCTCCACAACGAATGTGATCCTTTTTGCTTTAATGGATTCCCTGGTGCTGAAATGGTTGACACTGTCTTGTCAACAATGCATTAAGAGACTTGTTATTAAAGCACTACCTGAAATGACTGGCAGATTTGTATTGCTAATGCAGCTTGGGTATTCTGGGAAATATTATTCATTTCTATGTCTTACACACGCTTCACGATAATAGGCGAGAGATGTACAAGAGTTCAGATATACTTTTACATATGCTTTGTTTTCTTGAATAGAATGTGTGGCCAGTAAATTAGTGTTCAAGAGTCTCACCTATTTTGATAGGACCCTCTGAGAAAACATGATGCTCTAGTCTAGTCCTAGTATCATGGGAGACAAACAAGCATTTGCTTAAACCAGTCTGTAGTAAGGATGGGCAACCTGAGACCTTGGCCTAATTTCACACTGCCTTCAGCCTTATTTTAAAAATCCATGCTTGAATAATCTGTGTATCTCATCTGACATCACTCTCAGTGGAGAAAAAAAGGAAAAGAGGGCATACACTCCAACGGTCCCAATTGAAAAAAGACAGACCCAAATAATCCTCTTTCTGTTTCCATTAATACCAAATGATGGGACCATTACACTTCACTGATGGGGAAAGGATGGGATAAGCATGCTATGTGTAGTAATCTTTCCCCTGATTGCATGAATAGGTCGGGATAAGGATGGGAGCAATCTACTTTGTTCCCATCCTTATCCTCCATGTGATAATATCCAGAGAAGGCTAAATGTCTCACAATACTACAATTCCCAGAATTCCATCATATTGAGCCATGATAGTCAAAGTGGTGTCAAACTGGATTATTTCTGTAGTGCAGATGTGACCTAAGTGACTTTTCTAGCATTTGGTGATAGTGGTAACATTAATATTAATCAGCTTGTTCCTCTAAAGAACTTGTAATCCGAATTGCTCTCTACCTAAACACACTCACACATTCACAGTTGCCCTATGAGTTATGTTTAGACTGAAGAATTACAACAAGCTCCTTGTCACCTGGTAAATATCAAGTGACAATTTGAAGCTGGGTCTCCTTGTTCCTAATTTAATAATGTACCATTATGCCACATTTGTTCTCTGCAAAGATGACCATGCAAACTGAACTAGTGTTACACTGACTATTTCCTTCAACACTGCAAGGGAGAGCTTTGTGACAGGTATGAAATAAAAGCAAGGCAGAAATATTTTAGCTGAAAATGAATCACCCTCCATGGTGCTCTGCCTTTTGGAGAGAGTGCTAAAGAGTAATGTAAAAGGTTTTTAGCTTTCAAACGGTTAGATAATCCAATTATATAGGTACAGAAATAGATGACTATAAATATAATACAGTTATCTCGCTGTTTCATTTTAAATAGGTAAGATAACCAGTTTTGCCCATCCAAAGTAAAGGACATTTAAATTATCTGAACAGCCGGGCACCTATTTGACCTTGAAAAGAAATCTATGGGCAAGGTTCAAAAATGTTGATAGAAGCAAGATGACCTCAGAGTTTATTGGTAATCTGAGAGTGTGCAGCAATATATTTCCCTAGTGATCCCACTGCATGATGATTGTGATCTAGTGATTTAAAACAATAATCACCAGTTTTTTATCAAGTAGGATGAAGATAGCTACAAAAGGCCTCTACCAGCCCATCCCTGGCAGAGTTTCATAGATCTTCCACCCAGAGTGGGGGAAGGCTTCCTCATTATATCAAATATGAATCTATGTATATGTTATAATAACAGTTCTACAGCTTTTCATGCAGATGATGAGTCACCTACCAATCTGCAGCAAAGGCGAGAGTTCCCCTTCCTTCCTTCCTTCCTTCCTTCCTCCCTTCCCTTCCTCTGCTTGCTGCTGTCTTCTTTTTGCTGAGGGACATGCTGTCAACAGCAGCTAATGGCCAATTGTGTGAACCAGGAAGGACTAAAGTACTGGAACCAAGAGAGGCCTTCTGAGTAATAAAAGAGGTTTCCTTTGCTGGGGAAATCTCCTTGTCCATGCATGCTTGTGGAATGGATGTTGCTGGCCAAGAGACAAGCAACACATAACCCCATGTCCGTAGGAAAAAGAAAACAACTTAAAGGAACTGGTGGGGGGACCAAAGCTAAACCCACATCAGAAGGAAAAGGTCAATATTCATTATCTTTCCTCTATTCAGCAGCTCTGTACCTACTGAATCACAATCCTTGAGGAGCATTCCATTTCCATTATACCTCCCCCACTGGGGGCCCTTCATACATTTCAGAATTTTCTCCTTCCTCAATTTGGAATGATGTGCTTTTTGAAGGTTTTCCTTATGTGTTTTCACTCACTATAAACATTGCAACATGTGTTTAGCTTTGCTATAAATCACAGAAATCATGCAGAAATCCATGATTCTGCATTTCTTATATATATCTACATCTATCTATCTATCTATCTATCTATCTATCTATCTAGATATATATTTATGCAACTCACTGCAGATTGAAACAACAATGCCTTCTCACCCTAAGCTGCTTTTTTATCTATGTAAGTGAGACAGGCAGTTTCTTACTGTAGGAGGATGAAGAGTCCTAAAAAGAGATTGTTTAACAGTTAGCCTTTTTGATGTACCCCTCCCCCCCTCTGACAATACCCTTCCTGTACAGGGCACTCATCTCTCTTCCACACAACAGCCTTAGGAAAGTTTTTTCTTGCCTGGAAAGTTATGCAGTTTTTTCCCCCCAATCTGCTTTCCCCCCCAGACACAGCCTGCCTAGAACTGGTCCCACCATTAAAGATAAGGTAAAGGTTTTGTCTTTGACAAGGTTGTCAAGTTGTGTCTCACTGTGTAGGGGATGGTGCTCATCTCCATTACTAAGCTGAGGGAGCCAGCATTGTCAAAGATGATTCCATAGTCATGTGGCCAGCATGACTACACAGAATACTGTTGCCTTCCCACTGAACTGGTACCTATTTATCTACTTGCACTTTCACATGCTTTCAAACTGCTAGGTTGGCAGAAACTGAGACTAGTGGCGGAAGCTCACTCCATCACATGGCACTTGGGTCTCAAACTGCTGACCTGCTGATTTTGCGATCATCAGAGTCAGGGTCTTATGACACTGTCTTAATGTCACATTGAGTTATGTTAGTAATGTTATGGTCCCACCATTATCATAGAATCATAGAATAGAATCATAGAGTTGGAAGAGACGACAAGTCCAGTCCAACTCCCTGCCATGCAGGAACTCAAAATCAAACCATCCCCGACAGATGGCCATCCAGCCTCGGTTTAAAGACCTCCAAAGAAGGAGACTCCACCACTCTCTGAGGGAGTGTGTTCCATTGTCGAACAGCTCTCACTGTCAGGAAGTTCCTCCTAATGTTGAGCTGGAATCTCTCTTCCTGTAGTTTGCATCCATTGTTCTGGGTCCTGTTGTCTGGAGCAGCAGAAAACAAGCTAGTGCCCCCCTCAATATGACATTCCTTCAAATATTTAAAGAGGGCTATCATATCCCCTCTTAACTATCCATTCTCCAGGCTAAACATACCCAGTTCCTTAAGTCATTGCCCATGGTTTCCAGCCCCTTCACTATTTTAGTCACCCTCCTCTGGACACGCTCCAGTTTTTCA
>CM034701.1:325955854-325966148 GCA_020142125.1 Phrynosoma platyrhinos
CAGGACTGATTTTTGGGGCTTGTGGCATTGTGTTGTTGGCTGTGTTCGCATGACTCCTCCTCCTCCTCCTCCCTCCTCCCTCCCTCACTGTTGCCATCACACAGCCGGCTGACCCAAAAGGTAAATGAAACTTTTTTATTTTTATTTTTTATTCTTTGGATTAGTCCTGCAACTCATTTTTATGTTTTTTGTTCTTTAAGGGTAATGTAACATGTTTGTATTAGAGGTACTTAACGAAATAACCCTGTATTATACATTTGTATTGAGTTGTAGCTTGAATCTAGGGGCCTGGAACGGATTAGGCATTTTCAATGTTAAATTTGCTTCTACTTAAGAAATTTTCTACTTAAGAAATGGCTGCTGGAACAGATTAATTTCGTAAGTAGAGGTTCCACTGTATTCAAAAGAATGTGGCCTCTGTTTGTAAAGGAGCTTATAACTCTTAATCAATAGCCACAGATACCCTTAGTTCACAAAAGTATTTCATTGTTCTTTTGGTTGGCATAATAAAGGTATGAAGACATGAACTTTAGAATTTGTCTTATGGTCAACATGACTGTCTTTGCATTTTTAGCACTTCAGATAGTATTAGATGATTGGTTTAGATGACCATTTAATTTCCCATAAGGCCTTATATTTAGAACAAGGAGCATTCTAGGAAATTGATAGGCTTTGTCCAGACCAGGGGTAGACAACGTATGGCCTGGAGGCCGAATGCGTTCCCCCGAGGCCTTTGGACGGGCCCCAGGCTGGTCCTGCCACCGCCGCCGCAGCCGCCTCCCACTGCCCACCGCCGCCTGCCATTATGATATTGATTATTGTTGTTATTGCTTGTTCTTGGGGTTTTCTTGGCAAAATCTCCACAGGGCTTTTGCCATCATGGCTTTTCTGGGGCTGAGAGAGTGTGCATGCATATTTTTTTAAAAAAAAATAATTAAAAAAAATTTTCCCTCTTTCAGCCCCCCAATTGTCTGAGGGACAGCAACCCGGCCCCCAGCTCAAAAAGGTTGCCTACCCCTGGTCCAGACACTTAGTACTGCTTGGAGTGCTGGGACAGAATATTGTAAGGGAACTGGGGTCTGGTACAGGAGGACTAGAAACTTAGCACCTGCCCAGAGTACTGGACTAGACACAGTATTGTTACTGTTGGCATGCTTTTCAGTACAGTACAGTACAGTAACAGTATTGTAAAATATTTTCTAACTTTTCCAAATGTTCCTGGAAGGCCTTCATAAATCATACATTAAACAGATTTTAAAGTTTAAATTTCCACATCTAACATTTTAATTTATATAAATCCAACATAAATGTTGTTGAGAATATTGTAAGCAATTCTTCAGAAAGGCAAGTTTCAAAAATGATATCTTTGGTGGTTTGTGTGTTGTTGTTTTTAAATAACAGCAAGCCTGAGCCATTACAATGACAACATTACTTTGCCTGACCTGGAATGGTTCATATGAATATCCCATATGGGCTGGAAGAATGCATTCTCATTAAAGGAGCAGTGATAACATTTCTTAAGGACATTTGGATGTCTTTTACAAAGCAGATGCTATTCCTTAGTAGTGTTTTTTTGCTGGGTATTTATTTGTACTGTAGAGAGCTTCACATATATAATATTGGCATTTCTAGTGTGTTCGTTGTAACATAATTTGTGAAGAGCCTTATTTGTAGTCCGAGTACCGTATATAGTCATATATAAATTGAAAGAAATTTGACAAAGTATTGACCCAAAAAAACTGGTCAACCTAAACATGGATCATGCTGGAATAGGAACCCAGCATGAAGGCAGTGACAAAAAGCAGAGGCAACAAGCCCCTATTGTGTGACAGGGCATGGAAGCAGTGCTTCCACCCTATTACCCCTCCATTGCCCAAACTGGAGAAAGGAAGGCTACCCTCCCTCCTTCCCCATCTACTTTTTCTGTCTAAATGGCATTAAGCAGTAATGTGGAGAACCTGAAGGGAGACTGCAGTGACCATTTTTAAAAGGAACATATAGTATAAAACTCATGAGGCCTGGCAGTCTCTCTCCAGAGAGCTTTATACAGTAACTGCCCCTATTAAAAGGGCTACTTCAGTCCCCCTTTGGGCTCCCCCATGTTGCTGCTGGACCCACTCAGGCAAAAAAAAAAAAATGAGAAAGAAGGGAAGGAAGGAGGGCTGCTTTTCTTTCCCCAGTTTGGACAAGGAGGGGTAATGGGGTGGGAGCTGCATTCATGCATGACTTCATAAGCCATAATTTGTGGTTTATGACATTCATAGTTTATGAAGCTAAGGATAAGCACTGTGACCATATGTTCCTCCTTTGTCTCTCCAGTGCTGGCTTCAACACAGAAAATCTGTCCTCCAGTGAGACAGAGTTCCCTGTTACATTAGCTTCAGGGAGCTTTGGCTTAATGTCAGTTAACATGCTAAAAGAATAAGCCAGGATCTCTTGCTCATTAAACCTGTGCTGCTTTGTTTAGATTTACAAGCATTCAAATATTGCAAGATTCCAATATTTGCAGAACTATATTAACAAGTAAAGAAGAGCTCTGAATTTACAGCTTCAAGTTCAAATGATGCACAGTCCTTCATTTAAAATATTTGATCCAATTCAGCAAGGGACATCCGTGGACTGAAACAATCTTCCACCATATTACAGGTGTGGGTGTGCTATATACATGGATTCAGGCCTGATATTTTATTGATATTATACATTTAATGATAAATAAATAAAATAATTTGAAGTTGTAGGCTTTCATGGCTGGCATCCATAGTTTTTTGTGGGTTTTTCGGGCTGTGTGGCCATGTTCTAGGAGAGTTTCTTTCTGACGTTTTGCCAGCATCTGTGGCTGGCATCTTCAGATGCCAACCACAGATGCTGGTGAAATGTCAGAAAGAAACTCTTCTAGAACATGGCCACACAGCCCGAAAAACCCACAAAAATAATAATAATTCCTGCTTTCATATCCATATATTAATTCTGCTTCAGAGATTATGGTGGGCATCATCAACTAAATTCTCAGTTTTTTCAGTCTCTCCTAGTTTCAGGCCCACCCCTCCCTGTATAGGAATCATCCCCAGTCATTCAGAAACAGTCCAGGACTTCTGCCAGATATCACTTGATGCAATATTATAGAGAAGGATCTACTTCCAATAATCAGACAACCAATTTATAAGAATAGTCAAGGATATGCAACATTTTCCTAGCTCTTATTCCACTAGGACTGAATTACAAAGAAAAAGTGGAAGTTATACATGGATTGGCATAACATATACAAGTGAGATCCAAGTTATTCAATCTTGCTGAGATTAAAAGAAAATCATTATAAAATGTTATGTTACTGGCATCTCACTAGGATCAAGCCCCCAAAATGTGCTTAAAAGTATCAAGATGTGATTCTCTTGGTGTAAATTTGCTCCACATATTTTTCAATTTAGAAAACACACACACACACACAATAAAAAGGATGTCCAAGTTCTCATGCACCACAATTACATACTGGACTATTCAGAATGGAAATAAATCTCACTGAGCTTAATGAAACTTCCCCCCCCCCCCAATATATGTGTAGAGCAGCCTTCTCAAATCCAATGTTCCTATGAGGGTGGGACTAAAATTCTCACCACCCTGCGCCAAGAAAGTATATAGGTGGACAAGGTGTAGCCTCCCATATCTCAGTTCTCAGAGGCCCTGAGGCAACCTAGTCAGTGGTTGGTTGGAGAATGGTTGTAGGTGATGCCAACATCTAACATTTGGAGTGCCAAAGGTGTTAAACTGTTCTTAACCTAAGAACAGCAAATTTGTCTATAGTTAGTGGATCAGGCCATGGCTTAAATTTTATTAACCCTAACTAGAATAGACCCATTAAGCCATTGGGACTTGCCTCTGTTTTGACACACTGATCTGCAGTTGATTCAATGGATCTTGGAATGCCCAGCTAGCTGGAGGACTTGGAGGATGAGGAAGAAACTGAGCCAGAGCCTCAAAAGGAACCTGGGTCTGAAGCTGCAGTGGAGCCTGACCCTGAGCCTGGCCCTAGTGTTCCTCTGCCAGCTCCAGCAAAGTCTGTGGCCTCCCAGGAAGCTCAGTAGCCAACCTCCCGGCAGCAAAGCCTTCAGATATGGAGGACACACTACCTACCTTCAGCCAGTGTCGAGCAGAAAGGGAGGACCTCTGGCATTCGAGGAGGCTTCATGAGAAATGCCAAAGCAATCAGGATCAGTTGGGCTCCTGCAACTTGGATATTTAAACAGGTACAGGATGCCCAGCTTAGCATCAGAGATTATCTGAGCTTCTTGGCGAAAACACATTGATCCTGGCCTCCCTGGTTTCCTGGCTGGAACCTTGCTCCTTGGATTGCTGATTTTTGTTGGGGGTTTGCCATTGCTTCTGAAGCTCAGAATGTGTGACTTGCCTAAGGTAACCCAGTAGGTCTTTATGCTCAACCAGGAATTTACTCCAGTGCTCAAACCACTATACCACACTGGCTTATATGAAGTTTTTTTTGTGTGTGTGTGTGTGTGTGTGTTCTCAAATGAACTGTCAAACCCATAAATTTCATAGGAATTACTTAAATGAGGAATATTCAAAGGTGGTTTGCCAGTTTCTTCCTCTGAAATATAGCCTACAGCACCTGGTATTCATTACTGGTCTCCTGCCCAAGTACTAAGCAGGGCTGATCCTTCTTAGCTTCCAAGATCAGATGGGAGCTGGTGCTTTTGTGGTATTTTGGCCATGTAAAGTAGACTTAACTGATAAAGTGGTGGTTCAAGATCACTCACTGAGTTTAATGGCAAAGAAGAAGTTTGAATGCAGGATCTCCCAAATTAAAGTCCAGTTGCAATACATAAATAGTTTCTACTCTAGTTTCCACGGAACCTCAGTATAATAGCTGAGAAACAGTAGTATTTGATCGGTGAATAGAATTGAAAATCAGGTACCCAGTGTTGGGGGATGGGAACAACATTATGGAAGCACAGTCTGCCAGTTGTTGTGGAATACAGTACCATCTAATGCCTGCACTTGACTCAAACATGTGCTGTTTGATCTTATGCATATTTTCTTGGCAGAGCAATGGTATTCAAGTTAATATTTTTTATAAGTATATATCAGACTGTCAAACTGATGAGCCAATTGAAAACAGCTGTTCACATGGAAGTCATGGAAGGGAAGCTAATATAAAGTAGTATCCTTTTATTACTATCCTGAAAACTATATGGCAGTTTAAAAACAGTGATGGGGCATGATGGTGAGGTCTTTAAGGAAAGTATGATCTCACATTTGGAAATGCAGATAATTAATCTTGATCAGCAATCAGTTTTGAAGACATTTGCAATATGCTTTAGTAACTGAGGATTTTCTAAAGTCAGAGAGGAAAATGCCAAGACATGCTTACTGTTGAACATTTTGAAAACAAAAATAATGACCACAGAGGAGTTACAGAAATTCAATCTAGACAATGAGAAAATTGAAATAGTCAAGAATTTCCCACATCTTGGATCAATCATTGATCAGAATAGGGATTGCAGTCAAGAAATCAGAAGAAGACTAGGATTGGGAAGGGCAGCTGTGAAAGAATTAGACAAGATCTTAACATGCAAAGTTATAAAACTGTCCACCAAGTAAGGATTGTCCATGCTATAGTATTTCCTGTCACCATCTATGGATGTGAGAGCTGGGCAACGATGAATGGTGATCAAAAGAAAATGAATCCCTTTGAAAAGTGGTGCTGGAAAACAGTGCTAAGGCTACTGTGGATGGCCCAAAAGATATAACAAGCCTGAACTCTCTCTGGAAACCATGATGACTAAACTGAGGCTGTCATACTTAGAATCATAGAATCATAGATTCATAGAGTTGGAAGAGATCACAAGGGCCATCCAGTCCAACCCCCCTGCCATGCAGGAACTCCCAATCAAAGCATCCCTGACAGATGGCCATCCAGCCTCTGCTTAAAGATCTCCAGACACATCATGAGAAGTCATGACTCACTAGATAAAACAATAATGCTAGGGCAGAATGAAGGCAGTAGAGAGTGAGGAAGATGACATACCAGGTGGATAGACTCAATCAAGGAGGCTACAGCTCCCAGCCTGCAGCACTTGAGCAGCTGAGGACAGGGGGCCTGGAGGTATCTCATACAAAGGGTCATCATGAGGCAAAGGGCTCATTCCCACTATGATTTAAAACGATTTGCTGATCACTTTATATGTACCTTATTCACACTAGATTTGGTTTCAGATGTGCCTCCGATCTGAATCATTCGGATTCACTTTGAAGCGAGACAAATGCAAAAAATGTGCTCTCTTTAAATAGTAGGTTTTGGGTGGTTCTTTTGAAAAGAATCGATTAGCAAGTGTTGATTTGTGTGTGTGTGTGTTTAAAGAATTGATTAGCAAGTGGGAATGACAGACCTGAATCGCATCGCACTGGAGGGGAGAGATGAATGGCAGAGGGCTGGCAGAGGGTGTAATCCATCTCTCCCCTGGTTTTTGGGAAATCCGCCATTTCCCCCCCTCTTCTTTCCCAGGACCCATCCTATATTCCAACCTTATGTCCAGGACGAATTCTAAAATGTCCTCCATTTTGAACATAACTAGGAAGCATGAATTTATATGCTGTGTTTTTAGCTTTTGGGTGTGTGGGTGTGGGTGTGATGTCCCCCATTTTTGCTGCAACGTCCTCCATTTGGTAATGCCATGTCCTCCTTGGTGGCAGCAGCAAGGAGAGGCACCCCTCGACCCAGGCCCATCAAACCCCCAAGGAGGCCCAGCAAGCAAAGGACCCAGGGGTCAAATCCCCACTTATCTAGGGAAACCCTCTCTGTGAACTCTAGGTTCCTATACAATCCAATGCTGCAGTCCTAATAGCCACTTACCAGTGAGTAAGTGCCATTGCAAAAGGAGGGTTTAAATCAGAGTAGAGAGCCAGGTTGGTATAGTCCCTTGAGCATTGGACTCGGACTCTGGAGACCAGTGTTTGAATCCCCCCCTGAGCCACAGAAAACCACTGGGTGACCTTGGGCAAGTCCCACTCTCTCAACCTCAGAGGATGGCAATGACAACCTCTCCTCTGAAGAAACTGGCTAAGAAAACTCTGTGATACAGTTGCCTTAAGGTCATCCTCCTTTCCAAGGACCCGTCTTACATTCCAACCTTCACTCCAACCCAGGAGGAATACCAAAACATCCTCCATTCTGGGCATGACTAGGAAGCTTGAATTTATATGTGTGCTTTTAGCTTTTGGGTGAGGGTATGGGTGTGATGTACCCCATTTTTGCTGGCAGGTCCTCCATTTGAGTTAAAGGTTTGACTGGGAAAAGAAACCCACTCTTCTCTCTCTCTCTCTCTCTTTCTGTCATCTCTGCACAGGAGTTCTAATTGCTCCTGGATAGGAGTTTGCATGGTGCAGGCATGGTGGGGCCTTCCAAAATGGTGGCCATGTTGTGTGCACATGCGCATGCGATGCAGGTGCCATTTTGGAACACCCAATGGCGCCGTGCGCATGCACACGGTGCCGCCGCCATGTGCATGGCACCATTGGGCCTTCCAAAATGGCACCGCCCACGTGTGCACGCATGCGCACGACGACGGGCATTGTGCACATGCGTGCACATGGGGGCCCAGCCCCCATGCCATTTCCCCCCTCCCGACCCCCCCTGCAACAAAGGTTGCCGACCCATGCATTAAACCTTCTCTGTCAGAGAGCTCTGGTGCCACAGAAAACTGCAATTACTAGGATTCCCTGGCACTGAGACAGAACAGTTAAAGTGGTCTCAAACTGGATTATTTCTGCTGTGTGTTTTGGACCTAAGTCTGGGAGCATGTAATTTGCTTAAAGTCATCCTGTGAGTTTCTATGGTTGAATGGGGATTTAAAACCTGGTTTCCCAGACTCCTAGACCAACACCCAAACCATTACACTGCAGAACTCCCACTGGGTACGGTAATATACTGGTTGTCAAAAAATATATATCTGAAAGTATTTCATAACCACTTATTTTAAATGAATTATGGAAGGAAAAGCTAATAGTCTTGAACACTGGGCTGCCTGGGAGAAGATGTCTAAAAATGCCTGGAAACTTAACAAATGCTTTACCCATCATTGATTCCAGATAAGTCAAGAATGTGCTGTAACTGCTTTGATTATTAAAGGCAGAAGTATATGATATGATAGCTGTGTTTAAATATTTGAAGGGATGTCATATTGAGGAGGGAACAAGCTTGTTTTCTGCTGCTCCAGAGACTAGGACCCGAAACAATGGATGCAAGCTGCAAGAAAAGAGATTCCACCTCAACATTAGGAGGAACTTCCTGACAGTAAGGGCAGTTTGACAGTGGAACACACTCCCTCTGAGAGTAGTGGAGTCTCCTTCCTTGGAGGTTTTTAAGCAGAGGCTGGATGGCCATCTGTCGGGGATGCTTTGATTGGGAGTTCCTGCATGGCAGGGGGTTGGACTGGATGGCCCTTGTGGTCTCTTCCAACTCTATGATTCTAAGTAACTAATTGAATGATAAATCTTACATCCCAAAGGAAATTGCATTGGTGTTAAGGTGTTGAAGATAGTGAAAAGTGATGTGTAATACCTGGTTCAGGAAAGGTGAGGAAAATGATGGTGTAAAGAAGAGGGAGTGGGCATCCTGGACTTCTTCAAGCTTTCATACCTGTTAACTGAAATGGGATTCCTATTGACAGCCCCAAATGACAAGCATCATGATATTCTCTTTTACATTCCATTGCAGGGTTCAGGAATGGTGTAACAGAACAGCACTCATTTCTTCAAGTCCAAATTAATATCAGTACCTTGCTTACATCTGCAATAATCTTGTAGAAGAGTGCCCTCATTCTGTCTAAATCTCAGAAATGACAGGAATACTGCTAGTTTATCACAACACAAACAATGGGCACCTGAAATATATTTCTGCAAACGGACATTTTTCACAGCTGGGCAACAGATGGGACTTAAGTGAAGAGCTCAATGACAGCATCCAGCTTCACAGTCTCTCTTCTAGAGGTGTTGTGGGGCACATCACTGCCAGCAAAGGCTTTGGGAAACGTGCTCCAGGCAATTCAGTGGAGCAGCACACGCTCTGCCGTCTTTGGAGAAGCTACAGCATCTGTTCTCTTTTGCAAACAACCTGCTTGGTGAGTGGGTTTGTATGTATGCATGCATGCAAAGAGAGATAGTCAATGCAGTTAATAGAGGCAGGCACATCTTTCATTACCATCTGGACTTTGGTTACTCAAAGAGGTAATGGGGGTGGAACCATGTATTCGCTTTTTCTCTTCAGGCTTTCCCCCTTGAATTTCTTCCTTCCCATCATTTTGTTGATATTGATGTGTTTCAGCCACCTGCCATGTCTTGTCTAATGGTGGATTCTCAGCTATTTTGAGTCAGGGAGCACTACTGTTTAAAAATACCTCTTTTTTGCCGGGGTGTGTGTGTTCGTATATGTTCGTGCATACCTTGAAAAAGATGTTCTTTGGAAAATACCTACCAGAACTCCCGGAACAGAATGTGGGACATTAACCATGGGCGAAGGGGATTTTGGGAGTTGTGGCCCAAAGAACTATTTCCCCCCCCCCAAGCTCTGTACAAATAAATTTGTTGTTAACTGCCCTCGAGTTGATCTCGACTCCTGGCGACCTTATGGATGAGACATCTCCAAGACCTCTGTCCTCCGTTGCTCTGCTTAATTCCTGCAATCCCATACCAGTGACCTTCTTAATAGAGTCCATCTCACTAGCATGTGGCCTTCCTCCTCTCTTTCTACTTCTCTCCACCTTTCCCAGTATTATTTTTTTTCAAAGAGTCATCCCTTCTCATGATGTGTCCAAAGTACGGTAGCCTAAGTTTGGTCATATTGGCTTCCAGGGAGGTTTCTGGATTGATCTGCTCTAAGACCCATTTGTTTGTCCTTTTGGCTGTCCATGGGATCCTCAGCACTCTTCTCCAGCATCACATCTCAAATGAATTGATTTTCTTCCTATCATCTTTTTTAACTGTCCAGCTCTCACATCCATACATGGTAATAGGGAATACAATGGCTTGTATGATTCTACCTTTTGTATATCTTTGCATTTTAGAATCTTTTCTGGTTCTTCCATAGCCACCCTCCCCATTCTTAGTCTTCTTCTTATTTCCTGACTGCATTTCCCATTTCTATCAATATTTGATCCCAGGTATGGGAATTCTTTTACTATTTCTATTTCTTCATTGTCTAGGTTGAACTTGTGAAGGTCCTCGGTGGTCATATATTTTGTTTTGTTTTCCATATCTGTTGACATATGTTGGTTAGTACTAGAGT
>CM034701.1:325966248-325981066 GCA_020142125.1 Phrynosoma platyrhinos
TAATTCTTCTGTGTATTGCATCCAACATCTTTTTATTCCTTCCTGGTAATGAATTCTGTTGTTTTTATTGTCATAGATTGTCCCAGTCCTTGTTTTGAATTTTCCTTTGATTTTCCAGCTCTTGTGAAATGGATCTCTTGTTCTTCCCTTTTCTCTGCATTGGTCATTGTAGTAATTTTTTTTATCTTTCCACACAAGCCATTGTACTGTTGCATTCATAATTCTTTATTCCTATCTCCCTTATGTTTTTTCTTCTCTTCTTTTCTTTATTGCTTGTAGTGGTGTTTTTTTTTCCCTGTCATCCATGGTTTTTTTCTCTTTTTGTTTATTGAAATATTGTCTGTCTGCATTCTTCTTTTATTATGTCCCTGGCTTCAGACCATAGTTTCTCTGGTTCTCCGTCTATTATGTTTAGTAATACAAATCTGTTTTTTATGTTGTCAGTAAATTCTGTTGAGATATTATTTAGATCATATTTTGGTGTAATCAGTGGTTTTGTTTTCTTCTTGAGTCTTATTCTTATTTTTGATATGAGTAATTCGTGATCTGTGCCACAGTCAGCACCTGGTCTAGTTTTGGCCACCAGTATAGATTTTTACCATTTTTTGCTTCCAGTGATTTTTGTGTTGACTATCTGGTGAAGTCCATGTGTATAGTCTTCTTTCTGGTTGTATGAAGAATGTATTTGCAATAAATAGGTTATTGGCTGTCAGATGCTCACCTGCTTCATTTCTTTTGCCTAATCCAAATCTGCCTGTACTGTTTTTTATTCTTCTTTGCTTTCAACTTTTGCATTCTAATCTCCAATGATCAGCTTGGTATCCTGTGTTAGTGTGCTGTCAATTTCTTCCTGTACTCCTTCATAGAATCTATCAATTTCTTCCTGTTCTGCCTCTGTGATTGGTGCATATTCTTGAATTATGGTGATATTCATAGGTTTTCCATGGAGACTTACTGAAATGATTCACTCTGATTTTGCATTGTATCTGCTGACTGCTTTTGCCACATCTTATCTTAGGGCTGGCCTTGCGGTGGAGTTGGGGTGGGGCAGCTGCACACTGGCTGCCCTCCAATGACATCTTGATACCGCATGCCTGTCCGCATGGTGCATGGCATCAGGATGCCCTCCTGGCGCAGTGTGTACAAACGCTGCACCAAAAGGGTGCAGAAGAGCTGTTGCACCAGCTCTTAGGACAGCCTTTTGCCACCCCTAAAAGGAGTGGCATTTTGCTGCTCTTTTGGGAACAGCAAAAGGGAGGATCAGGGCCACAGTGTGCAGTTGCCACAGCCCTGATCCACGACTCCCAGGGGCAGTTCTGTTCCCCCCCTTTAGGTGGGTCTGTAAAGGATATTAGTATGAAAGCCACTCCATTTCTGCTTGTCTTGCTGCTTTGGATGCTGTTTGCCTTTCTAAGAGTGTTTGCTATTTGTCTTGTCATCTAGCTTATGCCTTTGGCTAATCTTGCAAATGTGATATCTCTTTATCTCTCTCTCCTTCCCTTTCTGCTCTGATCCTGCCTGTGTCTCACTTGGGCTGTCTCATCATAGGATTTACTAGGTAATGGGGTTACACAAGGAGGGCCACCTACTCCTCCCTGGGCGCAGTGCCAACTAATGTTAGATATGGTGTCACATTCTCCTGTCAGTGACACCCACCACTACTGCTGCTGCCAAGTAGCTGTTGTCTCCCTATATTATTCCTCCTGTCATTGTTTGTTTGCTTTCCTACCCATCCCTTTATGCCTCCCTCCTTCCCTTCCCTTGTGTCCTATGTCCTTTAGTCCATCCCCCTCCCCACCCACCCCCTTCTTCACTTCTTTCCTTCATTTCTTTCTCCATAGTTGGGGGAGGGCAGAGATGGCTGGTCACCTTCTTCCTTCCTCCACTTGCCTGCCTGGTCCTCCACTGTTATCCAGCTCAGCTGAGGAGGCAGAGTCTGAATTCAGATGGTGCTTTGCCCCAGTCCCCTTGCTTCTTTGGTGGTCTTCTTTGTCCTCCTGCTCAGCTGAGGAGACAGAGTCTGGGTTCAAATGGTGCTTTGCCCCAGTCCCCTTGCTTCTTTGGTGGTCTTCTTTGTCCTCCTGTTCAGCTGAGGAGGCAGAGTCTGGGTTCAAATGGTGCTTTGCTCCAATCCCCTTGCCTTTCTGGTGGTGTAGAAGCAAATATAAGCCCCCAAAGACCAACCCCCCACACAAACAAAAAAAAAACATCCTTTGAGCCACTTGGTCAGCAGTTAGCACTTTTTCACATAGCAGAAAATTGATTCTAAACTGGACCCTTTAGGTGAATGACCCTTTATTGAAATTTAGGTTGTAAGTCTGATTTGAGTGTCTTTTGTGAAGTGTGGAAATAATTATGTGGATGTATTTGTAAAAATCTGGAGCAAATGCCTAATTGCATGCTGAATGGGTATGAGAAACTGCTGCTGCTTCTGACACAGTAGCAGAGAATTTTAACCTTACTCCTGATACTTAACTGCAGTATATGGAGAGATTTGAGTCCTCCTAATGTGGTGGGAGAGAAAAGAAATCAAAAACATGTTTGACGTTTCTTTTTGGGGAACTAGGGATGCATATATAATATAGAAATAATGCAGTTTGATGCCACCTTTTATTTTCCACATGTTCTGAGTCCAGGACCTGAGGCAGCATGGAACATAGATTTAGACAGAATATTGCTATGGTTCTCAGATCTCAAAACCTGGCTCCTCTGCTTTGGTGCTTAAAGTGAGGGAGAGGAACCTCAAGTCAAGAATAATTGCATGCAATGATAAATATAAGGCAGTCATTGAAATGTCATGTTGCTTTGGAACCAGTTCTTTCCACCTATGTGCTTGCTTCTGTATCCCCAAAACATATTGTAAATATACAAATTATTTAAAAGATATCATAAGCCTGCAAATAGAAATACTGTCCAGACCTTTTGAAGAAGCAGAGTACAGCTCTAAGTCAAAGGAAACAGAACGACACAACATAAATACAAGTGCCACAGTTTCTTCATTCATTGCTTTCTTTTTATGACAGTCTTATGCTTAAATATCCCTTTGTTTAATCTCTCTCTCTCTCTCTCTCTCTCTCTCTCTCACACACACACACACACATTTTCCTTATCTCTTTAATTTTCTATTGGGCAGATCCATCAGTAGGCATCCATCAAAGCTGACCACCCAGTCTACCCTTGCTACTGCAGAAGGCACAGGTTTCAAACACTCTTGAAATGGCAATCCAATGTAACATCATTCTGTGCCTCTAACAGACTTAATTCATTCCAGACATGGTGAAGTTCTCACTTGCTTAGATCTCTTTAGCCCACACACCCTGTGCCACTGTTTGCATTCAAAATGAATTACAAGTGACTGTAGATGTTTGATCAGAAATGTGATGTTACAATCAGATCAAGAGGATTTAGCAATGCTACTAATTATTCAGTTTTACTTAAAAAAAAACCTCAAGGCAGAAATGGCATTTTGACAAGAAATCTTCTTTCTATGTTTCAAGATAAGGAGAGACTCTGCAAAGATTTGG
The DNA here is from genome assembly GCA_020142125.1 of Phrynosoma platyrhinos. Taxonomy (NCBI): domain Eukaryota; kingdom Metazoa; phylum Chordata; class Lepidosauria; order Squamata; family Phrynosomatidae; genus Phrynosoma; species Phrynosoma platyrhinos. The sequence continues at coordinate 325,969,773 of CM034701.1, forward strand.
GAATAGGATGGAAAGTCCATGTCAGTTGTTCTTCTAAGGCAGCACAACCTTTTTGGCCCCAGGGGCACATCCCATGTTAGCCAGAGGACCAGGGGCCACATGTGTGTGCAGATATGTGCATGCACACATATTACCAGGGGTGAGAAAACAAGCATTTGGGAAGCAGGACTGCTGGGGATTCAAGAAGGCCAATGATTTAATCCCCAATGACTTCAGAAGCCAGGAGACATTGTTCTCCTTCTGTGCCTATCTGATCAGTTATGCTTCAAGAGAAAATAGATGGGCTCCTTCCATTTTCAAAATGAAAGACCTCTGGCTGAGCACTACTCTCTCTCTCTCTTTCTCAGACTTTACTCTTTATTTTACTGGTAACAACTTCCTTGTTTTAGTTGTTAAAACCTCAAATTAACAACTAGCACAGTGAATGTAGATGACCACATTTGGAGTCCATCTCTATGTTCTGAGAATGTTTAAAACATCTGCCAACCATCACAAGTAATGTTTTCATAACTGCTGGAGATTTCAATAATATCTCTGACTAAATGCTGATAGGAATACTTCCCACTCACCCAACCACCCTCTCTGTAAACTCTACCCCTATGTTCACTTAACATTAAAGGTCTTTACTCCTGGGCTGAGCACCATTGAGGTTTGGTGACTTTTACATTTCCCCTATTTTCCCTAATTGGTTTTGACTAGATGTTTGCTTCTTTGCTTCTTTTTCCTCACTGGTTGTTAAGGTGGTTGGAGGAGGCATTTGTCATTGTGGCAATAGTTCCACAATTGGTAATATGGAGCATGACTAAATATGCAGCAGTTATGGAACTGCAACTCTAGGTTATAATCCATAACTGAAATGTAAGATGCCTGCCTTCTTTTCTCTCCTCCCACCCTAGGTTTGCAGAGAAGACTATCACAAAAATGACTTTGGTGAGCACAGTAAACACTCTGGCCACCCATGCTTTAAGGCAAGGATAAATAACTATGGCCTTCCAGATGTTTTTGGATAACAGTTTGCACCATTCTTTCCTACCGTCTATCCTGATGCAAGTTGTAGGTCAAAATATCAGAGAGACAGAGTTGCCCACAATTCACTTAAATCAAGATATGTTGCTAAAGGATAATCACAACATAATAACACATATACAAAAACCATCAGCTCTAAATTTGCAGTTTAATACAATAGTGTCTGTGATTTATGAATCAATCAGTTTCTTCCATGAGCAGATATCTAATAAAGTTAATTTTTTGCAGAGTTCCTGCACAATGGGAAAATGCTGCTCTGGACTGCATGAAAAAACACTCCAAGTACAAAGCACACACTCATTGCTATATTCCTTTCTATTTACACTTTTAAAGACTCTGAATCCGGAATTTTGTTACCATCATTTTGCTATACCCATTTTCCATTATTCCCAGAGCGGGTAAAGATCACCACACACACACACACTGTTTCTGTATTGATATGCATGCATCAGTACAGAAACTAAAATTGGAATCACTCACTCTTGCTAATAAATTTCAGGAAGTAATAATAAATTGAATGCCTCCCATTCAAGAAAGGTTCACTTATTGCACATTACATAAAGATTTAAATAAACTTGATGACTTTACATAGCAAAGCATAATTAATTTGATGCAGAGAAAGCATTTGACTCCTTAAATTGGTAATCTGTTAGTCTTTGTAAATTTGGATTGCCTCAGGGTAGTTCTGAAATTATCTGTGCTGTTTTTGTTGTTGTTATGCACCATCATGTCAGCTGACCTCTGGTGACCTTATTGTAGGAGACCTCCCTCCCAAAAAATTTATTCATAACAGGTTTGCCATTGCTTTTCTCTGAGGCTGTGGCATACCAAACCACCCAGTTTTCCATGACTGAGCAGGGATTTGAACCCTAGAATCCCAGGCTCCCATTCCAACACTCAAACCATTCCACCACATTGGCTTCCTTTAGATCCTATACATCTCCTATATGTTGCAAATGATAACTATGGAACCCACTCAAGTCTCTTTTATTTAGGAAATGCACAAAATGGAGTTGTTCCATTTCCCTCTTCTTCCCTTCCTCTCTCTGTCTGGTTTATATTTGATCTATGTTTGGAACTTTTGGCATGCATCACGAGATAGAAGTCAATATCTTGTGCATGGAGAAACTGACTGTAGCACAATGTTGTAGATGGATAATATGTTGCTATTCACTAACAAGCCTGAGTCTTCCATGCAAGATATAATAAAATTAATACATTTAGCACACTTTCTAGATATACTTCCAACTGGCCAAAATCCATACTAATATGCCAGGGTGTTGCCATACTGTCTGGTTCATTTGCCAATTGGCAATTGTAATTGTGGCCAGAGGCTATAATTACCTTCGAGTACAGATCCCTGAATGCATTGCTTAGACTATTAAACTTAATTTAATTTCACTTAAAGAGAAATATCCTTTGACTAAGAAAGATGGAACTGACTTACCTTGATCATTGGGAGGGGGGAAATCAATATATTCAAGATGAATATCTTGCTATATGCAACTTACATTTTTTGTTGTATCCTTTATATTCCCACAGGGAATTTCCTAAATTCAGGTCAAGCCTAAATTCAACTGCTAGTCTAAACTAGAGCAGGCCCATTGAATGAATGGGATTTATGTGTGTGTTGACTTACCACACAGCTGTGGCTAAGTCATGTTGGTGTATTCCTGTGCTGCTTGTGGTGGTGAAGGAGGTTCTTCTTCTTAATTTTATTTATATCCTACCTTTTTTAAATGAAGCTCATATTGATTAAAAATACAAAATGTTAATTGAAAGCATTTTTAAAAAATATGGATATATTATGGATATTTTTAAAAAGAAATAAAAACAGTACAATGCAGTATAAAAAAGCCATTTTCCCATAAAATTTCTTTTATTACAGTACAGTTGCACTTTTTCCAGGACTGTGCACTAGTGATGTGAGAAGGTAGACTTAGGGGCTATGCAGAAGGGCAGCTCTGGGCCGCCCTGCTTAGCGGCAGATCGGGACTGTGGCAACCCTGAACGCCAAAATGCAGCTCCTTTTAGGCGTGGCAAAAGTCTGCCCTGAGAGCCAGCGCTGTGGCTCTTCCATGCACTTTCAGCACAGTGTGTCTGCACGCTGCACCGGGAGGGCATCCTAACTGCGCTTTGCAAATGGGCACGTAGCACTCACACAGCGTCAGGACAGAGTTGGGATGGGGTGGGGCGGCCGGTGTGCGGCTGCCCCGAATCCAGCTCCACCCCCAGGCCAGCCCTTTAGGCTAGTCTGCAACGCCCCTAAAGGGCCTTCTCATACTACAGTTATAGCATTATGATTCTGCTTTAACAGATGGTATCACTTGGGTTGGCATCATCCAGTGTGGTAATTCATAGTTTTACTCCCCCTCCCATTGACCTCCTCCCATATCATGCCATACAGAATCCTTCGTTATGTTTTTTGTACTAATGTTACTCATAAATTATAATTCCTGTATATCATTGAATGTAATGGTAATAGTTGTGACATAAATAACTAGCAAAATCAAAATTATACCTTTAAATTACAATGTCATATGCACATCACAAATTACATTATTATGTGTACATAATTTCATGTAGCTAAAGTGAAAATTTGGTAAGATGTAATGTTTTAAAGAAAAATTTTAAAATATAAAAAATATTTTAAAAATTAAAAATATTTTAATTTTAAAATGTATTTTTAAAACCCCAGGCCTCTCCTTCTCCTCCCACTGTGCCTTGACCCACTCACACAATCTTTTTTAATGTTTTAAAGGGATGCAGGCAAAATCCATACCCCATTTCTACCCAAAGGCAGATGTTTGGGGAGCAGTGGTGTCAACACAACCTCTTGGGGTGTCACCTGGTGTGGTCCACATCCCCAACCCCCCCTTCATGTTGCCCCTGTTTTAATAGTCATAGCAACATCCCATAGAATTCTGGAATTTACAGTTTAGGGAGCAGTATTTAAGAATTCTCAGCCAGAGAGCACTAGTGCCTAACCACACTACAAATTTCAGGAATCCACATGATGCAGCCATGGCAGTTAAAGTGGAATCATAGCACTATAAATGGGTGCTGTGAAGGGACCCAAATTCTGACCTACCTATTTCTCTGTTGTCTTGATTCTTTCATGGCTGCACAATCTGTGGCCTTTTTCCCCTTCCTGCTGCCATGTAAGCCAATGCAGTAATGAGACTGTTGTAAGAACACTGTCTAACGACTTTATATTTATACTTAGAGAATAGTAAAAAAATCTTGATTAGAGGAACTTCTTTCCAGCAACAAAACATTTTACATAGCCATCCTACAGATTATAATCCCCCATTCATCATCTAGATACCTATATTCATGCTTATTTGTCTTGATCCAGTAAGAGGAGATCAAAACATGGAAACATGTTCTGCATGTGCAGCCAACCTCCTTGCACACACACATTTGTATGAGGAGGCTGCAGGGAAGATGATTCCTTTCTTTCAAGCTTTGGGACTATTTACCCATTGTTCACAGTGATCCAGAGGTCTGTGAGCACAACTGATGTCCTTGCTCTTCTGCTTGCTTCAGGTGCATTATATGAGTGTTTCCATACTATCCAGATAGCTAGGTTTTACAAGCATTCTAGGCATGCCACCCAGCACCTGTATGGACTATCATTTGGCCCTGATTCCAATCTCTCTCTCTCTCTCTCTCTTTTTTTTTTTTTTTTTGAAAAAAAAGGCTCTAGTTCTTGTATAAGCTGAGATATGGAGCAAAATGAGGAGGCACTGTTCTGTCAAATTGTAAGAAGCAAGTCCAACTGAAAATTTCAGGGATGAAGCAAGTGAGAGTAAGCAGTGTGAGCAGCAGAGTGCAAGAAGGACAGGATGAGTGTACCATGAGTTCAAGGTGAAGGAAGGGAGTAAGAGAGATGCGAGAGCAAGCAGTGTGAGTGGCAGAGTACAAGAAACAAAGAAGGGGAATGCTTCAGAGATGCAAGCTGAGGCAAGGAAGGAAGTATGAGGAAATGGGAGTAAGAGCTGCAAGATGTGGAGTGCAAGAAGCAAGGGAGGAGTGGGCTACAAGACAGTGAGGCGAGGTGAGGGAGTAGGAGAGAGGAAGCAGTGTAAATGGCAGAAGGAGTGCATTGCAAGGAGACAAGAAGAGATAAGGGAGGGAGTGGGAAAGAGGGAAGGAGTGCATTGCAAGGAGACAAGAAGAGATAAGGGAGGGAGTGGGGAAGAGGGAACGCTAAGGAGATTGACTGGTGAAGGACAAGAAGGGATAGACAAGAGAGTGAGTGATGTGAGTAGAAGAGCACAAGAAGCAAAGAAGAGGCACATTGCAAGTGTTCAAGGGGAGGGAACAAGTATGAGAGTAGCAAGGGAGGGATGCAAAGGAGGAACATATGATGAGGGTGCAAGAAGAAAGAGAGAAAGTAGAAGGGAAAGCGAGTGGTGTGAATAGCTGACTTCAAGAAACATTATGAAGGTGCAAGAAAAGTTCTGACAGTGAGTAGGGAGGGAGGGAGATTGCGATGAATCGGAGGGGAAAGAGTGAAAGAAACGGTGAAAAGGTGGCACAGTGAAGGGAGCAACACAAGGTAGGCATGATAAGGGACAACATGCAAGAGACAGAGATGTGGTGTCACCATGTGAAAGAGGGAGGGAAGAGGGTAAAAATCCAACTCCAGAATGCAAAGAACAAAAGAGGGGAGGGCATGGCAGAAGCATAAGGTAGTTCCAGGGATGGGTAGGGATGAGCTGGAGCAAATTAGAAGCACAAGGAGGCAAGGTGGCAGCAGCAGCAGAGGTCCACCAGGAGGAGGGGAGTAGGGTAATTTGTGCTCCAGCACTCTGCTTCTTGAGGCAGCCCCTTCATGATACTGCTCTAAGGAAAGAAGGAGCTGTAAAAAGTGATGGGAATCTTCAAATTTGGGGAAATCTAAATGCTAAGAAAGAAAAGATAACTTTTTAAATGGCCTAATTCCACATCGTATGGGCAATTGAATTGTTTGCTCACACATATGTGCATAAGAGGAATACCATTATCCTTTACAGTGTAAACTCCTTTAAAGAAACAAAAAAGCACACACAATAGACAGTAGAAAGAATTTATGTTGAAGAGCAATACAAGGATGATGTTAAATGAGGGATGGGTGCTTGAAACATTTGCCATGTTGGGTTGGTACTTGTTGCAAAATACTTTTCCTTACACCAAGGAATATCTTGCAAATTGTTTGACAGGTTAGCTGTGTTGACCTTTTGCAGTAAAACCAATATCTCTTATCTACCCTTAGTTAGCCAACAGTATATCCTCTTAAGTACCAATCTGGCATATGATTTAGCAGACTGAAGCTCACTTCATCAATGTGCAAAGAGTTGCATCAATTGGCAGATACTTATACACGTGGTTGGACTTGGATGATACAATTAGTGAGGTTAGACAGAATGGAAATGGATAAGTGCAAAGATTTATCATTACATTAATGGGCATTAATAAACAGCAATTGGGTAGGAGATCAGACATCCTACCATAGATGAGTTGTCCAGCATGTACATTTTGATGGAAAGTCAAATAGATGAAATCATGTTAGAGCATACTGTTGAGATTTTGGTTATAATAAAATATTTAATATGCATTTGAAGGAAATCAGACCATGCTTGTTTACTTCAATTGCTGCTGTTTGTCCTTACTTTCCTCCACACCTTGTCCTGTGAAACAGACAGCAATCAATTTCAGAGCCTCCTGTGGTATTTTCTTGTGTTTGCCGATTTTTGCCATCAATGAAAAACTGATGGCAAAAAAAAAATTATGATCTAATGAGAACACTGCTAGAAGTGGCTGTGCATCACAAAATGTTAATATTATTGTTGTTCTCTTATTTCTCCTACACTAGATATTTACATATCCACTTTACATGGTTTCCATCTCCCTATTAATCACCACAGCCCTGGAATTGCTGAAAGCTAGTGGTGGCCCATGCTTCCAATATAAATTCTATGAACAATCAAAGTTGGGTTTCCCTGCTCCAAGTCCATCACTTTAAGTTTTACTCTATATTGATTCTCTCAGATCAGTTGTAAGTATGAAAAATGGCATGAAATTTGAAACATGCTGGATGAAAAAAAGGTAACAATTAATGTGTTCAATTTGCATAATTAGAATGCAAATTAGGTGCCCAGCTCTCATAGCTGGTTTCATTGTATCAACAGTCCTGTGGACTGGAACAATTTATTCCAGTAGAGCTGAACACAGCTAACCAGCAACAGACTCTAGCTGAAATGAAACATTAGGCAGATATGTTTAGGATCTCATTACTAACTGCCTGTTTCATTTTAAAGAAATAGAATGCTCTGTATATAAAATATTACCAAGGCAAACTTGTGAGTCTGTCTTGCTAAATATCTCAGTAAACAAGTTTTCCAGTGCAATGCAAACAAAAACATGAAACCTTTGGACATCTTGAGCACAGCTGGTCTAGAATTCTTGTGTACTTTTGGAAGGATGCCACCCAACTCATTGTTCACCACTGAACAGAATCTACATATATGAGTTTCACATGTGAAAGGGTGTATATTTATTTAAAAGATGTTGATTTTTTTTATTATTATTGCATAAGAATGTAGGAATGAATTTTTGGTGGGAAAATGTGTGCTCCATAACTATAAGAAAATGTTTGAAAAGTAAAGATATGCAGCTCAATCACATTTATATGTAGATAAAATATTCCTTTGCTTACCCTGCACCATTATTCCTTGGAAGGAAGGTACTACAAATTTCATTGGCTCTTACTTTTAATTAAGTGGGCTTATGGCACATATGAACCACTGTGGGCGTGTATCTGTTAGTTCAAATAGAACTTTGGTTCAAAACAGGGTACAGTTGCCCCTTCGTTTTCATGGGGGATCCATTCTGGACCCCGCCTCCCCGCTAAAACAGAAACACATATATTCAAGCCCCATTGGTTTAAATGGTCACGCACTCCCGCATGTGCCATTTTAGTCAATGGGGCTCACCTCTCCGTGAATAATCAAGACCACAGATTTCAAATCCACAAAAATGGAGGGGTGACTGTATCTTTCCTTGCCTAAGAAAACACTGTGAAATTCATGAAATTCACCATAATTCGACAGACAGTGCATACACACATACAAGAAATAGGAAAACACTTTTTGTTTTTGTTCTTAACTTTTGTCCTCCAGATGTTTGGGACTTCAGCCACATGGCCAGTGATCAAGGATTATGGGAGTTGAAATCTAAAGCATCTGGAGGACAAAAGATTGAAAGTCATTGCTCTAGGAAACTGAAAGTGTGAGGTTGCCACTGACACTCTGAATCAATAGATGACCTTGCTACCAGAGTTTACCCAGATTCTGTGCCCATTGCCCTCATGGTTGTTTCCATAATTAGTTGACCCAGAAGCAGTTTCAGCTAATCTCCCAATTCTTGCCTGTCCCAGCTCTGTGGCACTTGAAGGATGCAGGCCCAGAACAGATGGGCCAAATAGAGTGGCTGTTGGCCACTTCAGGGCTGTGGCATTTAGACAACGCATGGCCCCAAAGTGGCTAGAAGCCACTCTGAGGCTGTCTGAGGCAGTTCAAAGCCACCACCAAAATATGTGGATTCAATCCACTCCTTCCAGTGGCTGTTTGGGACTGCCACCACAGCCTGCTTCAGGAGTGGAATGTGCAGTCACTGTGGTCTTGGAGCGATCATGGCTGGAGTGACTGGAGATCACTCTTTCATACCCGTCTGCTTCACCCCCCAGGTTCAGGTTTGGGCCCTAACATTTCAGGGAATGGGTTGCTGCTGTCTTGGCAACTCTACCTGATCCTTGGCAGTTGAGCGGTTCATGGCCTAGCTGTGCATTCTTTACTCCCTTTTCTTGAAGATAGCAGGTATTTTCACTTATTGTGCCTTTGAGAAAAAGAGCTCCAGAAACATTGACGCATTCTGTGCTTGGTAGCCATTGAACAACCAATCTGTGCACATGATTGGGTACTGGATTTTATTATATGGATTGTGGGTTTTTTATTATTGTTATGATTTTATATATTGTATTTTTCTATATTTCTCTGTAATCTTCTTTAAAATTTCTTTAAAATTATAGAGTTTATGCTCCTGTGAGATGGCCATAAATATCTAAGAAAAATATTTAAGAAAGAAGTCAGCACTTTCACCCAAATATAATCCTGAGAGTCCCTCACAACAACTATGACAGTTGAAGCTGTTTTAAAATCAATTTGGTATTTTTGTAATAGAATCTCATATTTATTCTGCCTAACATGTTGTTATATATGAGTGCTAGATATGCTCCCCATTTTTGCATGTGTGCACACATACAAACACACTTAAGCATCCAGCCTGGTACAGCAGTCGGATATATAGTTGCCCCTCCCAATTCATGGGGAATTCATTCCAGACCCCCCCCCCATGAAAATAGAGGCTCGCAAATATTCAAGCCCCATTGAAACTAATGGCACACATACACCATTTTAACTATAGCTACATGTCCCTCCCCACAAAGTGCGAGACCGTGAACTCAAAGTCCATGAATGGGGAGGGACAACTGTAGAAGATTATTAAGTATTAAGTCTTTTTTGAGGATATATTAGGAATATAGAAAGTTGTCTTATGCTGACTCAGGCCTGAACTCACAGTGGCTGGCAATGGCTTGCCAGGAATTCAAAACACCAACTGAACCAGAATGTGGGCGATAATAAGACAATACAACAACAACACCCCCATATTCACAGGTTTCACTTTTGTGAATTTAATTATTCACTGATGATTTGCTGCCACCTCTGCTGCTGCCCTATACCATTTTTGATAGGGACTACAAGCTTTGCGAGACTACGGAGATTATTGCACCCAAATTTAAAAGCGGATATTATCACACATGCTGGTGACTGGGCAAGTGCAACCAGGCTGCATCCCAGACCTCAGCCACACTTATCCCATGGCTTTTCAAAAACAGCAGGGTCTCATTTTTAAAAAGCTGTGGGATAAGCATGGCTGGGGTCCGGGATGAGACTGGGTTGCACTCGCTCGGCTGCTGACATGTGCAATAACATCCACTTTTAAATTTAAATGCAACTGCTGTAAGTTGTGTTATACTGGGTGCAATCTCCTAAGAGATGTGTGGTGAGGTTTGTAAGTCCCAGTTAAAAATGATGCAGGACAGCAGTGGTGGTGGCAACAATCCCTGCCAGCCACCAGCTTCTGCTTGGCAAAGGAACTCTGCTGCCTTGAAGGTATCCATGGTGGATTGAATCAATGGATCATTCTGTATGTGTGTGTGTGTGTGTGTTAAATATAGTTTGGGGCAAGCTACTAGAGTTATGTGTAGTTTTTCCACTTTTTTGGTGGTCCTGCACCCTTAACCCCAACAAGTATGGAGGGCTAACTTTAAATAGTTAATAGATAATTAATAAGAGAGTAAATAATTTTGTGAGAAAGGAGATTATTGAATTACCTTTGCTCCCAACATAGATGCAAGATGTCTCCTTAAGAAAACGTATCTTATTGCATTCACCTGTTGCCTGTATGTAAGCCTGTATGTGAGCCGGCCTTCTGCCACAGCTTTTCAAGAACAGGAAAATCCTGTTCATGAAAAGATGTGGGACAAGCCCGGAGATTCCCAGCTTTCCTACGGGCTGCCTGCTCATGTCGATGCCGGGAGCAAAGCTAATGTACTAATCTCCAAAGTTAAAGGACACAGAGCAACAGAAGCCTATAGGCAATATAATACAGATGAATACCATCATTTATAAGGCCATATACAAGAAATGACAATTACACAAACAATGTATGACATTTGAAAGAATGCAGATATAAAACAACAGCCATTTCAATATTGCTAAATAGTTCAAAACCAGGTATGGAGTTCCATAATGAATGATGAAGGCATATAAATATTCCAAGTCCATTCAACCCTACATGTGAATAGGATGTCAGGCTTTCAGACGGGTGTTTGTCCCAGTGGCAGCTGAGGTTTTCCACATCAATGAGGTGTTAAACCTGCTCCAGGTTTGCATTAAAAATTTCAAGGATGTATCCAAGCCTTTGAGGGTGTTGAATATCTTTCTTAATGTTCAGACCAAGGGCCCAAACAGACGGGCCAAAAAAAGCTGGCCTCTGCATGGGTTGGTGGCAATTAGATGATGCATGCCATCCAGACATGTGGAAGATGTGCCAAAGCTGCACTCAGGCCATGGAAACCCTGTCAGGGATGATGGGAGTTGTAGCTCTTCACTTCTAGCTCTAACTCACCACCTTGTTATGCAGCAGAGCTGACCAGCTTT
>CM034701.1:326003762-326033974 GCA_020142125.1 Phrynosoma platyrhinos
CATCATCTGAATGCCTCCTAGATCTTTTAGCACTATAGATCCATTTCTGCTTTCTTGTATTGTAATATCATATTTGAACCAATTCTTTGATGGTCTAAATCTGCTCAACATGGCTTCTTGTGGGGACATCCAACCTGGTAATCCCTGGTAAAAGTTTACCTTTGTCTTCTCCCACATTTTCAACAGTGCTCTTCTTAATATATGATGAACAAAGCCTTGATGTACTTTAGCTTTGTCATACCAAAGGTATGCGTGCCAGCCAAATCTTAGATCATGGCCCTCCAAATCTAGTAGTCTTATATCTTTAACCTTTATCCAGTCTTGGATCCATGTTAATGCACTTGCTTGAAAGTATAGCTCCAAGTCCAGCAAGTCACAGCCACCATTTTCCTTTTTGTCTATCAAAATTTTCCATTTAATACGAGACTTTTTCCCTTCCCATATAAATCTTTTTAGTTCTCAATTCCAATTTGAGAAGGGTTTGGTGTTGTAAATGATTGGCAAATTAGCAAAAAGGAAGATAAACTTAGGCAGCACAAACATTTTAACTGCAGCAATTTGGGAGTAGAAACAAAGCCAGAAGAATGTCTGTTGGTGACAAGGTCCATGTTTAAGAGAAACTTCCAGATGTCTCTTATGTGTTCTGGACTGTGACCTTTTACTCTGAACTTCAGCACATTTATTTGGAACTATGTTCTAGCAAAGATTAAAAGAGTTGGGAACAGGTGTACATTGGATCCCCTTTATACACCTTATCAGGGCTCTCTGAATGTAGCAAAATGCTCATCACTAAGCTGATCTCTGAATTATCCAAAAACCTAAGTGTTTTGGAAGTGAACCTGTTTCAAATGTGCTCAGCTTGTATTATTTGATTCTAGTTATTAATCAGGTGGGTTGTCTGGTTTTTTTGAAAAGTAACAGAATGATTGATTCGAGTTCTCCAGTGTCTTTGGTTCTTTGTTCATGCAACAGATGGAGGTTGTGCAATTAAACACACATGCATTGAATAACAGCAACATTAAGGTCTGGTGTAAGTTACATTATAGAGAATGGGAAAGTTATCTCCACTCCCTTATCTCTTCTGGCAGAAACTCAAGGCTGAATCTCACCTTACAGTTTCTATTTAGGAATGGAAACAGATCCCTAACTGCAAAACAAACTTAATATAAACTTTTTTTCCCCTATCTCTTCACCTTAAGAACATTTTGTCATTGGATTTTATATAGGTTTAGTTCTTAATGGACATGTTCAACATTCCATGTTGAAATATTTATAGTGAAAGCTTGATGTTTAAAAACACACAGAATGCTTGGCTTCTCATTAATTATTAAGATTGTATACATGTAAAATATCTGGAACAACACCTCTGCCCATATCTTCTTGCCCATGTGTTAACATGACCTGATGATGTCCTTCTTCTAGTATCACTCATTGGAGAAATGCACTTAAATTATGCACTTTGGTGTCCACAGAGTTTTGGAATCCTCTCCCAAGAAGATACAATTGGTGCCTACTTTACTTTCTTTGGGATACCAAATCAAAATGTTCCATTTACCCAGATATTTTAAATGTTTTTAACTGATCAGTTTGCTTATTTGCTGGTTGAATAATTTTCATTCCTGCAGAATAATTCATGCAGAAGCAGAATAAATTATGCACATTAGTAAAAAGCCAAATCTGCTTTATATTCATGATTCATTCAAGTAGTGGAATACATCTTTCCATGGTTCAGAATCTGAGGTGTCCTGAGACTATTTTAATTAATTCTAATTCCAAAGCATACTGGACAGAAAACACAGTGTAAATCTCTTTTCTGGCATTAAAGTACCAAAAGGGATGGGTGAGTGGGATATAATTCTTTTATGGGAAATCTTTGTCATTGTTTTGGCTGCTATTAGAGGGAGAGTCCAGTATGTCTAATTATATGTTGAACTTCTTACTTCTCTGGAATCAGTGACAAGAAAGAGGTTTTGCTGTTTGATTTCATACCAAGACATTGATAAAGTTCTCCTAGGGAGATCTGATGATGCTTGTTGCTAATCCCCCAGCCCTATTTACTGATATGTTACATTGTCCTTCCTCTGTGCCCGTATGCATATAAATACCAAGTTTATGAGTTTTGTATCTGGCCAGTTCTCTACATTGATTCCAAATGCTGTTGGGATGTCCATTGTAAAGAATGGATGGGCTCATATTGGCTGATTAGTACTGAGATGTCTTCCGGGTAATATTTATTTTATTTATAAAGTATCCTGAATATTCTTTCTCTCTTTTTGGCATGGGAATGTCTCCCACTGTCCATCTTCTGCATGTCACCATATCTGTCACTTTCCTGCGGGGAATTACTAATGGACTGAGATTGCTCCCTTCCCCTCACTTCCCTTTCAAGCCAGTCATGGCCATCCTCATAAATCTGCCAGAAAGCTGACAGCCAGACTGCAAAAAGCTCACAAGAGCTGGGCAAAACTGAGTGAGTTTCCTTATGTTCTGGTTCTTCCCAAGACAACCATTGATTTAGGAGGTAGAGCATCCTTTTTATTTATTTAAATTATCCCTCCCCCCCCCCAAAAAAAAAAGTGGATCTAGAAGCTGAATAGAGAGTAGGGGCAGACAAATGTATTAGAGTTATCCATCTAAGGTCTTCTGGGTCAAAACAGCACCAGGTGCTGACAGAGAAATGGATATACTTTCAGCTTAAAGACAGAAGCACCATCAGAAGTCATTCAGTCCTCTCTGAATAGGGAAAGCCTTTGTAGAAGGAGAGTCAGAGCTTGGAAGCATTCCCTTTTCAGACTACAACTCACATAATGCACACACACTCACAAATATGCACCAGCAACCATGGTGCCATGCTCGTTTGGGGAATTGTAGTGCAAAAAATGATCCTGGAGTCACAGTGGTGAAATGCCTGTACTGTATTGAAAGCTTCTTCATAATACAAGCATGCACCTCTGAGAAAGAATGTCTAGGAACACACCTACTTTGCTAACTGAGGTATACTTGTAAAAACATTACAGCTCTCCAGAGACATGTCAAAAGTAAGCACATGCTTAGGTGGGATACCAGGATTGCCTGAATCAATTTTGTTATATCCCTCGGATATGAAGTATCATTGAAAACATCAAATGTACACGTTCTTATGAAATCCTCAGAATTACAGCAGCAGAGTCTTTCTGTGTTTGACAATAAAGGATTCAATCCACAATTTGAAAGCAGTTGGGAGTGAACAAACTGAAAGAATAAACAAAACATTTATAACATTGTAAACAAAAATATTTAACTTTTAATTAATTAATTAATTAATTAATGCTCTATCTTTCTTCCCGTATGGGACCCAACTCAGCTCATAAATGGAGTTAAATCAAAATACAGTTACAACAATGGCTAATACAAAAATGTTTTAAAAGTTAAATAAACAATCATATTATAAACATGAATTTAAAACAACTTTTAAAAGGCAGTTAAAAGATGATGATGATGGTGATGATGATAATGACAAACATACAAATACAACACTTTTCCATTTAAAGACCTTCTACAACAGAACACTAAAGGCCTGGGTCAACAGAAATGAATTTTATCTGTTGGCAGAAAGAGCAGAGAGAAGACCAATCTAGTTTCTTCTGGGAGGAAATGCCAGTCTAGGAGCAGCCACCAAGAAAGCTCTCTCCCAGATACTCACCAACATGTCTGCGATTGTAGTGGGACTGAGATGATAAAATTCAGGCAGACTCTTATTGAATGAAGTCTTTCACATAGGAGCTTATTACACCACTAAAAATCCTGGCTTACCTCTCCAGAGTTGAATTTTAATTCGGGAGGCAACTGGGTCCTATCACACATGTTTTGCTGCTGAATCCACCAGCTCATGTCCCAGGAGCGCTTCTCCAGCCACTTTTCAAAGTCAGAAGTTTTACAACTTTGAAAAGCAACTTGCTGGGTGCTCCTGGGACCCAGGCTGCAGCCGGACTGGACTCTGCTGGCCAATTGTTATAGGACCTGGCTGCCTCCAAAATTAAAATTCAACTCGGGAGAAGTAAGCCAGTTTTTTTTTTTTTTTTTTTTTTTAGCAGTGCAATAAACACCATAATCTGGACCCAAGTCTTAATTTGATCACCCTATAGTTTAAATCCAGTTCCTACTTCCACCTAGAGTACAGTGACTGAACCAATGGAAACTTGTAAATCAACACTTGTTTAGAGTCCATTGATTCAGGGGGTTCTTTTCTAGTTGGGACTAACAACTGAATTTAGGTCATAGTGTACCCTTGTATGTATCAGACAAGGAGCAAGAAATAAATCGAACTTGAGAAAGTTACTTTTTCAGATTCCAAATCCCAGAGGAGCAATAAGAAGGCATAGTTTTTCTGTTGAGCTCATAGTACCCTTATGCCTGTTGCTATGTGCTTCTTCTAGAGCCTAGCCATTGCATGATGTCAAGCTACTGATGTATTTACAACAAACCCACTTCAGTTAAACTAATTTCAAGGGGAACTGCTGGTCTATACACATTTTTTTTAATTTAGGGATTATGCTTTGGTGTCTATGGTGGGGATAAAATGGAGCACTTTGTCCAAACACACAATATCCATGTTTGATTGTCACTGTGTTCTTGCTTCATCCTCATGCCACTGCTGGGATGGTGCCATTGGTGATAATTCTCACAGCAAAATGCATGAAGCAAAGTGCCTGTCAAAAATTAAAAGTGGTCCTCATCTTTCAGTAAAAATCCATCCCCAAAAGCCAGTTGAAATCTAGTAGGCAGCTGATGAAACTTGTTCTGGTGAAATTTCCATGCAAACTTCCAATTCTAGTACAGTGATCTATTAGATCTCTCAAGAACCAATATGTGATATGTAATAATGGCCCTAACATGAGGGAAATAAGTACAAAGCCCATTGAGGAATACAAGCCTCTGGGCTTGTCTAAAATATATCTTGGGATGCTGGTCAATATCCCACTTGTGTTGCTCTGAAAGTAACACTCCAAAGGAAGAAGACACTAGATTAGTGGATGCTCATTCAGTTTAGAATAACTCATCAAGCCAGCCCAGCTTTAAACAGCCATCTGTACACAAAGGAGGAGTTTTAAATTTCCTTTTATGAAGAGTGACAAAATGATGTGGCAGAGCCCCTCTCATTTCACCCCTCCTACACACATTGTAGCACATAAAACGCTGTCTTGTTTTGATGAGAACAAAAGAAAAATGAGTCAAACCACCAAGAGAATTCCCTAGACAAATAAATCTGTAGCTAAACATTCCAGTGGCATTTTCCACAGGGATCTGCAGGGGAGGCTAAAGAAGCACGGCTGGCCAAAGAGGTGCGGGTGGCCTGGAAGATTTCCAGAAACCCCCAATTCTCATCCCCTCCTCTTGTCCCTTTGCTACCCACTCCCTCCCACATTCTGCACCATATGTTGAAAAGGATATCTTAGCCCCGACCCCACCCAATTCTGGAAAGCGGCTGGCTCAAAACCACAGCAGAAAGTGTGCAGAGGGATTTCAAAGAACTGGCTCATGAAAGATCTTTTTTAAAAAAGATCTTGAGCATGTTAATGCCCACATAAACTTGCCCAAAAGCATCTTTCCTTCTTTGCCACCTTATTTCCTCTTTGAGAAGGCCTTATGATGAGAAGGTGTGCCTAGCTGTATTTATCTGAAATCAGCAGGCTAGTCCTCCAAGAAAAAAGTAAGAGAAATGCCAAGATGTAGAAATAAACTGATCCTTCAAAGCAAACTGATGGTTGGGGTGGAGGGTGGAGGAGGATGTATTTTATAAATCTTCCAAAGCTGAGACAATCCTCACCAAGGCAGAATCCATCACTGTTTTGTAACTGCTTTCAGCTTTTAATTATTTTGCTGCAATAATCCACAGAGCCACTGCATCTTTTGTCAATGATTATTTATTTATTTGTTTATTTATTTGTTGACTCACCCCCCCCTCTCTCCCACACTCACACACACACATACACAAACACTATCTCTCCCTCTCTCTCATATGCACATAACTTTGTGTTCAGGCTCCCAAATGATCCAATACTGTGCAAGGAAATTTTCCTGGGCTTGACATTTTCTTCCTCCTTCCTTTTGGAGGAAATAAAGTGCAAAAATAAGCTGTCTGTGAGTAACTGGGAGCAGAATGCAGGCAGTTCTTAAAAGAGAGAGTGAGAGGCAGTCCTATTTGGGGGGCCCCATTGGCTAAAGGGTATGGCACAGGCACTCTGAAGTGAGGGTTTAATGAAGTAGCCTGTGAGAGAATGGAGGGGATGGTCCCCGCTGTACAGATGGCTCTTTGTCACCACTGACACCTGCCATCTGCTTGTTTGTCTAAATGATGTTGGAGGGGGCATCTCGAACTCCCAATCTGCTACACTGCCTCCACCGGGCTCCGGTGACCCCCTGACCTCTGTGTCAGACAGGTCCAGAGAGTTTGTTCTTTCAGTTCAATGGGTTCTTCCTTCCCTCATGTTTACAGCCTCTTCCCAGCCTCTGATATTCACAGCAGCAGCTCTGCCAGGAGGAACAGCAGCAGCTGCCTTTGGTCCAACTAGTTGGGCTTCCTGGCCTCCCAGTTCCTGGCTCCCCATCCCTCACACAACACAAACACACATACACAACACTTCATCTCAGTATGTAGGTATAAATCTGGTCTTCATACATATGGAAAGCAGAGAGAAAAAGAAGGACAATTTGAAATGCACAAAAGACGTATCAAAGCATACACGACAAAGGAGGAATTTGCACCTTGAATTCCGCATATTTTTTCAGATATTAAAAAGAAGAAGAAAAGGAAGAAGAAGCATCCAGTGAAAATCCTGTTGTTTTTCAAATTTACTTGAAAGGAAGTGTGAGAAACCTTTGTTCCATAACATAAAAAGAACTTGAGGAAAATGTGAACATCAGAGAAGCACTTGATGCACCAACAGTATCATTAGAGCAATTGTATTTGATGCTTACGACTCATCTTAAGGGCTTATATTATTTACCCAAAGAACAAACATGTATAAGAGGATGCCCAGCACATTGTCAACTAGAAATTTAGGAAAGCTGTTTATAAAATGATGGATGTTTGTGCATAAATAAAATGCATATATGGTAGCTTTGTATAATGAGTATTTTATTTGGTCTTCAACAATATAAAGAAGCTTTTTTTTAAAAAAACCAAAAGTTTTAACATTTTTTTAAGTATATTAACAATAATGATCTGTGTTGACATTTCCTGAGGCTATGATAGAGTTGTTTAACATGGCCAATATTCCAGTGGATTATTATGAAAAAATTGTTATTAAAAACTAGAGTCTATGTTTGCCTTTTTCTCCCTCCTAACCCATTTTCCTTTCCTATTAGACTGTAAGTCTGAAAGTGAAGATTGTCTTACCATTGATCACTGTTAACTGCTCTTGGAGCCATTTTCAGCTAAAGAAAAATGGAAACTCCTTCAAATAAAACCCAATGCAAAACAATTGAACTCACACATTTGAAACTTGAAAGAGAAAAGAACAACTTGGCTAAATACTGTTGCATCTCAGAGCATCTTCTTATACATATCTATTCAGAAGTACGTTCCACTGACTTATTCCTAGGTAATCATGTTTTTTATAAAAGTCATAAATCTTGGCCTTACTGGAAGTAAATCCCATACGACTGTACTTTTAGCCATGTAAAGCAGGGTGGGAAACTGCAGGTGGGGCAGAGGAAAAATCTGCCTCCTTGCTAACCTGATGGCCTATTATGGCATGCCTAACACAACTGGAAATTACATAGCATCACTTCTAGTTTCAATATTGGCTGGTGTGGGGGTACTGAGGGGAGATATGCATTATTATTGTTGTTGTTGTTGTTGTTGCTATTATTATCATCCAACACCTCTGCATATGCAACCGGGGTGGCTTACAACATTAAAATACAGTAAAAATACAATACATCCCAAAACCCGTCCACCCCTTAAAACAGGGGTAGGCAGCCTTTCCCCTTTAAGGGCCAAGGGACTTCAGCTCCCAGAAGTCTCAGCCATGTTGGCCAATAGTCCCATGTTGGCCAATAGCTCCTGGGATTCTGGGAGCTGAAGTCCCTCGGCCCTTAAAGGGGAAAGGTTGCCTACCCCTGCCTTAAAATAATATTAAACAATGGAACACTTTAAAACATACTTAAATAACACATAAACAGATGACAAAATAATTGCGGCAAAGATTAAAGGAAAAAGATAAGCTGACTCTTGAAAGCAGTTTTGAGATGTTTGGGGTTTGCTGATCAAATAAAGCACCACCACCCCAGGGGGGGGGGAAAGTGGTGGCTTTTCAGGCCTTGAGAACTGTGTACAGTCCATGGCCCACTTCTAATGTAATGATATCTGTATTGACTGCATGTGCAAAACTGGCACTGCATAGCACAAGGCACTTCAGGAGGTGGGACACTGTCTTGAGTGTGGTGACACTTCTATTCCTATAGTAAACATAATGTCTGAGTGATGACGTGTAGAGGATGTGTAGTGAGAATGTGCAAAGAAAACTGAGAACACAGCATTTGTGATTCACACTGTCAAGGACAGCCTGTTCACAACTAAGCTACTGTACTGGAGCCTAGCATGTACATGACAATCGGAGCCAAGGTCAACCACCTGGTATGGAAGGGCTGCAGACACTTGAGGGTCAACTACAGCTGATTCCCCCCTGCCTTTGCAAAACAACTTTTGTTTGTTTGTTTTATTTAATATCCAACCTTTATCCCAGTAGGGCCTCAAGTTGGCTAATAACCACAATTAAAATAGAATATAGTTGAAATCAATCATAATAATCAACGGCAGCAACAACAGTTAAATAAACCAACATATTAAGAACAGCACTAGTTTAGAAACAATTTAAAAGCATTTAAAACATTACAAAAAGATACTCTGGTTTCTCTTCAGATATTATAAATCTTTTGCCTTTTACTAAAACAAAACAAAAAGGGCGAAAGTACAGCACCCCCATTAAAAAGTCTCCTCCAAGAACCAGTTAACTGCAAAAGTCTGTTTAATCAAAAGGGACTTTCTTTGTTGGTGGAAGGACACCCAAAGGCTTGCTAGGTCAGGATGATCCTAGGCTCTGAGTTTTCCAGGCCAAAACCTGAGATCTAGAAACCATTCCTGCTATCACAGCCTGATGATGCACATTAAGTATTGCACTTTATCGAGCAACCATGGTTGCTCACAGTTTGTCATTCAAACATACGCATAGACAGAACATATATTCTTGGCTGAAAATTAAATATATTTGCAAATCGCAATGCTTAATTTAATTAACGTTTGCTAGGTGCAGCAAGTTGCACAGCCAGATAGAAGGCTCTTTGCCTGACTGGAGGCTTGTGTTCAGCCTTGGTTGTGTCTACACTGATGGGAAAACTTGGCTTACCTACAAGGAAGATCAGCACCCACAATGGGTCAATATCAGCAGCACTGTCCATGTTCTCCCCAGGAGGCCCCTTTCTCTCTTTCCCCTTGGCTCATGGAGGTAACAGCCATCCTATTGATTGTTGGTAAACTGTACTGGTTGTATTGTTGTGCTAATGTGTGCTTGTGTGATCAATTTGCACACCTGTGAAAGAAATGGTGCTGGACTTGAAAGTGATGTGACAGGGAATTGTAAGTTCAGGGCAGGAAGAGGCCAGTTCCCACCTGCTGACACTCACCTCCCTGTCCCCACACTGGCATACAGTCCACATGCCAAGGGATTCTCCAATATTTCCACTCTAATTCAGATCAAATGGGGATTCTTTTTATTCTGGAGAATCAACCTGGAATGTGGTTTGGATCCATGTTTCACATGTTTTGGCCCTGAGCAGCATGTAAACAGCTCAGTGTGAGAATGGAGTGGGAATGTTTCTTTTCCTCTGTGTGGACATGGCCCTTGTCTCTCACCTGGAGCTGACCACATAACAATTGAAGAATTTGAACTCCTGCTTGCTGTCCAGTGGTGACTCACTGAAATGGGGGGGGGTTTCTAAGCTGAGATCTGACAACCCTACAAGAAAGGGAGCCAACCTTTCCATAAAGATTTCCATACTGAGAAGATCCTCTCTCATGTCTTCACCAAACGTATCTGTGACCAGAAAGGATATGAGTGGCTAAAAAAAAGCACTGGGCCTGGTCTTCCTAATGCTCTAGGTCTCTGGTCCCTAACCTAAACATGAACATCAGAGACATTAAGGATAAGGAAGATGATGGCAGCAGCAGTCTAATCATCTTATTCAGACTTCCCCTTACAGTGATGGACCAAGGGAATATTGGGCAACTTGGGGTGCACTGCTATGTCCTCTGATGCCTGCAACCCCACATACTCATCTCCCCCTCATATACTTTGGGGAGGCTCATCAGGGGAGAACTGGGGCACACATTTCTTAAGACCCTATTGAACTTGGTATTGAGCATATTAGTAGTCCACCTAGCTTAAATCTAAAGGTTACTTTTTGGTGATGAAAAGACTCCTTCCTTCACAGGAAGATAATCTTTGGATGTAACTCTTCTAAAAGCTAGAATAGGAAACATGCAACTCTTCTGGTATTCTTGGCTACTGAGAGTTGCAGTCCAGAATCATCTGGAGAGCCACTTGATTTCCACACCTGCTTGTACATTCTAAATCATGTAGCAGCAACATATTTTCATCAACAGGGATTGAGACAGACTATCTTTGAGGTACCTTACAAACTTTTGCATCTGTTTCTTAATTTTAGGTGGGGGCCAGTCTATCATGGTTTGCACCTTTGGTGGGTTCATTTCAATCCCCTTGGTGGAAACTCTGTATCCAAAAAAATCCAGGCAGCTGGTGTGGACACTTGGACAGTTTCACATACAGCTAGTTGTCCGATAGCCTTCTCAGCACCTCCTTCACCACTTTGACATGCAACTCGAAGTCCTCAGAGTAAATTAGCACATCGTCCAAGTAGACCAACACCCCTTCATACAATAAATCATGCAAAACCTCATTGACCAGCCTCATGAAGCAACCACCCCCCCCCCAGTCCAAAAGGCAACACCAGGTATTCAAAAGCCCCCAAAGGGCAGTTGAATGCAATCTTGTACTCATATCCTTCCTGAATGTGCACACAAAATAGGCATCTCTCAAATCTAACTTGGTGAAAATCTTGCCAGTGGCCAACCGGCCCAACATGTCTTTTCATCAGAGGCAAGGGGTAATTATTAGTGATGCTATGGCATTCAAATTCTTGTAATCAGTCACCAAGCGCAGTGAGCCATCCTTTTTCTCCCTAAAGAACTCTGACGCCGCAAACGTGGAGGTAAAAGGTCTGATGAAATCCCTAGCTAGGTTTTTTTCTATGAACTCCTTCAAAGTCTTTAACTCCAAGGGGGTCATGGAATATAGCTTGGCCTTCAGGAATACCACCCCTAGTTCTATTTCAGTAGTACAGTCCATCTCTCTGTGTGGGGGGAGTTGGTTGCTTTCCTTTTCCTCAAAGACCTCTCTAAACTCCTCATATTCCCTTGGGTAAGAACAGGGGTCGTCAACAGAAACCTGACCCACACTCTCCTTCCCTCCACCAGGCTCCTGCAAAGCCACTGTTGCTGCCCCGCTGCCAGAATCATTTCCCTCTCTAAAATGTCCTTTGCAGCCCGGGTCAGCAAATACCAGCTTCAGCCTCCTCCAGTCAATGGTGGGGTTATGGAAATGCAGCCAGTCAACTCCCAGCACCATCTGGTATCTGTACATGGGCCCCACCACCAGTCTTATCCTTTCCCAGTGCTCAGCCACCTTCATCAAAGTGTCACTGTTCATTCGGAGGTGGCCTTTCCCCCCATTATGGTTCCATCCATTTGATGGAATGGAATGGGCTGACTGAGTGGCCTTGTCTCAATTCCCAGAGCCTTCACAATTTCACTGCTGATTATACACCTGGTGCATCCAGAGTCTAGCGCAGCCATCAGCTCAGCACTGAGGCACTTACTGGGGTGAAACAGTCTGACCTTTAAGGTGCATAGGAGAACTCCCTCCACTCACCATGCACTTGTGGCTGTCCTGGAGGTCAGCCTGCCCTTTGCTGCAATCTAAGGAAGACTCAGGTAGTTTCCCAACAGCTCAGCACTGGGCTCGTCATCACTGTCAGTCCATACTTCAGCTTGTTCCTCTGTCGGGCGACTTACATCTTGCCCAGCCTTTCCTCCGGCACCCCCCTGGTTGCCTAATCGGTTTTCTTTTTTGTTTGCTGGGCTTCTCTGGCCACCCCCCTCCTGGGAGGTGCCTTCACTTTTAGCTCTTTTGGGGCAATTTGCAATCCGATGCCCCTTCTTGCCACACTCCAGGCAGAGCCCCAGCTTCATTCATCGCTGCTTCTCCGACTCCCCTCCTGACTTAGCCCTGCCCACCGGTGACTGCTTCTGGGTCTTGGCATCCCCTCTCCCTTGGGTAGAGCCATGCGCTGCTGGAACAACTTGATGGCCTCTTTGGCCATTTTGGCCTCTCCTGCCAGTCCAATCTATCCCCGCACCAAAGGGGGGTCATCACAGTTCAAGGCACACTCCAGCAACTCTGGGCACAGACCATACTTGAAGTACTGGACCCAAATATCCTCTGGCCACTTGGGAACCATGGCTGCCAAACTCCTGAGCTCCAAAGCATATTCAAACATTGATCTCATCCCCTGATGCAGCACCATCAGCTGGGTTTGAGCCCGCTCTGCCCTGAGGGGGTCCTCAAATCTTGAACGCAGTGCCACCATGAAGGCCTGCAAGTTCTGCAGCTCTGCTGCTCCACTATCATACAGTTGCACCACCCAGTCCACTACTTCCCCCTCTAGATGTGTGGTTACGCACCGCACCTTGGCAGCCTCACTTGAGAAGGAGTGCCCCCACTCATACCTGTGTCCAGCCACTTGGGACAGGAAATAGGGCAACAGCTGGGGTCTGCCATCATATTTCACCGCCAATCTTCTGGCTGCCGGTTCCTGGAACCTCATCATTGGGGGATTCAGTTGAGGTAGAGGCACTCTCGCCTGCTCGGCCTGAACAGATTGCTGCCTTTGAGTGTCCCCTCTCGGTGCTGCTGCCACTGCCTGACCCCCAGGGGACTGGTCATCATCCAGCAGTCCCCACATCTCATGCACTTCTCTGCAGACCTGAGCAACCTCTTCCTCTAGGTTCTCCCTGGAGTCTGCTGGCGCTTCCACAGGGTCAGCCACCCCCACATCCCAGGTGGACACTTGCCCAGCATGACACCACTCTTGTTCTCTCCCTTTGGAGAGAGCCCTTGGCTGGAACAACACATCTTTAGTCGGGCATGCTGGGGTGTCCACCGCAGCAGCCACTGGGACCTTAGGACGGGCTCCCAAACCAGGTTGCTTGCCAGTCTCCTCGGGCCACTCTGCCTCTGCCTTTGGCCCTTCCTTCTCCTCCAGCAGGAGTGTAGGGTCGTTTGGGCTGGAATGGAGTTCCATCGCACCCAGACACCAAAGGGAGTTCTGGCTTACTGTCAGTTCTTAGCAGACTCAGAGCTCTGTGTAGCCAGTAAACCAGCCAATTGTTGCAATTAGGATTTTATTGAAGAACACAAAGCCAGTAATCCACCAACATGTTTAAGCCAGAACTAATCCCCTCTTCCTACAAGCACCTAATTAAACCCCACTAACTAACTGCTCCACACCACCTTCCATGGTGCAAAAACTAGCACCCACCTACAATTCCCACAGCTACCCATTCCTCCATCCAACCAACCCCCCACCTTATCAGCTTACACTCACACCAGCCATCTTATTCCCAGCCCTTGCTGACTCCAAGCTGTACCAATCTCCTCCCAGTAGTGATGCATTCCAAGAGGCCTACTTTCCCAAAACAACCCTCTGTCTCATCACCTCCCATTCCCCCAGCAACTCACAGTCTGTTATGCCTGGAGCCTGTACTATTTGCTACCAGCCTAACCCCACTATTAGCCCAACCATCATCCCCACCAAACTACCAACCCAACCAAAACCTGGCAGAACATATGCACGTAGGCATAGTTCTGACAGAAACAAAAGCAAATCAGCAGGTGTAAATTCCAAAACATCTTGAAAAATAGAGAGTAATCTATCTCTTACCTGGCAGATAATTAATTAAACACCTTTACTACTTCCAATTAGAGTAAACCTATTGAATCAATTAGATTTATATATGTTTTGTATTTTGTTATTTTTGTTGTTAACTGCCCTCAAGTCCATTTCAACCCATGGCAACTCTATGGATGAGGCATCTCCAAGGCCCTCTGTCCTCCACTGCTCTGCTTAATTCCTGCAACCCCATGTTTGTCTTACCATTCAGCAACTGAGTTGCATTCTCATTGGTATTAGCAGTTGGATTTAGCCCAACATAGCACACCTCCAATCATGTTATCTTATTCTGTAGTCTACTTTGTTTCAGTGTAAACATTTCCTGAAAGACCCACTTGGAAACTAGATGACATCCATGCAAAGTTTGCCTTATCTCCAATGTGCCTTTTCACTGTACTCTGCTATAAAATTTCCACCATATGCAATGTTGGCATTCCGTTCACAAGCTGTTAATTGGCTTGGATTCTAGTCATGTGGTAAGGAATACACATATGTCCCTTAATGGAAACCATCTGCTTTAATTACCACATCTCTAACTTTTCTTTGCTTCCATTTGGAAGACACACACATACACACATTGCTACCCTTCTGGTTGGGCCTGCCTTACACAACCCCTCAGAGCACTCCCCACCCTGAATTCCTAACCACAAATGTACAGGGTAGACCCCCCAAGTTCTTCATAGTCTGTTGAGCCAATATTCTTTCTGCAAAGCTCAAAGAAACGGGGATTGTCCACATGTAGATACCAACATGGACCTACAGGAGAGGTTCCACATTAAACAGAAAAGGATCTCATTTTCATATGGATTAGGCTTCTAATCATTTTTTCTCAACCATAGCATCTTGAAATATCATGGCAGAAGGAAGAGGACACAAAAACAAACAAATGAACAACAAGAAGGAGCAATATGTAGTGTATGCTTGCATTTCTTATCCTTGCTCTCCCACCCTTCCTCCTTTCTCTTTGTTGTCTCTTTCCAGTCTAAAACATGATTATAAGTCTATGGGGAAAGAGGCTTGTCTTTTTACTTATGTTATTTTATGACATGACGTGGATACTGATGGCATCATAACAACATCAATTCTGGTTAGCTAGTTCAATATCAAGTTAAATGCCCCTTGAATATGAATGGGTACTATGTGGCCTTCCAGATTTGGTTGGACTTCAACTTTCCTCTCCCCTAGCCATCATAGTCAATGGTGAATGATGATAGGAATTGCAGTTCAACATCTTGAAGGGTCATGTGTTCTCCATTGCTGATCTAGAAGGACATGCAATACAGAACAAAGCTGACATTTAACTATCTCACAAGGTTAAATAAATGTGGTATATTATGGTGCCTGCTTCTTCTCAAAACTAGATCATAGTTATGATAAGAGTGCACTTTGGAAGCATATACTGTTTAAACAATAGTGGAGGTAAGCATTACTTCCTTCAACTTCTTATGGCAATCCAGGATTTTTCTAGAGCATGGTTCTCAAACTAAGGTCCATGAACATCTGGCTTGCAAGTCTTTCTACCCATGGTCCAAAAACACACTCTGTATCAATCTGGAAGTACCCTTTCAATGCAATAAAAGTCCCAAAAAAACATAATCAACACTGTTTTGACACTGTGGTCTTGTACAGTAGATGACACAAATCATTTGATGTTTTATCTTGTTTTTTATGATGTTTTAATTTGTTGTTTTACTTTTAGACTGTACGCCACAGGCAGGCTTTTTATATATTCTGGATTTTATTTGGTTTTGTACAGCGCCGTGTACATCTATGGCGCTTAATAAATAAAGCTAATAATAATAATAATAATAATAATAATAATAATAATAATAATAATAATAATAATAATTTAAAACTACACACAAGCACTTGAAATACTTTTTCCCTTCCTCCCCCCCCCAAAGCTACCAAATTTCCTGGTTTTGCTAGTAAAGAAAGCTACATGGTTGGGGTCTTTTCATTATGAAGATTTGGTTTACGTATATGGATTTTTAAAATCTGATACACTGCACAGCACCAGTATTAAATAGATGCCCTTGTAATATGTGGAAAATATGTTTTGAGATTGTTACCAGTCCTTTCTCCAGATGTGAATCTTTCAAACTGTGAGTTGCCTTCATTATAATTGCAGGTTGTTCATTGAGACTCTAAGTAAGCCAGTTCATTTGTGAAACATACCATTATTACCCACATTCTGAATCCAAACTGATTTCATCTTCTTTATTGTGCTTTTGCTCTGAATAAAGAAACAAAAACAGTTCTAACTAGATGACTGCAGTAACTGTCACATCACCTAATAGGATAAAACAGAAACATTCCACAATGTCAATAATATTCTCAACATTGTTTTTGGAATTCAGGAATCATTCATTCATCACACTTTTAGACTACAGTTGTCTGGGTGGCATGTGTGTGTGTTGTTTGCCTTCAAGTTGTTCCAACTTACAGCAACCTTAAGGCAAACCTATTGTGGGGTTTTATAAAATATGGGGGGGGGGAGTCACCATGACTAGAGACAGCACATATGAAAACCAAGATAAAAACAGCAGAAAAGATTAAAACCATAAACCTTACAGTATATTAAATTTAAGTTAACCCTGCAGCAAAATAGAAGGGTTCTATGATATAACAGCACACAAAAACACAGCTCTTAAATGCCTGGAAGAACAAAAAGATCTTCATTTGGTGCTAAAGGAACCATAATATAGGTTCCTGGCAGGCTCTCTGGGGAGGACATTTCATAGAAAGGGTGCCACCACTGTAAAAGCCCTCTCTCTTATAGCTACTCATTTGGCAGGGACATCAGAAGGAGGACGTTGGACAATGACCCTAGGGTTCAGGGAGAGAGATACATATAAGATGCACTTTCCTCCTTGCCTCCAAGCCATTTACTAGTGGTCTAATGGTTGTGATTTTATGTATTTGAAGGAGTGGGATAATATTCTTGGTTTCTAGACAGTAGTACAATTTACCAAATATAAAGGCAATGTATTAGTCAGCAATTACTTGGTGTATTCTTGAAGCATCTGTGTAACCAGGTGTATGTACATAGCGAAACTAACAACCATTGATCATTTTGGGCTGCTATGAGTATTTCTTCAGTTTGGTTCTCAGTTAAGATGCAAGGACAGACACAACGCCAGAAGCCTTTTGATGTTCTGATTTCCCAGAAGCCACCATAAAAGAGAAGCAGGAAGAGGTATCTTTACTCTGGTTCTACATATGCTAAATTACTTGGTTCCACTCTTACTCTCCCTTGAATACAACTTTACCTCTTTCCCCTAGCTTTCTTACTGGTTTTGCTACACTGTCTTGTAGGAGATTATCACACTAACATTTAAGTTGACTGCACCCTAATAGGGTGCAGCTGGGAGGCGGGATACAGGCAGGAATTATCAGCTTAAATGTTAGTGTGATAATCTCCTAACACATTGTACCTATTTCCCCCCCCCCCCCCGGATTGGTTAGACCTGGTTAGACCTGGATTGATTTAGAGAGGCATCTCTGTATCTTGTAAATAAATACAGATGCTGGAATTCATGACCACAATTAACATGTCCTTCACTCATTCATTTTCATAATCTCTGCATATTCAATCGTGTAGAGCAGGGACCGGCAACCTACGGCCCGGGTGCTGGTTAAGGCCCCGGGCCCCGGACTTACCAGCCCAGGCCAAAGGTTGTTGCCGCCGCTGCCACGTGCCGCTGTCAGGATGCATTTTTGCCGCTTTGCGGCTGCACTCATTGGGATCACCATTTTGGAAATCAAAATGCCAGTTGTGACGCGTTTGCACATGCGCAATACTCTTGCGCATGCACAAACACGTCACGGCCATGATTTTGACTTCCAAAATGGTGGCCGCGACATGCGCCGTGGCAGCTGTGGCCGCACGCGCTACGGTGGTGGCTGCGGTAGTGGCCACGGAGGCAGAGTGCATGGGGGATCGCGTGCGGCAGCAGAGGGTGTGCTCGCGCACATGAGCGCGCGCGCCGCCATTCCTCCCCGGCCCAGCCAAGACCTGGGCTACGGGAGACCGACCCAGGTCTCAAAAAGGTTGCCTGCCCCTGGTGTAGAGAATATGTAGGAATTATAAAGTCCCCAATCCTGATTTACCAGCCAGCAGCTGCTGCCAGCAATGAGAGTCTGTTCTCTTCTCAATTGGGATGCAGCAGGCTGCTATTTCCATACCCCTTCTGCAAGTGATATCCAGTGCAAGGAGGATCTTGCTTCTGACTGTTGCATCAGACATCACTTGTGAGAGGGGAGTGGAAATGTCAGTTTGCTGATTCCCAAAAGCATGGCTCCTTTCAATTTGAATTAAACCACTTAGTACATTCATCAGCCTACTGACATTGGCCAGACAGACACAAAAGAGTGGCCCAAGTCCACTCCATCTGGAAGCAAGTCCAAACCCCGCTATCCACACAGCCCACTCCCAAGGTGGGCCATGGACACAGGGGCCATGGACACTCCCAAGGTGGGCCATGGACACAGAAGTCGGGTTATCTCAGCTCCTTTTTGCTTTGGCCCTAAGGACAGGAGCACAGCTTCCAGCTGCTTTGGAGGCATGCACTGTTTACTCAGTACACCTCCAAAGTGGTCAGAAGCTGCTTCATTTGGCCCATCTGTTTCACCCCATAGAGCTAGCTGCCATTGCTAGAAGCACATCTTTATGCTTCTTTTTTTAAATAAATAATGTTATTTTTAAAATTATTTTCAACTGCACAGTTACAGCTATTTGATTAATTTTAAAAAAAGAAAAAGAAAATAAATTGGGCAAAAAAGAAAGAAAAACAGCCTGCTTGGGAATAGTTAGGGTGGGGAGAGAGGGAGAGGAACATAACCATGCCCAGTCGCACCATGTGACTGCCTGCATACTGCAGGAAGAGGAACTTATCACACATAAATCAATGGTGTCCCTAGATTTGGTGTCATCCAGTCCAGGGGGAGCTTCCAGGAGGGCAGGGGTGGCCTCCCCTGCTTTCCCCAGTCACTTGCTAGGCCGCCCACTCACCCAGGGCTGCTGAAGGGTGGCTGGACAGTGGGGAGGAAGCCAGAAGGGGCATATTGATCCCTCCTCCGGCTGCACTCCCCATGCTCCCCTAGTGATGCTACTGATATGAATCAATAGTGGGAAGGTAGCATGACTGAGATGCATTGATGGATTTTGCCCATCAATGAAAATCAGTACTCCAGAAATTGATGGAAAACAAAGCAGCTACAAGATAGACACAGTGTCATGTGATAAGGAATGGAGGCAGACACTACTATCCTGCTGTAATTTTACTTTGGCAGTCTCAGGTAATGAAGACCTATGTAACAGATTGTGTTTTGATGAACTGTATCAAACAAAGATGAAGACAACTATGTTTTCCTTCTCTTTTCAAAAGAATACCCATTGGAAAGCACTAACATGACATTTCTCCTCTTAAGCCTAGCGCCTAGAGCCCATTCACACTTCAGAATTATAGCACTATTATTCCACTTTAATTACCATGGTTCCATCTTGTGGAATCCTGAGAGGAACATTTATAATGCTCAGCCAGAGAGCTCCAGTGTCTCACCAAATTAAACCTTAGGATTTCATACCTTGGCAGTTAAAAATGGAACAATAGTGCTATAATCTTGTAGTGTGAATTTACTCCCAGTGAAAACTGAGACATTGGCATGAGTAATAAACAGAATTTGGGGTAAATTTAGTTTAGAGTTTGAAGGGAGACCCAACTCTTCTTCCTCCCACCAATTGTTTTTGAACTCTGAAACACAGAGAAGCAACACTTTATTAAACAAGAGGAATATCATGCTATTAAGGGCTGTGATCCTTAAAAGCTGTTCAAAGCTGCTTCAGGAGGGCAGAATATCCACACCCAAGCTGACAACTTTAGGAATGGAGATAATTCAGCACTACAGAATCACAGAATCATAGAAGTGAAGGGCCAACCAGTCTAACCCCTTGCCATGCCAGAAGACACAAGCAAAGCACTCCTGACAGATGGCCATTCAGACTTTAAAAAAAAAAAACCTCCAAAGAAGGTGCCTCCACCACAATTTGAAGCAGCATATTCCACTATCAAACAGCTCTTACCATCAGGAAGTTCTTCCTATTGTTTAGGTAGAATCTCTTTTCCTGTACTTTGAATCAATTCCCTGTGTTTTAATCTCATGAGAAGCAGCAAATAGGCTTTTTCCCTGCTCATTATAACATCTCTTCAAATATTAAAATATTAAAATATTTAAACATGGATATCATGTCAGCTGTAAGCCTTCTCTTTCCCAGGATAAACACAGCCAGCTCGCTAAGCCCTATATGCTCCAGTTTCTCAGTTCTTGAATTGTGGTGCCCAGAACTGGACACAATATTCCAGGTGAGGTCTGACCAAAGTAGAATAGAGTGGCACTATTACTTCCTTTGGTATAGACACTATACTCCTACTGATACAGCATAGAATCACATTGGCTTTTTTAACTGTAACATCACACTGGTGAGTCATGAGACTCCTACTTCCTTTCACATGTAGTCTTGTTAAGTCAAAGCAGATGTCACCTATCCTATATCTGCCTCTATCACTGTTGTTGTTGATAGTCCTCAAGCCGACCCCAGCTCATGGATACCCTGTGCATCTCCATAAACCCCTATCCTTCACTCCTCTGCATAGGTCTTGCAAATTAAGACCCATGTCCTTCCTGACTGAGGGGGGTTGCAGACTGCCAGAAATAGTGCAAATTGAGTCCACTTTTAGGGTTAGGGTTAGTGCTAGGGAATCATGGGAATTGGTTTTTTTCTGGGACATTGAGCCTTCTCTGTCAGAGAGCTCTGTTGCCACAATAAACTACAGTCCCCATGATTCCCTAACCTTAACCCTAACCCTAAAAGTGGACTCAATTTGCACTATTTCTGGCAGTCTGCAACCCCCCTGAGTCTAACCACCAGGTGCACAGTCTTCCTGTCTTACTGCTGCCTTCCACTTCTCCTACCATTATTATCTTTTCTCATGAATCATGGTCAAAGTATGACAGCTTCAGTTTCATCATCTTGACTTCCAGGGAAAGTTGAGGCTTAATTTGTTCTAGGACCCATTTGTTTGTCTCTTTGGCTGCCCATGGTATCCTCAGCACTCTTAGAAGCTACTAAATTGTAACTGTATGTATTTCACAATAGATACAAAAAGTATATCTTCTTCCATATGAATCGGGGGCAGGATGTGGAAGACAGAAGCACCATGAAATTCAGCAAGATTAAGGCTGGAACTTTTTTTGTTATGGAAAAGTACATATTGATGGAAATGATTGAAAATAAAAATGGGAGCATAATGAGGCAAAGCTGTGCCTATGCGCCTGGGGATAAGCCCCACTAGTGAACCCACTCTGAATTTTAGTCATAATTTTAAAAGAGCAAGCCAAAGGGTAGCTCACTTTCTCACCAGGTTAGCCTGGCAATACTTCCTGACTAGTGTGAGCCTTTTCCCATGTCTTTGGATTACACTGGTGGGAAAGTGGGAAATCAATAAAATAAAATAAAATAATAAAATTAGCTAAAAAGTACAAGTGTTTGCACAATCATGTCTGCACCTGTGTAAGGCACCAACAGGTTTCCAAATTCCAAATTCAATGCTCTATATAATCAAGGAGGCAGAATAAAGGAACTTGCCAAAGCCATGAAGCTGTGAAAGGGTATCAGGCATTGCACATGTTTTCACAGATTAAGAAGACCAAGATCACAGTCAAGAAGTGGAAGCCTCAGTGTATATTACATTGCAATGGTATGCAACACTTTCTGTCTAGGTTAGCCTTTTTCCATTCCTTTGTGTTTAACAGAGTCACTTTTTCCATGAATACAAGGAGAGAGAGCTCACGTAACTGGCCTGTGTATCTATAATGGAAGCAGCCTTTTCCTAACTCAGGGCAGAGCACTTCTGGTAACCAAAATAGCCTCAGTAATCTACCCTTTTAACTGAGAAAACTGATTTATTCATCATCCTCAGATGATGAATGCAAAGGAACAAATGCAGAGGAAGAAAACGAGCTGTGGGACATGAAGGTATCCAAAGTTAAAGTTGTAACAGTGCAAGTTCATATTCTCCTTCATTTAACAGAAGAAAACCCGGATGTGTGTGGCAAGCAACATCACAGTGTGGTCAAGATGGCAAAAGTACTGATGAGCAAGAACACATAAACTAAGAAAATCTGAAGGAATTGCTTTTGCTTAAGCCTAAAGGGAAGGGAAAGTTTCTGTCCCCTCCTCTCCTCTACCTACTACTGAATCAACTGAGCAGAAACTACTTTTATATTTTAATCTCAGTTTGCAGCAACTAAGCCAAGGACACAGAGGGAGAATAGGAGAAGTGGAGAGAAACTTGGACATTTTAAAAACAGCTGAAAAAGTAGAAAGTCAGAGAAATAATCAGGATTGTCCCTGTCAGGACAGTTGGAGGGTACACAAGTTAATACCTTGGATCCAGGATGATATCTCTATTACTGGACTTATATGCTTAGCAGACAGAGTGGAGGCAGCTTGCTTGTCCTTGCTTCCTTTCTGGCAAGAATGGCCAGAGGGCTTCCAACTGTAGTTCCATAGTCCTAGCCACTGATTAGGTATGGGGCTGCATCCAGACATGTTCCAGATATGCTTGGGAATCTTGTGGAGAAGGAGCAGCCTCCATCCCCAACATAAGGCTGCTCCTTTTTGTTGGGTGCTTGAGAGAACACAGAATGCACCTGGGCACAGTCCCATACCCATTCGGTGGCTAGAAGAATGGAGCTGAATATGAAAGCCTTTGGGTGCTCTTGCATTCCAGATGCAATGACACTGCACACGAAGGATACCTCCTTGTGAAACATCAGTCAAAGTTTATAGTAGGCCAGTGTATACTCAAACATCAGTCAAAGTGTATAGTAGGCCAGTGTAACCAAAGGTTATCCTAATAGAGTATGCCAAAAATTAGCAATAGGATCCTGATAAATATGTGTATCAAGTCAGAAGTAAGTCTCATTAAAATCAATTGGATTTGCACTCATTGTGAGTGCTTACATAATTTGATCTCAGGTCTCCTTGATAGCAAACATTCTGTGCAATATGTAGGTTGCCTGCTAGACATCAGATCAGCAAAATGGATGAATATTCAGCATAGGCTGCAGGGCTGCAATTCCCTGCTGTTGTCAAAGCCAGAGTCTTACCAGGCTGTCAAAGACGTCATTGATTTACAGGCCTACAGCCTGTGCAGGCCAACCTTATGATTCACAGGGCAGTCTGAACATTAGTGGAAGACTGCTGGTTTGAGGATATGATCCGTGTAATCCCTTACTTCCACTTTCCATTTTATTTGAATGTATTCTCATATAACACTTGGCTCCAGCTCTGGGATTTTTTTTATAGCTCAACAGAAGTGGAGATATATATATATCTGTATCTCATGAGATACGCATATATGTGGTGAAGGTTTTAGTAGTAATCTAAAAAGGACTACTGACATTTATATGCATAACAAAATTATCTGTTCTTTGGCTAGCTATGCGAAACATTTATCGAATCATGCTCTGGTTGTATCATTGGAAAGCATTGGAAAACCCAAAGATCAGTCTTTGTGAATGAGGCTTCCCCACTGGATAATAACCATGAAATGGGGCCTTGATTCAAAAAAGGCACTGGTATTTTGAAAACATCAACCACTAATTTTAGCAATATGAAAACATTTGTTGAAAAAAATGCATTTAAATCTTGTGCTGAATGAGAACCTGGCAAGCACTTTTGTATATTAATACCACTTTTTATTCTTTTCAGCACCAAATCAGAAGATATTTTGTGGCTGGCAATTTTCCTTTTAAAAATAAATCACTGTGCTGGTTGAATGGTTTGTAAGCTTCTGTTCAAGGAGTTTATCACACTGCACTTTCCCATCCTTTCCTCCAAAGCTAGGCATGGGATGAAAACTTTTAAATGCAGAGTTTAGTGTACGACTTAATGCCCAGGCAGGAAGCATCCCATATCCAATCCGGATTGGATCCAGACTTCTCCCACACATTACAAAGAATGGGAAAATCCTGTTCTTTCAAAAAATGCAGGAGAAGTCCAGATCGGATACAGGATGCCATGATTGGGTACGGGATGCCTCCTGCCTGGGGACAGAGACATGTGATAAAATCTGCATTTAAAAGTTTTCATCCTGTGCCTAACTCAGGAGGAAAGGGCAGGAAAGGGCAGTGTGATAAATTCCTAATTCTCATTATCGTATTGGTTCAGTTATCACATTTCTAATTTTAACAATCAAATAAAAAGTAAAGCACTATTCTGCTACAGCAGACACCTTACCATTTTGCAAGTTAGGGTCATGAAGCCACTACTCATTTTTATTGTGTAGTGTACTGAATGTCATGACATATCTTAAATTTTCCTCTCTACATTTTCTAGCATAATACATGAAGTAGTTAATAAGATATTGCAAACATATGTTGATAAATACTAACATTTTGCTTATCACTGTATTATTATG
Source organism: Phrynosoma platyrhinos (assembly GCA_020142125.1). Lineage (NCBI taxonomy): Eukaryota > Metazoa > Chordata > Lepidosauria > Squamata > Phrynosomatidae > Phrynosoma > Phrynosoma platyrhinos. The sequence continues at coordinate 326,028,320 of CM034701.1, forward strand.
CAAGAATGAACTCTAGAGTCAGTATCAATAATTATGGTATCAAAGTTGGGCTAGACAACAGGACACATTGGTCAAGATGCCAGTTTATTTCTGATGGAGTTTATATCTTCATCAGTATTCTTATGGGGTTTATCACACGAGAGGGATCCCATGCAAAATTGGGATTTAAAACAGGAAAAACCCGCAAAAGCGGATTGATTTTCACACGACGTGGAGCATTAACCCAGACAGAAAGTGGACAGAAAGTGGGGGAAATCTGCAAAAGCAGATTGATTTTCACATGACGTCGGGGTTAATGAGCATTAACGTGACATTAACCTGGATAGAAAGTTGACAAAACGCGGTTCTTTTTTACTTTCTGAAAATCCCGAAAGTAAAAAGGAACATGTTTTGTTGACTTTCTGTCCAGCTTAATTGCTCATTCATCCCGATCTGTGTGAAAATCAACCCATATTTGCGGGGGTGGAGGGGGGGTTGAGTTTTAAATCCCATTTCTGCACGGGATTTTGGCACTTTGCCGTGGTGTGATAAACTCCTTATGATGGGATTTCACTGTGCCATTGGGTTACTTAAGTAGCTGGGGGTGTGTGCATTCCTGGGCACCATCAGACAGAACGTCATGTGGAAAGGAACAGCCATTTGACCTCCTGGACCCCCAATGAGCATGTTGGAGGTCTGAGAGAGCAATGGCAATTCCATTTTCTTGTCTATGACAATGCAGTTGGATGGTACCCAGGGAACCACCCACTCTTCCCAGCCTCTAATTGGCATGAAAATATAGCCCAGCATGGTGAAGCTGCAGCTTCGTGGTGGGGAGGAGATATTATTGCATAAGGAAATAGTCAATACTTATTTCCATAATAAGTGATAAAGTACATACTGCTGGTATAATAGGAGGTTTTCCCAGTGTATGTCATCAACAGAATTTCAAACACCAGTTCCTTGTAGACTATGAGGGAATATCAAACACACAGAGTTTTTTATAAGGGGCAAAGTTCTAGTATAGTTCTGGAAGTTCCTTATCATGAACTAGTTCCAAACTTACTGGATACTAGTCCTCTAGTAATCATATTAATGCAATTTAAACTATACTAGTCTCATAAGAAGAAAGAAGAAATTGGGTCATGAAAGCTAGGCATATGTGAACATAAGCTCACCAACAGCAGGTTTGCCCCCAAAGAGGTGACACCATAAGGGATCACCCCTTTGGGAGAGCCACACCTGTGGTGCATAAGGGAAAGAGATAGACACCTTAATGGAGGGGGGGGAGTAAGAGAGAAAATGTAATTTTGGCCCCTGTTTCTCCAATGGCAAAGCATAATTTTAAATGTGTACAGCTTGGGGCCTTGGACAGGATCCATGGGATAGTTTGAGCTGGACCTTTACCTGTCCTGGGTCACCAGTGTGGCAGGGGAGGAGGGCTGTCTAAAATGGTAAGGGGAGTGGTAAACACCTCCTTTCAGCAATATAAAAAGAGTTCCAACATGCTTTAAATCCCACCATATTGCATAATTTCTAGCCAGTCTCTAATATTCAGTTCTTAGGTAAAGGAGTGGAATGTGGAATCTGAATGTTAAGGGTTTATGGATGAAATTATGTAAATCCATTTCTATCCAATTTCCAACCTCATTACAGGATGGAGACCACCTTAGTTGCTGTGGCAAGCAATCCATACAAGACAGTATGGTCCAAAACACACTGCAGAAATAATCCCATTTGAGACTGCTTTAACTGCCCTGGCTCAATGCTAGGGATTTTTGGGAACTGTAGTTTTGTGAGATATTTAGCTTTCACTGTGAGAGAGCTCTGGATTATTTCTGTAGTGTGTTTTGGACCAGTCTCTTTCAGTTTTGCTGGACTTCTCAGTGGTTTTAAATATCAATCATGACATCCTTTCACCTCCTTTCTCAGGAATGAGTCTTGGAAGCACTGTTTAAATTGATTTTAGTCCTTTTTAGAAAATGGGTTCTGGGGTCTTGTTGGGGGACTCCTGCTTGACATTTTGGGTGTTTGCCTGTGGTATTCCGCAGGCTTCTGTTCTGTCCCACATGCTATTTCTTCCCACATTCTACGAAAATGCTGGAAAAGATTTCCTGAGTTTGAGATTTCAATACAGCAAATATGCTAATGAAACACAGGTCTAGCTCACCTTTCCACCTAAACAATATACAGCTGTTCTAGTTTTAAATCAGAGACTGATGTCAATTCAAGGACCAAGTCCATGTCCCTTCTAGTTATGAAAAATATTCCTTTAAAGAAGAAATGTGCCTAGATCATGCAAATCCCATGGAAGGTAATGTATTAAGATTGGAAATGTCTTCGTTATAAAATTAACCTCCATAAGGAGCAGGTAACTGCATGAGCTGATTGTTTTACACTATAAATATATATTTACCTATACAGCCACATGTTTATTCTCTGGTAATATAAATTTCCTGAAAGTCCAAAGCTTAAGATATTCTTAAGAGAAATGCTGATGTTAATCTGCCTACAAGACGTGCTGTTGTTAACAACCTTGGGAATCCAGGTGACCCAAATAGTAAACCCTAAGGAACTCCAGCCAGATACAGATCAACAAACATAAAGCAAAGAACATGTAAGCCTTTTCACAGAGATATGGGTAGAGGAATCACTGCTGTTTCAAAAGTGAAATAAACTTAGTCCAGAGAAGGCAGAAATGCTCCTAGTCAACTCAAAAACAAATAAAGTAATGGGATTTAACTTATACTAGACAAGGTTAGTCTCTTCTTGAAGGCGTTTTGCACTTTGGATATACTCCTGAATTCAGCCCCGGAACCTGATCTTTCCCATCTGATTTATTCCACAGTATTGGCAAAGCAGGTAGTTCAAGTTTAATCAATGGGGTTTTATTCTGGTTTTGTAGATGGGGATGAGGAAGCTTTTTGAATTTGCCCCAGTAAGGTGGCTGTGAATAAATGAATACTGAGAGCGTATGATGAGTCTTTTTCTCTTATACTCACTACCTAACTAGCCTGCCTATTCAGAGGGATAGAATTGAATGTGGCAGGCTCTTCTTTTTTAAATAAACCAAATATTGAAGATGACACTACAAATTATACTTTACAAACACATGCATGCTAACACAATTTTATTGCATATACGGAATATTTTGCACAATGAATTAAGATAGTTTGTCTGTCACATTGCCAGCTAAAATCTATTTAGCAATCCTGAATTTCTTAACACCAGTGTACAGATTACCCACAAGCACCCAGTGTCTAATTACAGTTATCACAAGATAAAGCTGTGATTAGTTGATGCTGGTTTTTTTCCCCAAGCTTTCTTTGTAATTTTCAAGGGGTTCAGGGACACAATTGCTGTAAAAATTATGTTGCTGGAGTGACAAGTTGGAAAGTGTAATTCAACTGAGCAGGCTCACAGAAAACAATGTCAGTACCCAGATATTATATACATACCAGCTGTCGCTGTTTGGAAAAGACAGCTTCCATTTTTCACATCAAAATATTTACAGTTGTTCCAGTCTGTTCTTCCTGAAATCTCCATCAGTTAGCTGTTGGATTTTTAAAAAAAGAAAAGAAAAGAAAAGAAGAAAAGAAAAGACTGATTTTTTCCTGTAAAATTTGCTTCAGTCTGATAGCTTACCCAGATATGTAAGCCAAGACTTTCACAAGCCTAATATTTCAGCAGAAATGGTGATGGAATTAAGAAATACCTTGGCTTTTACATAACATACAAAGGAAATAGATTTGAGAGGTTTTCAAGTAATGGATCCATTGCATCATTCTGATGTGATGCACTCTCAAAGATGTCTATGCCATGTCACATACCTTCATATTTGAAATGGCAGTAACTGGTTCAAACGTACCACAATAATACAACATTTCTACTGTACTATCACCTTTACAGTCAATTAGGGAATTTAGGAATCCCCAGTATTTGGGTATCTATGGTCAGTTTTAACCTTTTAAAAATGTAGGCATGACTACAAAATACCTGCTCTGGAGACACTGTCAGTTGCAAAGTAGCAGTCGTGGAGGTATGCCTACTCACAAAGTTTAGGAGCAATCTACCCCATCTTGCTTTGTGTATGGAAGGTATGCAACTGTTGCACCTAGCATAAAGTGCTCAGTGAAATGTAGGGAATGACATATGAACTGAACTAGTCATATCATATGAACTGAAATAGTCTCCACATGAACCACAAATGAATATGAATATGGCTAGACACTGATGCTTGGCTATGCAAGCAGAGTAACTTCAGATATCACGGTATCTTTCCAGGGATGTTAAGCAGAGTACAGTGCATGTATAAAACTGCTCAGCATTTGGTGGTATATAGGAATATATTTTTGATGGAAGATCAGGTAACACTGGCTTTGCTCATGATAACTACCTGTCCAGTACAGCCAGCCCTACAATTAGGCAGAATGAGGCGATTTCCTCAAGAAGCAAGTGTTGTAGGGAAGCAAGGACAATACAGCCTATGTAGAGAATGTGAGAGCCATTTTCTCCAATTCCTAAACCCACCAAAGTCTGTATGTATCCCTCCCAGCAAAACCTCTACTTTTTTCATTTCTGGTGTTCTGTTTTGTTTGTTTTGCTTTGTTTTAAGTGGCAAGAACCTTGTTTGACAAAAGCAATATGTACCCTAATGCCTTTATTGTTTGCTTGTTTGTTTGTTTGTTTGTTTGTTTGTTTGTTTGTTTGTTTAAAAGCTTCTTATGATGAATGAGGTGTTTGATTTTAATCCTCACCATGAACTAACCTGGTTAAGATACAATGAAGAAGACTGTTCCATCGGTAGTGGTGAAATAAGATTTAACTGCCAGTTTAGACAAAATGTTGTCCTTCACCTCAAACAGCAACACGTCTTGGGCCCACCTTGCAATTCAAATGATAGTGAAGAAATAACAGAGTAGTTGGCTACGTACATAGCTTCAAAGCTTGAAAAAAATCAGTTTTGGGGACTACAGCTCCTAGAATCCCCCAACTAGGTTGTTGTTGTTGTGTGCCTTCACATCATTTCCAACTTGACCATAAGGCAACCCTATGATCAGATTTTCTCGGCTAGTTTTTGTTCAAAGGAGGTTTGCCATTGCCTTCCTCTCAGGTCACCCAGTGGGATACATGGCCAAGCAGGAAACCGAACCCTGGATTGTGGAGTCATAGTCTAATGCTCAAAACACTATGTCACACTGGCTCCCCAACAAGGGGTAGGCTCTGTGTATCTGGAATTTAGAGCTTAAAATTCGGTTCCAATCTGTGAGTACTGATGACGTGGACAAGCTCCTTGGTAGAGTGAGGGAAACTACCTGCTTTCTCATTCCTTGTCCATCATGGCTGGCCTCCCGGGGGGGGGGGGGATGCCTTGAAGGTGTTCCTCAGGGACATCATCAATGCATCCCTCAGGAAGGGTCATGTTCCATCTTGTTTAAAGGAAGTGGTGGTTAGGCCGCTTCTGAAAAAACCCTTCCCTGGACCCTCTGGATATGAACAGCTGTAGGCCGGTCTTGTTATTACCTTTTTTTAAGTTAAGTGATTGAGAGGGCAGTAGCTCTTCAACTCCAAGCTTTCTTGGATGAAACCGATTATCTAGATCCATTTAAAACGGGCTACCCTCGTGCCTGGTTCGGAAATTGCAACTGGTTCAAAATATGGCAGCCAGATTAATAT
>CM034701.1:326038864-326048923 GCA_020142125.1 Phrynosoma platyrhinos
CCTTCCCACTTGCTGCATGTGTGAGGTTTTTTTCCTTCCACTGTTGTGCCCTTGCATCATTTGCCCTGTTCCCTCTATAACACTTTTACTATTTTCTCTATTCCATGATGTACTCCTGCCTTCCAAGATACCTTCCAAGGTACTGTCTCCCTCCCCAACATGACTCAGTTTAAAGCCCTCCTGATCAAATGTTTGAGACTGTTGGCAAAAACACTTCTGCCAACTGGTGTGAGATGCAGCCCATCTCTCGCTAGAGGTCTACCCTTATGGAACCACAGCCCATGATCCAAGAATCCAAATCGTTCTTGGCGGCACCATCTACAGAGCCAGTTATTCACATCTTCTATCTTCCTCTCCCTTCCTGGGCCATGCCCTACAACTGGGAGAAGAGATGAGATAACAATCTGTGCGTCCAGCTCTTTCAGCTTCCTGCCCAAAGCCTCATAATCCCTTCTGATATTCTGAAGACTATGCCTTGCAGTATCATTGGTTTCCATGTGCACCAAGAGAAAGAGGTAATGGTCAGTAGGCTTGACGAGTCTTATCAGTCTTGCTGTCACATCATGGATTTTTGCCCCAGGGAGACAACACACCTCCCGGGACATCTTGTCAGGCCCACAAACCACTGCTTCTGTACCCCTCAACAAGGAGTCCCCAACCACCACCACATGCCTCCTCCAAGGCTTAGCAGTGGCTGTTCCCTGCGGTGTACTCTTTGTCCCTGAGGATTGTCCCTGCTGCTCTTCCTCTTCATCCTTGATAAGGGAGAGAGCTTCGAATCAATTCTGTAGCTGCAAGCTCCCAGAACGATCCCTGGTTTTTCTACTTCTATGTGTGACATTCCTCCAGGTGTCCACCTCCTGTGTGCATGAAATGACCTCCTCCTCAGCAACTTCCTCTGTGTGGTCCCCATCCAAGACTGTTCTTTCTGTTCTGTCCAGAAAATCCTCTTTCTCCCTAATATGCTGAAGCATAGCTACCCGGACCTCCAGCTGCTTGACTTTCTCTTCCAAGAGGGCTACGAACTAGCACTTGGTTCAAGTGAAGTTCCCCACATCTCTTGGCAAGAAGATAAACATCCCACAAGTGTTGCAGGTGAATGCAGCAACTCCCTCAGTGACCATATTGAGAAATCTGAAGTAAGCAATGGAAGAGGACTGTGGCCTTCTCCCTCCCTCCCTCCACAAATATAATAAACAGCATTAGCAATAATTTATCTACTTACCATTTATGCATTTTGGTCATATAGTATTTGAAACTTAGAAATGTTTCACAACACATTTCAAGTCAGTGTAAAGTCACCAAGAAAATGATGAGGAGATTTATGGAGAGCTCCTGTGACTTTAATTTTAAAATCCTACTTTCATGTCCTACTTATTTAATCTTTTTCCATTTATTTTAGCCAGAAAATAAGCAGTGAATAACAGCTTAATCTCTCTTTTAATAGTCCCTCTTAATTGTTCTGTTGCCCATTTCTATTCCATGAGGGCAAAAAGGCTTTAAATATTGGTTTGATCTCATTTTAATGATGTTATAATACTATTTCACAAAGAAATGAAAAGTAAAAAAGGGGCAAGTGAATTAGTAATTAAAGCCTTAGAAACTGTAACTGAAGAAATTAAGAGCTTCCATCTACCAAAGCACTCCACACAAGAATCAATAGGAAATAATAAACTCAGGAGGATCTGTAAACAGGAACCTTTTAATTAATGTGGAAAGGATCTTTGGGAATGGGATATAGTTGTCAGGGAGCTTGCCAGCAGGAAAACACAATGCTATATAATATAGCATTGGTACCATATTAAGCATGGAACTTTTACTTCTCTTTCCAACAAATAACGGAAAAGCCAATTATGGAAAAGCAACCATCCAACAGCACTAAAGAACATACTGGTGTAAAAGCAACCTAAGTGACTCTGTTCCTTTCCTTAATATATGAAGAAGAAAAGTGAATTCACAGATGGATGTAACCTCCCTGGTAACTCATTTAATAGCCTAGTAAATTGTAGTATTATGGCAACAAATGACTAAGTAACCTGTTCTTTGTGATGATATCTTCCTTAATGAGGTTACCTTCATGAACTTTCTTAAAGTATCTGGGTAATGTCTAGTAGCTGACTAATACTGAATGATGATGAGCAATTGCCTCTACAATTTTTTCATGCATACTGGAGGAAGAAGGCCATAAAAGCTGAGTAAAATGTTCTTCTTACTGTTTTAAATGAGGGCAGCAAATCCTCCCAAACTTCATTTTAATGTTCAGAATTTTACTAAACCCTCCCTACACAATGTATAATTACATTATGGACATCAGTAGATCCAGTTCCTATTGACTGTTATGTGATGTTAGGACCAGAGAGACCACAGTTCAAACCCTCACTCATCCATGGAGCATATTGGGTGACTCTGGGCCAGTTACACTCTCTCTTTCTCACAGTCTAACTTTTTTCACACAGGAAATGTATCCAGAGATAGCCATGTTGGCCATATAGCAAAGTACAGTAACATCCAAAATCCACAAAACAGCAATACCTCACAAGGGTCAGAAACATCCTGGATTTCAAATAAAGTAATTTTTTGTGGTACAAATGGAATTTAAATTTTATTGGTTGGATTTTGGAATGCTTTATTCCCACTGCCATATGGCCAGAAGGAGGGGCTTGCCTGCATGGATATCCCTCCATACCATCTCATCTCAGAACAACACCAACAACATCTTGACTAAATGTCTGTGACTAATATCATCATTTTTAATTTTGTTCCTCCTGTAGGAATTTCAATACTTTTGCCTGATGAAGAAGCCAGTGGAGCCTTGAAAGCTTACAACATGTATTTTATGCATTTTGGTTGGCCCAATAAAGGTATCACTGTTTTGAGGATTTTGGATTTTTTTTTTTTTACCCAGTCACTGTAAAGCTAAGATGAGACCATTACTGCTTTGAGACTAGGCGCTTCACTGAACATACAGTACTATATATACACATGCATTACAACAGTGGTGACTTCTATGTTGGTGAACTGGTGAATATATCTGGGTTTGAGTCCAGACTGTAAAGTAGCTGTCCCTGTTGTAAAATATTGTAAAAAAAAAATTGATTATATTTTCTTTCAGACTGCAACAAGATACAAAGAGAAAGAATATTATAGATTTGTACTGTTATAAAGACAATGAGAATATTTTATTGTACTATTGCAATGAAAATTCTTGTTTACTAAAAAAAATATAATAAAAAAACATAGCTCTCCCAGATGGTGAAACTGATAAAAGAAGAAATTATTTGTGTAGTGCTGTGGCAACCAGTGGCATGTACATTAGTGGGGTTGTAAATCCACTGTTGGTTTTATTCTGAATGTGAAACCTGCTTCCTGAGTTTGGGATAAAACCCACAGTGGATTCACCACCCCACTAACATCCATGCCACTGGTTGCCACAGCACTACACAAAATAGTTTCATAATAATAATAATAATAAAATTTATTTATATACCACCCAATGGTTGCCCAATCTGGGCGGTTTGCAAGATAAAAACAGTTACAATAAACAGTTTCTACTTTTGTATGTGCATCAATCAATTTATTTGGGTCAGTCTATAGCACCATAGTGTTTGTAACATCTAGCACAGGGGTAGGCAACCTAAGGCCGGATGCTGTCCCATGAGGCCTTTGGACCGGCCCCAGGCCGGTCATGCCGCCCCCTGCCCGCCATGATGATATTGATTATTGTTGTTATTACTTGTTCTTGGGGTTTTCTTGGCAAAATCTCTACAGGGGTTTTGCCATGGCTTTTCTGGGGCTGAGAGAGTGTGCATGCATTTTTTAATTTTTTAAAAAATATATATTTTTATTTATTTATTTATTTTTGGTGCTTTGCCCGCCTGCCCCCCAATTGTCTGAGGGACAGCAACCCGGCCCCCGGCTCAAAAAGGTTGCCTACCCCTGATCTAGCATCAAATTTCAAATGGGTTGATTCTCTTCCTGTTCTTCTTAGTAAAAGTAAGCAAAAATATGTATTATTAGTACATTCTGTACAAAATAAATTACATATGCTTTTGAAAATGATCTTTCCTTTCCCTCCTCACTCTCCCTCTCCCTTCCCTTCACTTGACAACTCTGCTCAAATCACTCTGTAATCAACCACTACAGCTCAAAAGGAAACCAAAAGCAATCATAAATGTGCTCTGCTGTCTTTCCCAGCTTGTACTTTCTTCCTTTTGCATTAGGGTAAAGGTTCCCCTTCCATTTATGGGGAAATAAAAAAAATGTTTAAAAAGAAAAAAAACACCTCCTGGCTGAGCAAAAGCAAAGCTAAGTTCGACAAGTGGCTGGACCTGTTTCAGAGTGCTCTGCTGAAGACTTGAAGGGTGGGCTCAGGAGGATATGGGTGGGAACTGTGGCAGTAAGGAAGCCCTCATTCATAGCTTGTTCCAAGAGGAAATGGGCACAGATTCCAAGGAAATTGTTTTGTGTTTCTAACTAATCACAGGGGCAGGGCAGTACACCAAGTCCAGAATTTTCCCATCATTAGAAACCAACTCAGCTGAATCAAAAAAGAAAAAGAAAAAGGAAGAGTTGAGCTATTTGCAGGCTCCACCATTTCTCATTATTCATTGTTACTAATTTTTCCTTTTTCCTCCCTCTCCTCTCTCCCAAGAAGATATGAATAACTTATTTCTTATGCTGGATAATTTCAGATTACTTCATTTCTTCATGTCTTTCTTATTTCTTTGTATTCTTCTACTATTTCAGAGCAGTCTTCAGTGAAGTTGGCCATGTTCACAAGGGAGAGGCAATTCCCAAGGGGTGGGGTGGGGAATTGGGAAGGGAAAACAGGCAAAATAAGTATTTGGACCAAGGGCCCAGAATTTGAGGGGTGTAGATAGTATGCAGGGTATTAATGGAACCTGAAAGCAGACTGACCCTATGCAATAAAACCATTACATCTAAGAGCAGGACTCTCCATCTCATGAGACAGACTGTGTCACGTCCAAGCACAACACAGCCAGATTGAAATCCTCCTAGGACTTTTCTCCTAAGACTTTCAAAACTTAGGACATTATCACACGTGGGCCAGAAAGTGATAATAAAGTGGAAATGAGGCATTCCGAAAATAAACTGAAAATAAACCTTGATTCCGCAAATGGCTTTCACACGTAATTACCTTAATTGAGAAATTACAGTAAGTGCATTTAACGTTCGCACACTTGAGAAAAGCTCATAAATGTACTAGAAATTATCTTCTTGCACATGCGCAGATAGAGGAATGCTCGCCGTGGAACCATGGGAAAAACAGGGAAATGCTCCCAAATGCGCATTTGCTTTTCACATTATGGTAAATGCAAAATTATTGTAATTTCACAAATGCATTTCCTCAAAACTACCAAATTCCAAAAGATCTTGGATAACACCAGTTTCTGTCCAGTTTCTGTCCAGTTTCTGTGCGACATCGTGTGAAATCGTGAGGCACAAATCCAGTTTCTGTTTGAGATTTGTGTGGATTAACCAGCAGATTTCCCCTGTGTGATAATGTCCTAAAATGTTAGTTTACAGGCTATAACTCTCATAAGCTCCAGGAAACAAGGCTAATGACTTTGGAGGCTAAGGAAGGCTGACAGTTGCAATGCTTTGCTTCTCTCTCGCAATTGACATGATGAATCAACTCTTCCTGAGAAAGTGGACATGGACTAGTTCTACCACAGAAACTGGAAATACTAGCACTGATAGTGAGACTCACTAATTTTGTAGTCTTAATCATAATCCAAAGGCTATGGATACATTGACAGGGTCGTGGAATCTGGAAGAAGATTCACTCAGAATTTCTTAAGGTGGGATTGGCTTTAGAAAAGTGGAAGTGAGAAGTCAACTCCCTTAAATGGTTTTTAGAGTTTGTCAAATGCAGGGGGGGGAGGAGTTGAACCAAAGATGTCAGGAGACCTATCAAATTTGGGGTAGAGGACTCCCCTGAACCATATTCCTTCAGGTGTAATCTGTCAGATAAAGCCAACAAACAATTAGAGGGGCACATGCCAGTGGTGGATGGGTCAAAGCCAGAGATGGATGGAGCTACCTCTTTTCCCTCGCCTCAGTCTTCTCTTCCTAATCATCCAGCATGTTGATGTGAGAAAAATATACATGCATTTGAGAGTGAGTTAGACCCTGAATTTGCTAAATGCAGTCTTTAGGTAGATTTATTAAAAAGTTATGCTACTTCATCCTGCAAAGCTGCTTTGAGTCCCATTTTTGGTAAAAAGGTGAAGACTAAATAAAGTGATGGAGTGATGGAAGTAGGTTATTAATATTTACATTAACATTAGCCACTTTCCACACCTTGCCTTAATCATAAATCAAAATGGAGATTATAATCAAAAAATCAGAACTAGATCTTGGAAGGGCAGCTTCATAAGATCTTCATGTTTGAGGATATATACCTGAATGCCAAAGACAAAATAATCCATGCCATCATATTTCTAACTTCCACGCATGGTAATGAAATCTGGACATTGAAGAAAGCTGACAGGAAGTGATGGGGGTTGCAGACTGCCAGAAATAGTGCAGATTGAGTCCACTTTTAGGGTTAGGGTTAGTGCTAGGGAATCATGGGAATTGTTTTTTCTCTGAGACATTGAGCCTTCTCTGTCAGTGAGCTCTGGTGCCACAATAAAATACAGTTCCCATGATTCCCTAACCCTAACCCTAACCCTAACCCTAAAAGTGGACTCAATTTGCACTATTTCTGGCAGTCTGCAACCCCTGAATCAACCCATTTGAAAGGTGGTTACAGTTACAGACACTATGGGCTACCAAAAACCTCAGCAAATAGGTCTGGAACTCTCCCTAGAATGGTCAGAATGACCAAATTGAGGCTATTGTACTATGACCATATCATGACCATATTACAATAGGCTCATTATGTTCCCTGTCACTATGTATGGATGCAAGAGCTGGACAATGAAGAAGGCAGATAAGAGGAAAATCAACACATTTGAAATGTGGTGCTGGAGAAGAGTGTTGAGGATACTGTGGGCAGCCAAAAAGACAAACAAATGGGTCCTTGAGCAGATAAAGTCAAAAATTTCCTTTGAAGTCAAGGTGATCAAATTGAGACTGTTGTACTTTGGCCACATCATGAGAAAGCATGACTCATTAGAAAAGACAATGAAGCTAGGAAAGGTAGAGGGCAACAGAAAAAGAGGAAGATTGCATGCCAGATGGATAGACTCAATCAAAGAGGTCACAGGCATGGATTTGCAGGAACTAAGCAAAGTAGTGGAGGACAGGAGGTATTGGAGATGTCTCATCCACAGGGTTGCCTTGAGTCAGGGTTGACTCGAGGGCTGGCAACAACAAAATCTAAATATAATGAGACAACAATATTCATTAGAAAAAATGATAAAGCTTGATAAATTGGGAGGCAACAGGAAAAGAGGAAAATCATATTACAGGTGGATAGACTGAATCAAGGAAGCCACAGTCCAGAGTCTGGAAAACTGGAGCAGGGCTGTTGATAACAGGGTGACTTGGTGATCTCTCATTACCAGGTTCATCATAAGTCAAAACTGATTTGATGACAATTAACAACAATTAATGTGATGTTTCAACACCTTGAAATCTCAAGGGAGATTATTGCATTACCTTTAAGAAGGTGGATCTTATTGCATTCACCCATTGCTGGGCATCTCGCTGCCCGTTTGCAACCTGGGCTTCTGCCTCAGGTTTTCATAAACAGGAAAATCCTATTCATGAAAAGATGCAAGAGAAACCTGGAGAAGCCTGGGTTTCAAATAGGCTGCACTAGCATAAGAGAGCTTCAGCCTGTGTCCTACTCACAGATGCTGCTGCTGTGATTTTTCAGGGGGGCAGGGGCCATGCATGCGTATCTGATGTTGCGCAGCAGACATGAATATGCAGATAGCATGGATGGTTGTTTGTGCAAAAAGGATGATGGACATGATATCAGAAGGTGGCTTAGAACCAGGGGAAGAAAGAAAAACAACAGCGAAGACTCATGTGGCTTTTGAAAAAGAGAGCAAATTTTATCAAGTTATCAGCTATCATGGGATAACACGGCAACTTCCTTGAAAATTATTAAGAGGGGAGGAAAAGAGAACACATACTGCCAGGGCTTGAAAAGTTACTTTAAAAAGCAGTTTGTTCCAAATGGTTTCATTCTTGCACGGCTTGGCATAGCATAGTCATCCCACATAGTAGTTCCACATGCAGAACTATGCTGAGTTATTTACCATCCCTCAGACCTACCATATTGCTGCTGAAAGCTCCCTCCCATGACCACCTCCTGGAGGAGGCTCCTGTCATTAGCTGAGATCTACCAGGGTCCTGTAGAAGTCATAGCCCCAGGGACAGAGTCAGATGCTTCTGTGATTCCCTATCCCCATCCTCCAGGAATGAATAGCCATGAGAGATTACTTCTCTATGATAGGACATTATCACACATGGGCCAGAAAGCAATAATAAAGTGGAAATGAGGCATTCCAAAAATAAACCGAAAATAAACCTTGATTCCGCAAATGGCTTTCACACGTAATTACCTTAATTGCGAAATTACAGTAAGCGCATTTAATGTTCACACACAAGTGAGAAAAGCCCGTAAATGTACTAGAAATGATCTTCTTGCACATGTGCAGATAGAGGAATGCTCGCCGTGGAACCATGGGAAAAAGCAGGGAAATGCTCCCAAATGTGCATTTGCTTTTCACATTATGGTAAATGCGAAATTACTGTAATTTCGCAAATGCATTTCCTTAAAACTACCGAATTTCAAAAGATCTCGGATAACGCCAATTTCTGTCCAGTTTCTGTGCGACATTGTGTGAAATCGTGAGGCACAAATCCAGTTTCTGTTTGGGATTTGTGTGGATTAACCAGCAGATTTCCCCTGTGTGATAACGTCCATAGTTCAGGGGCCTTGATTGCTGGAAGGAGGGAGGGAGAGATAAAATACCAGCCTCTGCAGCAGGCAAAAATAGCCATACACGGGCAAAGGATTAACTTACACATGCGTCTGCTGCTAACATACTTTTTAAAAGCATATAGTTTTTAAAGCATATTTTAATGTGTTTTACTATATTTTATCTTTGTACTGTTTTATTTGCTTTTATTTGTTCATCACCCTAGAGCCCTATGGTCTCTGAGACAATATAGAAATATCTTCAATAAAATAGAATAACAAGCTACCAGCCAAAATTTCTTACAGTGTTTGAAAAGTAATGTTACAGAAATAATTTGGAGTATTACTTGTTGCATTGCTTTTTACTTTTCTATTACTTTTTGCTACTTTCTTTTTGAGATGATGAAATTTGGGATTACTAACAATGGCATAATATGAGAAATTCCCATCAAAATCCCATTTATTTGTGGCCAACAAAGTAATAACTCATACTGACTTATTACACCCTTGTTACCCTAAAGGAACTAGTTGCCAGTAATTACACTGGTTGCAACTTTGTGCTTCAAAATTGTATATCTCAGCTCACCGTATTAGGCGTGTGGAGCTGTAACATCTCTTCTTAACCCGATTGTCTTATGACATACTCAGAATAATGTGCACTGTCATGAATGTATATTGTTGCTGAGTATTTATAGTTTCCTCAGTGAACAGTATATGAGGGGGTATTGTAAAGTATTATCACACAGAAGTTATTATGGTATATTGATGAAATCATTGTCATCATTGGTCCCTATGTGCATGATGTTGAGAAAATCAACTCATTGTGTCCTTTATTTTTGTTACAGGTTGTGCCAGAAGTGACTAAAGTGAAAGATGGAGAAGTACGAGGGGGGTATCGTAAAGTAATAATTATCACCTGAAATTATTATGGTATACTGATGAAAATTTGTCAGTGCCATCATCACCTTTTTCTTTTCCCACAAATGAAAAATCCATTCCAGGGTCGCTGATTTGATGACACAGATAATGTCATTCATAAAGTGGAAGAGTGGTTTAAGGTGCAATCTGCAGACTTCTACAATAACAGTATTCGGAGGGTTAAGAAATATTGGGGAAAATGTGTAAATCTGGATAGTGACTACGTAGAGATAAGTTAA
>CM034701.1:326063994-326089799 GCA_020142125.1 Phrynosoma platyrhinos
CCCCCCCCCAAGAGAAGATGCTGTAGAGAGGAGCCAGAAGCCTCCCTAATCACTGCACTTCAAATAGGAATCTCTGCTCTCCACCTTTAAGTCAAATGACAATGACTAAGATCCTGTTAGTGTTGTTACTACCTTCTTAAAACCTCCATGGAAGTGGTTTGACATTTCTCTCTGAGATGCAACTTCCACATTAGTTCCGTGTCATTGAAGAGGAATTGCATATGCAGTGCGTTTACACATTCAGATATGTATTTTCAGCCAATGTGTAGCTGTCTGTTCCCTTCTGAAATTAGTAGTAAGTCTCCTTTGGTTGGCTTTCAGTGCACATTTCATTGCATAACTTTGCCATTTGACACAAGACTCATGACACCCAATCAATCAATCCACAAGTCCACATAGAAAGATATAGACTAGGCAACCCCAATGCAAGACTTCAACCAGTATCTCCTCTTTTACAAATGACAGTCCTGTATTTGAAGATATCCTCTGTTTGAAGGCCTGTCCAAGCAAAACGTAAGTCTTTAGACAGCAAAAAGTGGGAAGACTTAATCCATTTCTGTTGCCAATTATACCATGCAAGCATAGCCTTTTAAAATATAACCATTAGGACAGGTTTTCTGAACCTTGGGCCCCCAGATCTTTTGAACTTTAATTCCAATCATCCTCAGCCAGTAAGACTAATGGTAGTGATGCTGAACACTGTAGTCCAAAAGAGGCCACTAGGTTAAGAAAGGTTGAATTTGTTGGTTTCTGCATACCCCTCCATGCTTTATACTTATTTCTGTTTGAAATTTCACCATGGTTTCTTTGAAGCATTGTGGGAAAGCTTGAAAACATTTTTTCATCATTTATTCTAAAACATGGAATATAGGCTGAAAATTTTAGATAATTTTGTGGAAATTGAAACATGTTGAGACTTAACCTCAAATGTGACTCTGTTGACAACAATGGAGTCCCTCCTCTGAAAGAACATGAAGGAAATTCAGAGGGTCATAAGCTTCAGCTGACTGGAGGCCTGCTCTTTCATTTACACAACAGCATACACAATGGTATCTAGAATAATTTGCTGTTTCCACAATGCACATAATGCCCAGCAACAGCAACAAGTAGAAGGAAATCATTCTTCTGACATTCCATTGACAATGACAATGGCTCCATTGCCAGTGTTCTTCAGAAAGGATTTGGCAGCATGCTTTCCTTGTTAGTCCACTGCTATGTAAACAGTCAGAGCGCTGAACTATTTTATTCATTCAAATGAATCAGTGCTCATTTCACCTTGGGCAAGAGAGCACAACTGCATTTATCTGCATTAGCAATCTGGAACTGAAAATTGGATGAGTTCTTCCCACCCAGACTTGGCTGCTCTATTTGGACTATGTAGTTTCTACATGAATTTTAAAAAAGCAAAACATTCTTCCAACCTTCCTACAATGTATCTCTAAACACTTATGAAGCTCAGTGGATGAGTTCAGACAGTAATATCTTGGCTGAACAAACCCTGATAAAAAATGGCCTTTTGGCTATACATGTAGCTTTTTTGCTCTTTCCTTCATAGTGGAAGCAGACAAACAGAAAGTCAAAGAAACAGCTGCATTAGTCAGCTTTAGTATTAAAAATGAAATGAAAGAATGAAAATCCAGTAGAACCTTTGGGATTGAGAAAAAGTCATTTGTAGCACAAGCTTTCTTGGACTAAAGCCTACTTCTTCAGATGTTATCATAGAATCATAGAGTTGGAAGAGACCAGAAAGGCCATCCAGTCCAACACCCTGCCATCCAGACCCTGTTTAAAAACCTCCGGGAGACAACTCCACTACTCTCCAAGGCAGCATGTTCCACTGTCAAACAGTTCACAACTCTGTCATTGAAAAGCAGCACAAAGGAGGATCATGGTTTACATATTTACTTTGCCAATAAGTGCAGATTGAGCAAAATGAAGTAGAAATGCAATGCCTCCCTATTCAGTGGAGATAATTTTGACAAAGTGGTTCCTGAGTCTATTTTCAAGGTGCTAACCAGAGTTGATGGACGATTTAAAGGTTCCTGCTATATCTTCTAGTGGCTGTTGATCTTCAAACCAGATTTCAAACTATTTGAACCTTTCAAACAGAGGATTGTTAAAAAAAACCCTGCCATTTATAAAGTAGGGTACATGGCAGTGGGGATCCCACACTGGGTATCACCCTGGGCAGGGGGTGGGACTTCCAGGCTTGGTAAATGGCCGTGGGGCTGGAGCAATGGCCTTGCTGGCAGGAGAAGCAGCCTCTAAGGCCAGATTCACACACATACACACACCAAAGGCCCAGAGATCTCCCAAGGCACGGAGGGGCACCCACACAGACTCAAGGGGTGCCTACAAGGGTGGAGGGCTGACCAGGTGTCATCTCCCTCTTCTGAGGTGTCACCCCCCCCCCTTTCTGGGCTGTCACCTGATGTGCCCACACCCTCCTCCCAGGGACGCCACTGCCACATGGTCATCCTAACTAGTATCGGATCCTAGAATAAGTTAGACAGAATCTTGCATGAGCATGTAATGTTCTTAATGTAAAAAGAGTAGATTTGATTTCATGGAACTATATGACACAAAGCCCAGTTGTACCCCAATTTTTTAAAATTTATCCTTCCATTTCCCCCCAAGGCATCAACATTTTCAGAGGTTTTACATTAGTAGATCTCAATTCAAGTGTAGTTATGCCATCAGTTCCTGGATGGCTTTGGGTGCATCATAATCTTTCACCTGCAGTATCTTTCACCACCAAAAGAGATTTGAGGACCAATTATTCAACTGCAGCAATATGGATGTGGTCCCATACCTGGAAGGTAGAATCATTTTCTGGTGGATGTGCTAGCTTACTGGGAAAAGAGATTACATCAACAGCAGAAATAATATGGCCCACCAGATGTTGTTATGCTGCAGTTCCCAGCATTCCTCACCTTTGCTTATGCTGGTTGGGATGCTGGTATTTGCAGTCCAACACTACTCGGAGGGACACATGATTCCCACCTTGGTTTACATGACAGGCACAATTTCACCAGAGCACATGAATCCCACTGACTTCAGTTGTGTTGTTGATGGCCTTCAAATATTTTCTGACATATGGCAACCATAAGGCAAACCTACTGCGGAGTTTTTTTGTGGGTTTTTTAGGGCTGTTTTCTTGACAAGATTTGTTCAGAGGTATTTTACCATTGCCTTCTTCTGAGTCTGAGAGAGCATGACTTGTCCAAGGTCACCCAGTTTGTCTCCATATCTGAATGAGGATTTGAACCCTGGTTTCCCAGAGTCCTAGACCACCATTCAAACTACTATACCATGCTGACTCTTCTCAGTTGAATTTTATTAAAATCAATGGGACTAAGAAGTGTTTAACCTTGGCTGGTTCTTCATACTAGTTATAAGAATGTTTTAAAACTTTCAATAATATTTCAACTTTCTAGCCATAGCCAAAAACATTTGTATCTGCCTTTGGTATTTATTTATTTCTTTTTGTTTTTTATCCAACAGATCCCCAAGGAATTATGTGTCCTTTCACTGATGAGAATAAATGGCTACTTTTTCTCTCACTAATTCTATTCAATCAACCATTTTAAAACAACAGAGAGGGGTTCCCATCTATATGTTTATAGCAATGTAGGTTAATTTTTTTACATATTACTGAAAAATGCTGAATGGAAAGTTACATTTTATTTTGTACAATAATGGCTATCTTCACCTTTTGTGAAGCTGGGGAGAAGACTATCTTCATCTGAAAACTGAAAAAAACAAACAAACCTAGAATAAAAAATCAAATCAAGATCCAGACCTGCAAGCTTGCTGCCAAAGTACCTTCAGACCCTGGGCCCATTCACACTTCACAGTTTTAGCACTGTGATTCCACTTTAACTGCCATAGCTGTGTCCTGTGGAATCCTGAGGTTTATAGTTTAGTGAGCAACCCTGTGAATGAGACTTCTCTGAGCCCCCCCTATTCTCTAACTCTCTGCTCAGGTCCTGCAGGTTCATGCCTGTGATCTCCCTTACTGAGTCTATCCATCTGCCAAGTGATCTTCCTCCCTTTCTGCATCCCTCCATCTTTCCTAGCATTAGTGTCTTTTCCAATGAGTCATGTCTTCTCATGATGTGTCCAAAGTACGACAGTATAAGTCTTGTCATCTTGGCTTCCAGGGAGAGTTCGGGCTTGATTTGTTCTAGGATTGTTTGTCTTTTTGGCCATCCATAGTATCCTCAGCACTAGTCTTCATTACCACATCTCAAATGAATCTGCTTTCTTCATTGTCCAGCTCACACATCCATACATAGTAAAGGGGAATACAATGGCTTGGACAATTCTAACTTTAGTGTCCAGCTGTATATCTTTACTATTTAGGATTTTGTCTAGTTCTTTCATAGCTGCCCTTCCCATTCCTAATCATCTTCTGATTTCTTGACAACAGTCTCCATTCCAATCAATGTTTGATCCAAAGTAAAGGAAATCTTTAACTATTTCAATTTCCTCACTATATAGGTTGAATATTTTTTTTTGATCCTCCATGGCCATTATTTTTATTTTCTTTATGTTTAACATTAAGGCTGTCTTTGTGCTTTTTTCTTTGACTTTCTTTAGTGATTGTTCAACTCTGTGATGTTTTCCACTAGTAGTATGGTGTCACCTCCATATCTTAAATTGTTGATATTCCTTCCTTCTATCTTCACTCCTCCTTCTTCCATGTCTAAACCTGCTCTACATATATTTTCTGCATACAAGTTGAACAGATAAGATGATAAACTGCATCCTTGCCTGACCCCCTTGCTAATTGGGAACCATTCTATCATTCCATATTCTGTTGTTACAGTAGCCCCTTGTCCTAAGTTAAGGTTCCTCAACAGGACTATCAGATGTAGTGGCACTCCCATTTAATTAAGAGCATTCCATAGCTTTTCATGATCTATGCAGTCAAAAGCCTTGCTATAGTTTACAAAGCACATGCTGATTTTTTTTTCTGGAATTCTTTAGCTTGCTCCATTATCCATCATATATCTATCATTATCATCATCATTATATCATTATCCATCAAATGCCCTGGTACACTGAAGTATATGAGTAACTCTGCAGGGCTCCAGTGAAATACTTTAAATAAATTATCATTGAGATAAACTTTAGTCCATTACAGTTTTCATCTCCTATTGAAAATTGTTTTTGGAATAATGTGTTTACTTACACCTTCAATAAAATCTCTATTTAAAACTGAAGCCCTACACACACACACACATTAAATATACATTAAATATACGTTGAATCTCCCTTATATGAAATGCTTAGAACCAGAAGTATTTTGGATTTTGGAATATTTACATATACATCTTGAGATATCTAAGATGATACCCAAGTCTGAATATGAATTTCATTTATGTTTCATATACACGTTATAAACATAGCCTGAATGTATTCTTATATATCATATTTTAAATATTTATGTGCATGAAACAAAGTTTGCATAACTGAACCATCAGAAAGCAAAAGTGTCACTGTCTTAGCCACCCATGAAAAAAGCTTTGGCTTTTGAGGTACCGGTATTTTGGATTTCGGAATTCCAGATAAGGAATACTCACCCTTTTTTAATTTTACACTGTGTGCGTGTATTTTAGGTAAGTACTGCTGTTAGCAAGGTATATACTAATATATAATGTAATATATATTACATTAATTTACTTAAATGTTTAAAATTAATATGTAACTTTATATAATAAAATATAATTTTTACATAGAGAGTTTGTGTAAAGATCAAAGCAAAATACCCTGTGGATTAATTCTTTCTCAGCAGTGTATCACCATGATAAAGATGCAGGATATTTGTCACAGTGGGAAACGTAACCTTTAGGTGACATTTTATTTTAAGTAATAGTTGTTGATGTCTTTTCTCTGACCTACTTACCAATGCTTTGTAGAGAAATAGGAAATCAAGCATCCCATACCCAGAAGGCACAAGGCATGTCCATGGTCCATCCTGTATCCTAAAAATACAGCGCAATTCCTGCTGTGGTTATTTTTGTAGACGACAAACTACTTCCTTAAGATGAAAAGGCTCAACTGCCGGTACCCTGAGCACAAACAGGATCTTGGCATATGGAGATTAATCAGACAACTTAGGCAGCTTGGAGCTCATGTAGACAGGACGTAAGCATATACAAACACGAAGAAATAAACAGCACAGATAGGGTAAAATACAACTGAGAATTCCCCCTTGATTTATTTTGGCCTCATCCACAGTTTTGTTGCGAAGCTAAGAGTTAGAACATGTTCCACTACTAAGTCACACCTTATGTTTCTTGATTTTCAGAAAATGATTATTGTTTCTTTGCTGGTGTTGGAAAACTTACTTAATAATGAAAGAGAGAAACTGCAGGAGATTTGAGACTCACTGGAGGTTTCCTACTGAAGACGCAGGAAAGATGGTGCAGGAAAAAGGCAATTTTCACCAATTCATCCTTCCTCTTTCACCCCTACTACTATCTCATCAAGGGTTGGACAATTTCCACAAACTTTCTACAGCAAATTGTTAGGTGAGACAAAGGAAAGGAGGAATAAGTGATAATATCCAATATCCACACACTTCCATGCTTTCATGTCTTCTACACTTGAGATACCTAGAATAAAGGTAGTAGTCAAAACCAATTTCTAGCTCAGATCTAATCTGCACCACATAAATAATGCAGTTTGACAATGCTTTAAATGGCATGACTCACTGCTATGGAATTCTAGGATTTGTAGCTTTGTGAGATATTTAGCCTTCTCTGTCAGAGAGCTCTGGTGCTACAACAAACTGCAAACTCCAGAATTCCATAGCTTTGAGCCACAGCAGTTAAAGCAATAGCAAGCTGTATTATTTCTGCAATGCAGATACAGCCCCAACTAGTACAGACCTTATGAATGAATGGAATTTATATATGTGTGGACTGCCTGATCAAGAATTGTTTCAGTGGGTTTACTATACCCGGGGCTATCAATAGGTTTATGGCAGCATCTATCTGCAGGGACCTCTGCATCCCCAAATTTTTAATTTACTGGTTGTATTTTCAGTTATCCACATTTTTGAAGTTGAAAATTTGTTCTTGAATGCATAATTTGAAACAAAGATCCCTCATTCAGTATGAATTTCAGTGATGTAAATCAACAGTCTTGTCACAAATGTTTTTCCCTATCCCTGGGGGTAAAGGAAATATTTTGTATAGTAGTACAAAATGATAATGAACCTTTGACTGCAACAAGCCTAGTGTTTTAGTGGAAGTTGTACTTCTATTTATTGGTTTTTTAAAAAAAATTTGCCATACACTGTATCTCCTGTCCCAAACAATTTTTGCAAATTTCCATGACTAACTATGTCTTTTTACACCCAGGGCAGGGAGTAGGGTTTGGTTTTTCCCTGTCCCAGCATTTTCTAATACAAACAGGGCTAGTTATCTGTATTTACGTCTATTGTCTTGGTACCTCCTGTACTTGTGGGCAGTCCCTCTGATGATGTGTTGAATGGGAGTACCACTTTTGCCTTCCTACATTACATTTCCAGTTACCAGACTTGATGTTTCATCTTTCTTTCCCTCTCTTTTATACTTATAGCACTAAAGTGGTATATCATTTTAGCATTATGAGTATAATTACAGATAAAATTTCTTGTATAAGAGCCAACTTAGACATCATCATTGCGGTAGAAATTGACAGTGGGGTGTCCAGCAACTCTATGAATAGGATTATACTGAATCAGTTTCAATTGGTGAGTACCACCAATGTGGACAAGCTTCTTTGGCAAGTAAGGAAAACAACTCATCCTCTTGATTCCTGTTCTTCTTGCCTGATCATCCAGGAAAGACACAGAATTAAATCTAAATTACAGTATTATTAATGCATCTCTCAGAGAAGGGAACTTTCTATATTGTTTAAAAGAAGCAGTGCTGTGACCACTCCTTCAAAATCCCTCCCTGTACCCCCTGGACTTTAATAACTATGGACCAGTATCAAATCTTCCTTTCTTGAGCAAGGATAGGCCCATTTCATCTAGACCAATTTCAAACCAGCTTCAGAGCAGGATATAAAGTTGTTTGCTATGATCACCTTAATGGATGATCTTCAGCTGAGCACAAAGGGAGTATATACCTGCTGGTGCTCTCAGATCCCTCAGTAGCTTTTGATACCATCAACCATGATATCCTTCTGGAATGCTCAAGAGATTTGGGTCTCAGAGGCACTGTGCTTCAGTGATTCTGGTTCTATCTCTCAGGCATCAAAAACTGCTTCCAGATGGTGCTTGGGGATAGCTGCTCCTAAAAAAAAGATGCTGTAATTTGGTATGCCACAAAGTGCCATCCTATCCCCAAGATCTACATGGGAGAGTTTGGCCAGAGGCATGGGGCAGGGTTCTATCATTATGATGATGACACTCAAATATATTTCTTTCTGCCTTTAGTAATAGCACCAGCTAGGATAATGTGTCTCCTCTGAATGAGTGCCTGAAGGAGGTAATGGGCTGGATGTGGAAAAACAAACTACAACCGAATCCAGACAATACAACTGTGCTTACTGTCAGGGTTTGGAGGGTATGTCAATAAATCCTGGGTTTGGTTATACTCCCCATGTAGCTTGGTAGTGCTTTTGAATCCACCTCTCCAAATGTCAGCCCAGATAGATGTGACAGTTAGGAGTGCTTACTATTAGCTTTGGCTGTTATGCCATTCCTAGAACTGGAGGACCTAAAGTGCACACATTGGTAACCTCAAGGTTGGATTTCTGCAATGTGCAGTACAAGTTAACAAACTTCAATTAGTTCAAAACATGGCAGCCAGATTAGTTGCAGGTACATATAGGAGTTATCACATTATACCAATATTAAAATCACTCCACAGGCTGCCAATTAGTTTCTAAGCAAAGTACAAAGTGTTGGCTATTACCTTTAAAGTCCTACATGATTTGGGTCCAGGTTACCTATGGGATCACATTCTGCCATATAATCTAGCCTGTACACTCAGGTCCTCTGAGGGACATTTACTCCAATCACGCAAAACTAGACTGACTGTAACCCAGAAGACACTATCAGAGTTTAAATCATCAGTAAAAAAACAATCAATTTTGGCAAGCCTTTCCAGATAATTTTTAAATTATGGTTTTTAAAGTATTTATTTATGGATTTTAATATGTATTATGTATTGGTTCTATGAGCTCTTTTAACTCTAATTCCTTGACTCTTGGAAACAATCTGAATAATTGACAATCTATCAGTATATCTGGTAGACTGTGAAACTGAAATACTACTACTAGTGTTTAGGAAGCAGTAATATAACCACCCTGGGGTATATTTTAAAAACAAAAAGTAATTATTTTAATATATTTAAAATAAAATATATATTCAATATATATTAAAATCAAAAGTAATTCTAAAGGTACAGTGAGCCTATCCAGGTTGCTTTTGCCAGCATTTATTTTCTTGAACAATCACTTTCAATCATTCCCTAGAAATATACCTATGTGCAGTATAGGTGTTTCTCCCTGAACTGCTGAAACTAAACAAGTTTGGTGATTTTACCACATTCAAACCGACCTAGTCCCATCAAGATAGAGATGGACAACTTTTGGCCATCCAGAAGTTTTGGACATCAGCTATCAGAAGCCCCACCCAGATAAGAGATTATGGGACTTGTAGTCCAAACATCTCTAAGACCCACATTCCCCCAGCCATGCATTACCAGGTGTGGCTTCTCTAAACAACCAGTTCTGTGCACATGAAAGAGGTAGTTCCAAAATGTTGACACAACTTAGTTGCTACAACATGTTTATCTTGAGTCTTGGATGACTGAAGAGATTGCGGCAAAGATGTGTGGACACGATTTCTAATTTTACAGAAACCAGTTATTTCATGCCTACATTTGATGTGTCTGCTGTATATGAAAGCATGTCATCCCATTCTTGTGTGTTCTTCCTTTTAATAAGGTGGCATCTAACCAGGCTGCCTCCAAGCTAGACCTGTCACATGCTACAACCCATCTGCTATTGGAACCCGCTCCACCTATTGTGGAGAATCAGCCATACTTTACACTTTTCTCTAATCCCTGTAGGTAGACCTATACCAAAAACAAATAAGGAGCAGAGGTCAGGTAATCACAGATTTTTTTTCTGCCTGGAGTTTATGTACAGATAAAAGCAAGATGAGACAGAGAAAACTTTATGATTTGAGCCTAGGGTTGTCAGAGTGAAAATTGGAGAAAGCTCCTGTACTTTTAATAGTTGTACAGAAGAGGGAATTTAAGCAGATGTTGCTTGTTATCTAGATGTGTGACAACACCTCTTGAAAAATCCTCTTCTGCACAACCATTAAAACTGTGGGAGCCCTCTAGTTTTCAGCCTGGCATATCTACTAGCCAGTGCTTCCTACACTGTTTTTAGAATGCCCCCAATGACATCATATAGGGCTATTATAAAGCAGAATGGGTTTATCTGCAAGACTTTTAATAATAATAATAATAATAATAATAATAATAATAATAATAATAATAATAATAAAATTTATTTATACCCCGCTTAAATGAAGACAATCTAAGCGGCTTACATCAGTTACATTAAGCAAGACTATGTACTGTATTTAATTAGAGTTTTTCTTTGGCCTTCTAGTTTAAAGAAACCTTCATTTGCCTCACTATAAAACTCTTTTAAACAAAAAAGCAACAATTATATACATATATGTGTTGCTTTCTTTGTATCAAACATTGGCTTTATTTATTTATTTATTTATTTATTTTGTGCTTTGGAGGGATGAGCTGCCTTCCATAACTACCCAGGTGCTGCAAACTGGTAGGCAGAGAAAATGGTGGTAGTCTTGTATATCAGGGGCTCAGGAAAGTTACTTTTTAACTACAACTCTCAGAATGCCACAGCCTGCATGGTCAATAGTAACTGAAGGGAAATAAAAACAGAGCTTGGAATGAAAATAAGAACATACATTTTTCAAACAGTACCTCCTCAAGTCTCCCAGCCTGCTGGCCAATATCATTCAAAAAGTAACTTCTTCCAGGCTGTGTTTCAATCTCTCTTCAGTTGCCACTGGGAAATCTGGTCTAATATTTGTTTGCTAGATCACTATTCACAAGCTCTCAATTAAACCAGAATAACAGAAACCTGCCTTTCAAATCTAAATTAGCTCTATGATCATATCACAGGATGATGCTATGGTTATATGAACAGTCAAGCTCCACTGTTCCATCAGTAACTAATTTGATTAAAAGTCTCACATCAACAAGAGAGGTAGGACAGAAGGCCAACCTGTCCTGCAAAGCACTTTTAGCAACTGATGTTATCCATTATTCCCTCTACCTATTTCTCATGCCTCTGGAATGGCAAAAAATTAGGAGAGGGGGCTAGCTACATCATCCTATGCAGCTTCAGACTCTGTCTTCCTGTATAAGCTTGTCTGGGTATTAAGAGGAAGGTTTTCTCTTGGCTCAGTCATGGTCACAGAGACATTTGATGAAAACATGGAGGAAAGCTTTTCCCATGGCTGCGCCCAGGCTGTGGAATTTCCTCCCATGGGAGGCTCAGTTGACCCCCTCTCAGCCCTCTTTCCACCAGCAGGCAAATAACTTTTTCTTTAGACTGGCCTTTGGCTGTTAACTAGTTGTAGCAGAAAGGTCTTTTAATGGGATATGTTTTATCTTTATCTCTTTTTTAGTGTGTTTTAAACTCTTTTAAATTCACGTTTATAATAGGATTGCTTATTTAATTGTTTTCTTTCAACTTTATCATTATTAGGATTTTAGCTGTTTTCATACTATATTGTAAGGTCCTTTATCCTGGATTGATGATGATGATGATGATGATGCAGAAGTCTGGAATTCAGTATGAAACTGATCATGGATCATATAAACTTTCAAACAGAAGATATTTTCAGAAAGAGGACTTCAAACAGAGAATTGTCTTCTGCAAAGTATTTCTAAATAGTTGGTTATTGGAGGGGAGTCCTGCTGGATATGCATAGGTCTCCCTTCATGGTTAAGTGTGTTGACAAGTCTGTATTTTCTGAATTCTAAGAATTCACTCTGTAGAGCTCCTTTCTCCTTAAAGTTATTTGGGTGGTGCCAGAGTAGGTGAAGCAGCCACACATAAATTAGTGGCTGGGGGAAAGACCAACAGTTATAACCTAAAAACCCCACATGTTGGGTCAATTGCAAGGGGCTTTATGCCCTAAAGTCAGTGAGACCTATCCTCTTAGCAAAAGCATATGTGTACATAGACAGTTGCAAAGTTATACATAGCTATCTGGCAACCCTAATTAACCTCAGTTGTTCTTCTGTTTTGGTAATGGAGGTGGTTCACAAGAGTTTGCTTATTATTCCATTGCCTATATTTACTTCCTAGTTTCAGTCAAGACAGGAAGTAGAAGCGACAAAATCCCAGAAGAGAAGCTATTCCCAGAGCACTCTTCGGCTGACCCAAGTGAGAATCAGGAAGTTCTGCAGTTTCTGTCCCCCTGTGATTTCAGACTCATGTGCTTTTCAGTTCAAGCACTCTTTTCCAGAAATCATAAGGTAAATGCCACCAAATTTCATAATTCTGAAATCACAAGCTTTCTAAAGTATAGTGAATAGCTCACATTTAGACAAAAATATGCATTATACTGGATCCCTACAGTCTTCTTTCTAGCAAAATTGTACATACTCCATCCATGTATTTACTAATAATATTTTTAAAGCTTAAAATTTTCCAAGGAGACATTCTCATCCATTGGTTCTCTAAACATTTTGAACCAACGCCTGGAATCCCTAACTTTGGCCATGCTGGGGGGTTGACTTTCAAACATCAAGAGGAAAACATGTTGAAAACCACTTTTCTAAGATATCTGTACCAATCCAGATAGATAGATAGATTTATCAGGAAGTGGAACAAAAAAGGTAGAAAAAGATTGGGGAACCTCTTTCAGTTAGGGACAAATTCACTTTCAGATAATTTCTCAGGAGCTACATTCCAGTGACAAAATCGGCCAAAGAATGGGACCAAAACTATTCTCATATTTTAGCCTAAAAGTGTTGATAAATCTGTCCATAAGTAAACCTTAGGAGAGACATTTGAGTTTTTGTGAAGAGGGAGGTACCTATATAGAAGTTGGGAAACCATTGAACAATGGTATAGCATGGCGAGAGCTGTGGACACTGGGAGAACCTAAGAGTGCTGGATTGGGGGCCCATAAGTTCCACTGATTCAAAGTTTCTGCTCTATTTGACAATAAGGATTAGATTCAGACCTTGAACCAACAACTGCCAGAATCCCTTAGTTAGTATATCCAGTGCCTATCCTGGCAGAGGATTCTAGAATTTGTAGTATAAAAATAAACTTTCCAGACTCTGAACAGACCCAATGAATCAATCAATCAATCGAGGCTTAAATTAGTCTCAATTAATTTTCATTAATTTCAAAGCCTCTAGTCTAGATCTGGATCTAACCTATTGGTTGACTCTGAGTGATAGTGTTATAAGGAAAGTGGGGGGGAATTCTCCCTCTCCAGTCTGTCTACTAAACTTGAAAGGAAATGAAAACATGTTTAATTTTATATATATTGTAATAATAAATCCCCATAAAGCAATGTATTCCACTCCCTTCTCCCTTTAAATTCAGAAAGCATCAAGCATGGCTGGGTGATGGATATTTTGTGAATGCAGCCTTGTTTTGAGCAATTACTTGCTGAAATGTGAGGTAAAAATCTTGTCTTGGGGAGCTGGAGTGGGAGAGAGAAACCTCAGAAAGGTAGTATAGAAGCAATTAAAAGAACATGAGTGATACACCATGGTTATAGATTGGTTGCATGAGTTTTGGATTAAATCAAAACATAATAATCTGAATCTTCTGTACAAAATCCTGTTGATAGGAAGAGTTTGATAATATTTCTGAATGCTTGGCTTTTTTATATAGAGAAAAAGGCATGGCATTGTGGTTTATCTTTAGCCCAGACCAACTTTTGTGTCTTTGTGTGTTTCGGTTTTTCTTTCTAAAGGAAAGTGGAGGGTGTATGTGCAAAAGTGTTTCCTCTAGGTCCTAGTGCATTTCCTATGTTAACCCGGTCAACCTGGTCTAAAAAAAGGTGCCAGTTACTCAAGATGTTATTTGAGAGCACATAAGAACAAACCCTATGTTTCAGTTTTGCCACTGCTGTCCCATCCTTCCCATTGACCTTTCTATTTCTGTGTTATGCACAACTTTTTTTTAATGATCACAAGTTGAATATCAAAAGCTAAATCTAATGGTTAGTCCCAACTACCCTTTGAATCAACAGAACTTACATAAGTGTAGATTTATCAGGTTTTCATTGATTCAGTGGATCATCTACAGTTGGGGAAATTATTCAGTTTAAACTGATTGAGTTTCACAGGAGGAAATTAGGAGTTTTAACAGTAATTAACCCATGAAAATCACACAATTGACATTAAAATGCAATTAAAATGAGATTAACACAAGAGCCATTATCCCATGAAAAACCAGGCAATAATTAAGCAATAAATAGCAAAAAATCATTCACAGGAAAATCTCATGAATGATTTGCTGCTGTTTATCACCTGGTTATTCACAGGGTAATGGCACTTTAATCACGTTTCATCTCAATGTTCTGTGAAAACCATTAACACAATTGTGGAATTATCATGGGTTAATCACAGTTTATACTTCCAATTCTCCCCTGTGTGATAAACTCCTTAAAAGAATTGCCAAGATCAAAACCAGCCTTTAGCAGTGGGTATGGATATCAAACAGAGGTGGCTTCTTTCATATTAAAAAAAGAGGGAGGGAGTTGAGTCTTCATTCATTTTGATAACCAAACTCTAGAATTCTGCACATGGCAATTCTCAGCTCATCTTATTTTAATCTTTCTTTCTGAGGATAGTTGTGGCAGCTCTGGCTATCCAGATGTTTTGGAGGTATTCCAGAAGCCTTTGTGAAACTTTTTTTTCAACAGTTATTCCCAAGTGTTTGTATTGTTATTTTAAGAAGTGAGTAGCTGAAATCTACTTATATCTCAAACAAATTAAGAATTCCAGTTTCAGAACATGACTTACCTGAACAACACTGAAGTGTCAACAGAATTTGCAAAACCTTATTTCAGATTCCAAATATGATAAAGGGCTAATACTGAATCTATAGGTGCCTTAGGGTCTGTCCTGGGAAGAAGATGGAATATTAAATGCATACATACTAGTGTTCATACATGCATACCTTTGAACATCTCATTCCTTTGGGTCCAAGTAGTCCCAGAGGAAAGAAGAAGCACTCACAGTTTCTTCTGTCTCTAGTGATGAACTGGACACTTCATAATTCAGAACTGCTATAATTGCCTGGGGTCTTGTCTGCATGGGCCAAAAGGCCTGTTTCCCCCCAATTCTGGCAGCATCCTGTTCAGACAATGCATGGCCCAAGCCCTGGTTCTAGTGTGAGCAGTCTGGATGACATTCAGCACATTCAGCATCAAAACCAGTGTATAATACCCTTAACACAAATTTTAAAACTTACCACTGGGGTTGTTGTCTGTATGTGTGTCCCACTAAGCTACCAGGTTTATATAGGTACAGGTCACATAGTTTCAAGTAAACTGGATTTTTTAAAAGGGATTAGCAACACTTTGGCATACAGTGTAGGTGATACAAAATGTTCTAGGATCAAGGGAAGTAATAGTGCCATTCTATTCAGCATTGGTCAGACCTCACCTGGAATACTGTGTCCAGTTCTGGGTACCACAATTCAAAAAGGATGTTGATAAATTGGACCATGTCCCCAGGAGAGCAACCAAAATGGCAAAGGGTCTGGAAACCATGCCTTATGAGGAAAGACTTAGGGAGCTAGGTATGTTTAGCTTGGAGTAGAGATGGTTAAGATGTGATATGATAGCCTTGTTTAAGTATTTAAAGGGGTTCACATTGAGGATGGAGTAAGCTTGTTTTCTGCTGCTCCACAGACTAGAATATGGAACAATGGATGCAAGCTACAGGAAAAGAGATTCTGCCTTAACATTAGGAAGAACTTCTTCACAGTAAGAGCTGTTCAACAGTGGAACATGCTCCCTCAGAGAGTGGTGGAGTCTCCTTCCTTGAAGGTCTTTAAACGGAGGCTGGATGGCTATCTGTCGGGGATGCTTTGATTGTGATTTCCTGCATGGCAGGAGGTTGGACTGGATGGCACTTGTGGTCTCTTCCAACCCTATGTTCTATGATTCTATAATTCATAAACAGAGCAATTGTATTCTTCACCAGATGTGTCACAGATGTAGGCAAGCTGAGGGCATGATCCAATTAGCAGGCTGATGGAGCATAAGTCTCATATTGGTTGTTTGGGGATGGGAATGGCTTTTTCTTTGCTGGTGTGCAAGAATGCCCAGGTGGGTCCCTGGTACAGCTCTGTCACTGGTAACTGACTAGCTATGGTTGTTACCTGGGTTCGCCCTTGTGCCCCAATGTAAGGCTGTTCTTTTTTTTTTTTTCCTCTGGATGCTGAAGGGCAGTTATACTGGCACAACCCACAATTACTCAATGGTTAGGAAGCTGGAGCTGAGCCAGGGTGCCTCCCAGTTGCTGTTGCGTAGCCAGGGCAAGCTCATTACAGAAGGATGCCTCCTTCCATAGCATACCCCAAAACACTGGCGTAACATATGTCAGCATAGCTTACCAGCAGAGGTTTAACCTGCAATTGCCTTTGTATGCCTGACTTGTACAAAATGTTTGGACAGGTACCATCCTAAGTTTCATCTGGACCCTCATATAATGCCTTTTGGTTATAGGTAAAATATAAAAAATAGGTCAAAGCTAATAAATCCTCTGAGGCAAATAAGCTTATCGCACTGTGTTCTCAGAACGTGATGAGAATGGAACGGAACGTATTTTATTGCACGGTATGATCCTCATCGAGTTCCCATTCTGTGCTCTGACAGTCCCTAGTCCGTTCTAGCAGGAGAAGTGTAAAAATGTGTCCTCAGCTAGCAAGAACACTTACAGACCATTCAATATGATGTGTGTGCGATAATTCTACCTGGTCTCAATATGTCCTTGTGTTCTGATTGGCTAAGACAACCTCCTCCCCTCCCATCCTAGAACATCCACAAACTCAACTCAACTCTTCCGGTGTTGAAGCAAGGAAGGTGCCACAGGTAATTTAAAAAATATTTATTTTTGTAAATTGAATTGCATTGTGTTTCCAAGAATTGCATCGTGTTTCCAAGAAAAAACCTCTCGGTAGCATTCTTTCCAATGCAGACATAGGGTTTTTGCAACAGTGATCATGCGCCAATGAGGGATGGCTGAGGAACTGCTTTAGCTCTTGTACTGGTACAACATTAAATGCTGTGTGATAATATGTGTTCTCATAACGTTACTATCACGTTATCAAGTCTAATGCGGTAACACCCGTTCCCATATTGTTACGTTCCAGGGACTCGATGGGAACGTTACAGTTACTAGTGCAATAAGCTTAATAGATTGCCTTGGAAGGTGGTAAACTCTCCTTTAAACAAAGACTGGATGAGTATCTTTCAGGAGTTCTTCAGTTGTGTATTTTTGCATGGTGGGGTCTGAACTAGATGTGGTCCCTTCCAAGATTCTATGATTCTGTGAAAAACAACCTTATATTTTCAGGTAGCTTTTTAAAATATCACCTCCTGATGTAACACATGTCCTAAGAAAAAAATCTAGATCATTGGGAGACTATGGCCATGATTGAGTGGATATTCTGTAACTTAACACTACTGAAAGATTCTGTGTCTGATTCATCAGTGTTACCTCATATAACCTTACTTTAGATGTTTGGGAACAACCCATGATCTTAATTGGAAGAAAGCATGCATAGAGAACCAATAAACGGAACTGTGATAAACACCTACTTGTTCCCTGAAGTTATGGATAAGGGAAGGATCGTGTCTTAACAATTAATTGTGAAATGTTACAATATGGTAGTGATGAAAATCTCCCATATGCAAGGCGTGATAGAACAATTTTTCTCTCTTGGTTGTACTACACAAGGCACACTACTGTGTACTTAGGAACAGCTGCTCAGCTTTTTGAAGTATTCTGTTGTAGTCACTGA
Organism: Phrynosoma platyrhinos; assembly: GCA_020142125.1. NCBI lineage: Eukaryota > Metazoa > Chordata > Lepidosauria > Squamata > Phrynosomatidae > Phrynosoma > Phrynosoma platyrhinos. The sequence continues at coordinate 326,082,061 of CM034701.1, forward strand.
TTTCAAGAGGTATCAGCAGCTGCTGCTGTAGCTCAAAAAAACAGAACTTCAAAAAGATATCCAAAAGCAAAACTTCCAGGCTGGTTTACATAAGAGGATTTTGTAAATGCAACCTTAACTCTTCTTGTTGTTGTTCTTGTTGCTTTATATAATGGTAAACTTTCTATTTCTTTTCCATAGTGATGCCCCAAGCAATTTTCCAGCAGAAACAGGATTCTAGATACATGTCAGACTGCAAAAGGAATGATACACATGATAATTCCAAAAGCACAAATCTAAGTAATCATGATAATTCCAAGAGCACAAATCTAAGCCAAGGGCCAGCTGAATCAGCACTCATCAAGATGAAGTTATACTGAAACCACTCTTTGCCTAACTTAGGGGGGTTGCAGACTGCCCAAAATAGTGTGAATTGAGTCCACTTTTAGGGTTAGGGTTAGTGCTAGGGAATCATGGGAATTGTTTTTTTCTGAGACATTGAGCCTTCTTTGTCAGAGAACTCTAGTGCCACAATAAAATACAGTTCCCATGATTCCCTAACCCTAACCCTAAAAGTGGACTCAATTTGCACTATTTCTGGCAGTCTGCAACCCGCGTTAATGAAACCAGAAATTACCCAGGACAGCCCTTGCCTTGGCCTAACTTTGTCTTGGTGTTGTGGTTGATCAGATCTAGTTCAAATGGTTTAATCTGACACAATTTAAGGTCTCTTCTCACCTCCTCCTTTCTCTGCCCCCTCTTTGATTCTTCTACCAACAGATTCTAACTAGAAGAGCAGTTCTGCTGGCAGATCTCTCTGTTGGATGATCTCTATCAGCTGGTGAAAGAGTTCTGCAAACAGAAGATCATCTCTGCCAGCTGGAGAGGCTTGTGCCTAATCCTAACCAGTCAGCACCTCTTTGAGTTAGGATTGCATTCTATGAAGTCAAATAAGATACAGACAATTTAGGAACTGCTGCTACTTTTCTTTTCCATTCAGAATTGTTATATTTTGCCATAATAAGATTCAAAGCAAATTGGGGCAGAGGGTGTTGCTCTTCAAAAGAAACATTCAAAAACCTTTCTGCAAAAGCCAAGTGGCTGTGAAAATATCAGGGAAAAGATATCTTTGCTGGTTTCTACATACTCCTGCCTTAGCCAAATTTCTCATCACAGAACTGACTACTAAATTATTGTTATTCTACAAGCCAATATAGAAGTCAAAGATCTTTTTCCTGTCCTTGAGTTCTGCAAAACATCATCATAATTCTTAAACCAGACAGACCTTAAAAACCTCCTACCATCTCCTAAAACAGACAGGGGGGGTTATTATATTGCTAGATTAATTCCACCCATTTGTACCATAAACACGGTTTTCTAAAACCGGTACTAAAAAAGTGAAAGGATACCAATATGTATAGTTTTAAAAGAAAGTAGGCAGGTTTTGGTCTTTTTGGTCACATACTCCTAGGGGGAGCAGACCATACTATTCCGCCCACATCTTCTGTTTGGGAACTCCATTTACAAGAAAATGATCTTGTTCTTTACATGTTCTAAAGATAAGGTTCAGTAATCTCCATCCTCTTCCAATTTTGGGCCTGAACAGACTGCCAGAAATAATCCACCTTGAGACCACTTTAACTGTCCTGGCTCAATGCTAGGAAATAATGGGAACTGTAGTTTTTTTCTGAGACATTGAGCCTTCTCTGTAAGAGAGCTCTGGTGCCACAATAAACTACAGTTCCCATGATTCCCTAGCACTGAGTCAGGGCAGTTAAAGTGGTATCAAGTTGGATTATTTCTGGCAGTCTGTTCAGGCCCATAGTCAGCTATACCTACATTCATTAACTATGTGTTGAGAACCAGGGGTCAATTTTTCAACTGTAAGTTAAATTGAAACCCTCTGAAGAGCAAGTCAAGGTAACACCAGACAATTCCAACTTCAATATGTCATAAAGACAATGATACCATCAGAGCACGACTTGAGGGCAGACGTCTAGGACACCCCAATGTAATGCAACATAATTCCATAAAAGTAAAATTATACAGCTTACTTTTTATCGTTTACAATATAGCTCTTATATGTCCTATGCTTGCATTCCCCTTGGTTACTTTTGGCTGCCCCTTTTCTTTTGGTGCCTAAACTGCATTTCCAAATGCTTGAAATTTGGGGAGTGAGGCAAAATGTAATTGGCCAGATTGAATTATTTTTGGGAAGCAATGTCCTCATCCTTACTCTCCCTCATAGGTACATCCATGGCATTATTTTTTTAAATGTTTCCCTGTTCTCCATTAAGTCCATTAATTTATTGTTGTTGCTGTTGTTGTTGTTGTGTGCCTTCAAGTTGTTTCCAACTTATGGCAACCCTAAGGCCACCCTATCATGGATTTTTCTTGGGATGATTTGTTCAGAGGAGGTTTACCATTGCCTTCCCCTGAAGCTGAGAGAGCATATGATCTCTGTGGCTCAGCAGCCAAATGTTATGGGCCTTTACAGACTGCCAGAAATAATGCAGCTTGAGTCCACTTTAACTGCACTGGGTCAGTTCTAGGGAATCATGGGAATTGTATTGTTTTCTGAGACATTGAGCTTTCTATGTCAGAGAGCTCTGGTGCCACAATAAACTACAGTTCCCATGATTTCCTAGCACTGACCCAGGGTAGTTAAACTGGACTCAAGCTGCATTATTTCTGGAAGTCTGCAAAGGCCACTTTGTTCTGGCTCTTTGTACAGAGGATCATTAGTCCCGGTCTCTTGGATCCCCCTTCCCACTCATGCTGAGCTGAATGGGACCTCTTGAGACCATCTATTCAAGCTGCCACCACCTAGTGAATTAAAATGAATTCCCTTGCAACACACTAGGACTTTGCCAAGAGATCTGTAGTTCCTTCCCTTGCTAACTTAAGCAAGCAGTAACCGAGCAAGGCACGTGTAAAAGGAGTGTAAGAAGAAGCCCAGTACTTTTAAAGAAAAGCTTTATTCTAGGTAAGGAATTCTAGAACAATGGATATCACTACATACAGGACCCCTTGCCCTGTAGGCACACACAAATGTAAGTTACAGAATGCAGTCATTTCAGCCAAGCCAATAAAATAAACAAGATGACCTAATCGCCACTAGCTAACATTATTTCTCTCTCCCCCTTGCTGTTTTTGCATGTCTCTTAAACACTGGGGTGTTCCTGTCAACTTTTAAAAGAATAGTTGCCCATTTTTATTTTACAAATTGTAGTTTATCATTGCTGTTAGTCAAAATGCTGATGATGATACCATTAGTTACTTGGATTCATTAATTTCTTATTCCATAACTTTGTTGTTATTGTTGTTTGCCTTCAAGTCAATTCTGACTTATGGCAACCCTAAGGTGAACCTATCATGGGGTTTTCTTGGCAAGATTTGTTCAGATGATGTTTGCCATTGCCTTCCCCTAAGGCTGAGACTCTGTGACTTGCCCAAGATCACATAGTGGGTTTCATGGCCAAGCTGGGAATCAGACCCTGGTCTTTAGAGTCATAGTCCAACACTCAAACCACTATGCCACACTGGCCTTATATTTTATGTGACATTAATTTGACCATGTAATCCACCTTGAGAGGGCTTTACAGAGGGAGAGCAGCTGTGCCAGCCTCACATCTTTTCCACCTGAGCTTCATGTCATTCCTTTCTCATGAACAACTGAACTGTGTGTGCCCATTCCTCAAACTTGGGTGGGCTGCATCTCTCAAACGTGCTTTGCCCACCACAGCTAGAACATCTTATATTTTAGCATTCACAACTCACTTTCAGGTGCATGAGTTTTCATAAGAAATGAAATGTTATCAAAACTTTTCCATGAATAATGACTCTTTAATTTATGTAGGGTTATTTATACTGCTATCACCTTCACATCATTCAAATTGGTGTAGTGCAGTTTATACTGTCATCAGTATCATGACCATCAGCCATCAGCAGCCCCCGCCTCTGTATTAGAACAATACAGCTAGATACTCATAGATAGAGAGTGATTGCAGGAAATCCTTGAGTGCCCTATTCCTATAGCTCTACCATTAAAATGGATCATTGACTAGTATATTATTTGCCACATTTGAAAGTGGCAAGTCCTTCATTTTTATGAAAGCTGACTGAAACCTCCCAACAGAAGACTGTTCTGGCTCTTTCTGAATTGCTGCTTGAGCAGCATGAGGTAAAATCATAGTAGAAATGTGGGCACAACTGCCTGATGTTATTGATTCCAGTCAACAAACCAGGCAATGTAATCTGTCTGCTTTTGTTCCGTTCACTTGGGGGTGTGTTCTCATTAGCCCCCCATGGATAGTCAACCTGTCAGCAGGTCTGCACTCCAACTGCCTGACCTCTGGCTTCAACTCATTCTTCCACAAATTAATTTCCCAAATTGACAAATTAAAGTGCACACTATGCCCAAGGTCACTAAATCACACTGGGTTCTGGTAAATGTCAAGCAGCATTGGGCAGAGGGAGAAAGGTAAAGGGATGAAAGCAGAGGTTGGCCAGAGTGAAGGGAGAAACATCTAAATTCAATTGCTCTGTCCCTCATGCATGAATACACAGTGTGGAGGCAACTGCCTTTAAAGTCACTGTAAGACATGACAAATATTAATGCAGAAAATACTTTTTTGTAAAAACTGAAGTTCTGTCAATTGTTCAATGACTATGGCTGTGACTGTTCTTCCCTGTCTCAAGTGCAGAAGAGCATGTCTGTTCTGATTCAATCTTTCCACTTTTAAAATCAGAGATCCTGGTCTCCATCTCACATGAACTCAGACCAGAAGGCATATGTTATAAGGCCTTCTCCAATGGTTATGCCAAAACTTAAGCTTGTAAAGGTTAGTTTTTGGTCTACAAGACCCAGAAACTCCCACTAGCCATGATGCTTGAGAATTCTGGGAGTGGTACTCTAAAATGTAACTTTTCAAAGTTATCCAAAACTGCAAGATGCCTTTCTGGTTCAGGTACACCAGGCTCTATCCTTACTGAAGGTGTTTTTGTAGTTCAACATAGCTTTTGGCCAGAGATGCTGATCATGGAGGCTTTCAGGTGTTGGACTAAAGTTCCCAGCATTCTTCAACACTGACCATGCTTTGCTAAAAGGCTATGCCAAGATCCTGAGGGTTTGCTTTAGGCTTAAAAACCATTGCTTTAGGCTTAAAAACCATCACTTCCAACATTTCACAGGTGAAAACTGGGGCACATGTGGCCAACATCAGAGTGTGGTCAAGATGGCAAATGTTATTCAGGAAGAAGACATGAGCTAAGAGAGGCTGCTTAAAATTACCTTTAGGATGCATTTAGGTAAGAAACAGAATCTCCTCCCTTTGAGTTTTTTCGTTTATATACTACCATCCAAGTTTCCAGATAATCATGTTAGTGGCATGGGCAGGCACAAATTAATTTTATGCCCACATATGTCTATTTTGGGTCAATGCAGAGCTTTGTGTTCAGTTTCTCCCTCACCAGTGACTCTGGAGCTGTTGCAGAGCTGTTGAAAGCCCACTTCCCATGGCCATTCCATGTGTGGCAGAGAACAAGTAGAGTCACAGAAGCATATGGCTATGTCCCTCTAACAAAAATTGTAATGATCCCAGAGGACCTCAGTGGATGATGTAATCCCTTCACATCTGGTACAGGAACATAGCCCAATGTTTCTGTGATCTCCTATTGCTCTCAACCAGGCACAGAATGGCCATGGAGGGGAGGACTTCAGGAGCTCTGTGATAGGTCCAGAGATGGCAAATGGCTTAGTGTAGTGTAGTTCCACATATGGAACCACTACATTATATTAATCCATGCAAGATTTATTGTTACTATTATTCATTGATTTATATCCATCTTCTGTCCTAAATGGCACTCTAACTGGATAGACTGTAGCTATCATATCCAAATTTTATACATATACAAATAGTGTTCTATGTTTTAATTGTTTTCTATTCTCCTCCTCTTTGCTTTGCCTGGTAACAATTGCATGACAAGTTTTCTCATCTAACATTTTGGGCCATAATAGCTGTTCCTTGAAGTAAGAAAATGATCACATCAGAAATGTCTTAATGTTGCTCTTAAGATCACTAATTGATTCTGCTGGCCTGGTATCCACTTGCAAGGCATTCCAGAGCATTGGAACATTAACAAGCAAATGCTCTGGCACCAGCTGTCTTAAGCCTAAATCTAGTCTCCACCAGAAGGCTAGCATTAGATGTCTTCTCATTTTACATGTTTTCATTTTTTACAACAACATTCCAAGGCTCTGGAGCTACTGTAGACTTGTTCAGTAGCAGATCTGACAACCTAAAAGTGAAACCTGACTTCATCCTGTTCTTTTTTCTTTTCTTTAGTACACCTTGCCCAGGGAAAGGGTGGTGACAGAAAGTAATTATTTATTACAAATGCATCTGCTTAAATATTCTGATAGCTTAATAAGGTGATGATACTGTAGTTCTAAGTTGCAGGTACAAAAGGTCAGTGTTGTGTAATAATTTGAGTCCTGGATTAGGACTCTGGGAAACCAGGGTTCAAATCTCCACAAGATAATGGAAACTCACTGGCTGTCCTTGGACAAGACACACTGTCTCAGCTTCAGAAGAAGGCAATGGCAACCCCCTCTCTGACAAAAATCTTGCTGAGAAAATAACATGATAGGCTTGCCTTAGAAATGCCATGAACCAAAAATGACTTGAAAACACACAAGAATAACAAGGTTTAGCAACAGTTAATTCAAAATACAGAAATTCAACGAAATCGATTTTGGCTCTGAGTAATTAGAGTTAGAGGCATTTTAGCACAAGTGGCTAAGGAATAGATGGGAGATTGATTGGGAATAGGGGATTTCAAACTAAGGTTCAAACAGCATATTATACTAAGTGTAAATTCTTTAAAGTGTGTCTAGAACTAGCCATTTTCTTTGTTCCAAAAAAAACAGTTGTAAGGGCTCCAGGACTTTATCATAACTATGGCATGCAAGAGAAAGTGTTAATCATTTTCTTCTCACACAGTTTTTACAGCCCAAATAACATATCCAAAGGCAGTGCTCTTCCCAAAAAGTTTCTATGAATAAAAATAGATCAATCAATGTGCCAATACTCACTATGTTTAACTGTGGCATCTTTTCATTCTACAAGCTGACTAGCATAGGAAACCAATGTAAGGCCACAGAAACTGACCTAGATATCACATAACCATGTAGTATATTTATACCCTTTCCTTTTAAAATCTTGGGACTCCCTTTAGAATCTGCATGTGAGACAAACTGTGCACTCAGCTTTTTTTTCCTACATGAATAACTAGACTAAAACGTGATGGATGAGGCTTTGAGAAGAACACGCAATGAATGGTTGCTGATAAACATAGCTCTATTGTGCACAGGAAAATATTTTTATGATTGTGATTGTGATTGTTATTCATATCCTCCCTTTTCTTCCAAAGCTGAGAGCAGAGGTAGTTTGCCAAGGCAGTTCCAAAACACGAGAGTCATATGTACATATTGGTACTTGTGCTTCTTGATAGAATAATACCCTCAAACATTTCAGAGATGAAGCCTGGGATACATTTGGGCAAGCAACATCAGGGTGTGGTAAAGATGGCAAATGTTATTGAGGAGGGAGAAGGCACGAGCAAAGAACAGCTACAGGAGTTTGCTTTTAGCGGAGCCTACTGGGAAGGGCAAGGTTCTGTCCCCTCTTGTCTTCTACTACTTGCTGAATTAACTGAGGACGTTATCACACTGGCCCTAAAGCAGAAAGAATTCAGCA
>CM034701.1:326110925-326127243 GCA_020142125.1 Phrynosoma platyrhinos
CCTAAAGCCCCGTGTGAAAACGCCCACATGTGAAAACTAGGACACACATGGCCAAACAACATCAGAGTGTGGGCAAGATGACAAAAGTTATAAATGAAGAAGAACACACAAGCTAGGAGAGGTTGAAGCAGTTTGCTTTTGTCCAAGTCTACTGGGAAGGACAAGACTGGCCCTTCTCTCCTCCCTGCTGAATTATTTGAGTGCCAGCTATTTGCACTTTGAACTCAGTGGTACCAATGGAGGTAAGCTGAGGAGGAGGGGAAAGTGAGAGGAGGAGAGAGAAACTGGGACATTTTAAAAGCAGCTGAAAAAGTGGGACAACAGAGGACTGATCCAAACTGTCCATGCAAGATCAAAATAGTTGCAGAGTGTACATGTGTACAGACCAGTGTGCAGATAATTATTTTAAAAATAATTTTTTACTCTTTGTTCTTTTATAGTAACTTTATAACATTACTTGTTATCATGTTACTTTTTAGTTCATTTTTAATTTTCATATTTTTTAAAACTATACTTAAAAATAAAAAATGTCCAAGTCCTTCAAAATCACTCCTGCCCCTTGTAGTGTAAGTGAATTTTGATTGTAAGTGGACAGAAGTGGACTTCTGATTGCCTTTCTTAGGCTGCATATGCACTGCAGAAATAATCCGGTTTGACACCACTTTAACTGCCATGACTCAGTCCTGTGGAAACTTGGGAACTGTAGTTTGTTGTGGCACCAAAGCTCTTTGATAAAGGAGGCTAAACGTTTCACAAAACTATAGTTCCCAGAATTCCATAGCATTTGACCATGGCAGTTGAAGTGGTGTCACAATGGAGTGTTTCTGCAGTGCAGATGCAGCCTCAGTGATGCTTTTCCACCAAATTTGTGCAAAGTCAATGCAGATCCAGAAGGCCCAGCATCAACACTTGGCATTAGGAAGCAAATGCCAGGGCAACTAGGCTCCATATGCTGCCAGAGAGTTTCTGGGTGTTGTAGTCAATTTCTCCACAATCTGCCATAGGGTCACTAGTCACCAACATCCCATCTTTTTTTTCCTTTCTTCCCTGCCCATTTTTATTAGAGTAGCAAGATTAGTTTACTTTCTGTATGTTTTTAATTGTACTGTTCTTTTAAATTGTGAGCTCCTTTGAGTCCTAGAAAGCACAATAAATAAATAGCAGAAGAAGAAGAAGAAGAATGTGGTCAAGATGACAAAAATCATCATAATCCCCACCATCGTCTTTGTCATCAACATTGTGGAGTTGTACGTTTTTATTTTGTTTTCTTCTTTGAGTTGTCTCAAAAAGTAACTTTTTCAAGCTGTGTTCTCTCATCCATGAAGTCCTTTTTATCTAACAAAAGATAGACACAGAGATCGATACATTATATGAGAATGGGGCAGACAAATGACTAAAATATTTGCTGCTCATTATAATTAGTTTGGTTTGTAAAATGTTAGCAATATGACAGAAGAATCACAAACAGAGCATAATTCTTTGCATGTTGGCTCATGAGTAAATGAGAAGGATGCATTAATTACTCCCCCAATATCTTCATTCACATACATGTACATATACAAACTACAGCTTGGTTCCTTTCCTTGTGACCCATAAACTTCAAAATTATTATTATTATTATTATTATTTTGCTGTTATTGTATATCACAAGGATGATTAACAGAACTTTGGAATGCAGGGTGCATTAATTATTCATTTTAAAATAATGTGCAGAACATAAAATGAGCTAGATGTGGTACCTAGAATTGATATATGTGGAGGGTCATCTCTGTGAATGAGCATTTCCCCTTCCCCCAAAAGTCTGGGGAGTGGAGAAGAGAGACAGAGAATACGTGTGTCCTTAGTTTAATTAGAAGATTTAATTGGATGTAGTCCGAGTCATTTTTTTCCACCCCAAAAAATGCTGCCTCATTTTTAGAGCGGTCTGGAATAAACAGACCTCTCCCCCCCCCTTCCCGCTGCCCCTTTCCCTTTTCATCCTTCCCTGTTCTGTGGTTTTGCATCTGCTCTGCTGGCATTGTCTCCACTAACGGCCATACTGATCAGGAAGCAAATGAAGGACCTACATTGATACTACTGAACCCTCCTCAGCCCCACATAACTGGCAACTGTTTTCTTCTCTCTTTCTGGAAATTAGTCAAGCAGATTGGGAATAATGCGGCTGCTGTTAACTGTGGGCCTTTCATTACTTTGATACCATAGGAAAGAGAAGGGCAGCAGATTTCCCCAACTCAAACCCCAAATTTGTGTTGTTGTTGATGATGATGCTGATGCTAAATGTGTGTTTCAAATAACACAATAACAAGAGAATGAAGTGACTTGCCTACACCCCTAGGGTCAGCAACTATACAGTAGATGTGGGTCAATTTTCACTCCACACACCACAGTAGGCCAAAGTAGAGTTGTTGTTGTTGCTGTTGTGTGCCCACAAGTCATTGGAGTTTATCACATGGGGAGCCCTGTGCAAAATCGCTCTTTAAAGTGAAAAAAATGCAGCAAAAGCAGAAGCTTTTAATGAACGGGATTTCTCCCGTTCTGCCCTGTGTGAAAAGTAAAAGCGCTGTTAACGGGGAGGTTAATCCGAACAAAAAACCCTCATTTTTACTTTCGGGTTTTCCCGAAAGTAAAAAAGAAGCGTAAATTAGGGGTTTTCGTTCAGATTATCCTCCTTTTAACATCAATTTAACAGTGACGATGTGTGAAATCATGACCGCTTTTGTGGATTTTTTTCTAATTTAAACCCCATTTTCACACGGGATTTCCCCCATGTGATAAACTCCATTATTGACTTATGGTGACCCTAAAGTAAGATTTGTTCAGAGGGGGTTTGCTTTTGCCTTCCTTGAGGCTGAGAGAGTATGATTGCCTAAGTGGGTCTCCATGGCTGAGCAAGAACTCAAATCCTGATCCTCAGAGTCTTAATCCAACACTCAAACCACTCAACCACTCACAAGTAGAGTTGACAGAGTGGAAACTGGAGAGGGATACTATTATTTTAATAATTGTGTAGAAGAAGGAATTTCAGTAGGTGTTGCTTGCCACACAATCAGGCGGGGGGGGGGAAACCTGCTAAAATTTCCTTTTCTACATAAGTGTAAAAGGTACAAGAGACCTCTCCAGTTTTCAATCTGATAACTCTATGGAACCAACAGAATTATAGAAACTCGGATTTGGCCAGTCACAAATGCACCCAATTTGGCCAATTACAAATGTAGTACAACAAACACCCATATGGTAAAGTTTGAGAAGAGGGGTGTTTCATCACATTTTGGTCAATCACAAACCCAAAAGAGGATTTTGAGAACTGAATTATGTTGGGTTTACTAAAAAGTTTTGCTTGTTTCCATTGACCTGAGAATAAAGAACCAAATCTCTTCCCATAGGGACACTGAATCACAATGTGGGTATTTACAATATGGCACCTTAGATACTTCCCCAGTTGTGATCCAGCCTTTGTTGTTGTTAATTGCCATCAAGATGACTTTGACTTACAATGACCATATGAATGAGAGACCTCCAAGTCACCCTACCATCAATAGCCCTGCTCAAGTCTTAGACATTCAGGCCATGACTTTCTTGATTGAGTCTATCCATCTGAAATTCGTTCTTCATTTTTTTCCTACTGTCTTCTGTCTTATCAAGCATTATTGACTTTTCTAGTGAATCCCAGTTTAGTCATCTTGGCTTCTGGGGAACGTGCAGGCTTGATTTGCTCTAGGGCATATTTATTGTTTCTTCTTAGCAGTCTATGGTACCTGTAGAACTCTTCTCCAGCATTCAAAGGAGTTTATTTTCTTCCTATCAACTTTCTTCACTGTCCAGCTTTCACAATCTTCCATAGAAATCAGAAATATGATGGCTTGGACCATCCTAATATTAATATTCAATGAACTATCTTAATACTTCAGGATCTTCTCTAGTCCCATCCTCCAGTTTTCATGCCTCCTTTCTCTGAGTCCAATCCTGCTTTTTGTATGATATGTTCATCATACAAGTTAAACAGATAGGGTAATAAGATGCAGCTTGCCTGCCCCCCTTATTAATTGGAAACCATTCCATTTCTCTGTAATCTGCTCAGATGGTAGACTCTTGTCCTGAATACAGGTTATGCATCAGGACAATCAAATGTTGTGGCACACCCATTTTTTAAAAGGTGATCCATTGTTTTTCATAATCTACACAAGCAAAGGCTTTGCTATAATCTATAAAGTACATGCTGATTTTCTTCTGAAATTATTTGGTGTGCTCTATTATCCAACATCTAGTGCCTCTTCCTTTCTTGAACCCAGCTTGGACATTTGGCATTTCTCACTCCATATATGGTAAAAGACTTAGTTGTTGAATTTTGAGTCTTTGCTCCCACCAAGAAAAGGTTACCCACCCCGATTTACAGCAACATGTTCTTTACATACTGAGACACATTCTTCCTACTCTGAATGAATCATTCATTCAACACATGTACATTATGTATGCAAAAAGTTTCACATTCTGTGATCCTAGCTAAAGAAGGAAAAATGAACAAACCATCATGTGCCAGGCGAAGGGAAAGGCTTCTCTCTGCTTGAGGTTCTAGAGGGCTAATGGCAAACAGAGAAGACAATATTGGGATAGATGGATATAAGGGCAGCTTCTTATTTTTGAAATGAAGACTGGATGATGCTACAAACCTACACTGCAACCTGTATCATTTGCCAGGCATACCTATGCAAGTATTTATTTTCCTCCAAAGTGCCATACCTAATCTGAAGGCACTCATTAATGCATATATTAAGGTATCCATTCTGTTTGTGACTCTGTTGGGTGTCACACAGAAATGCACAGAACTCCAATACATAGTGGTACACTGGTACAATGGCATCACTGGGGGTGTAGGGGGGGTGGACTGCACCAGGTGACACCCTAAGAGGGAGTGACACTACTTCTCAAATACCTACCTTTTGGTAGAAATGGGCTGTGACATTCATCTGTATCTTTAAAATGCTTTAAGAGATGGTGGGAATGGAGTGAAGCTCAGTGGGAGGAGAAAGATGCCCCAGAATTTTTTTTAATTAAAATTTCAAATATTAAAAAATATATTATTTTTAATTTAAAAAAAAACATTACATTTTAACAAAATCTTCACTATGTATATGTAAATACATTTAGGCTGTGCATATTCTATTGTAATTTGATGGTGTAATTTTAATTTGGCTAATTGTTTTATGTCACAACTATTAGCATTACATTCAGTGGTATATGGGAATTATGCATTACAAGGAACATTAGTGCAAAAAAGCTTTACCAAGGATTCTTTATGGTGTAAAATGGAAGGAGGCCAATGGTGGGGGGTGACACCATGAGTTACCGCACCAGGTAACACCAACCCTAGGAATGTCACTGCACAGGTGGAAGAAGAGGACGGTCACTCTGGGCAGTATCTGCAGACCATAGTTTCATAGAGCTGGAAAGCATTATAAGGACCATCTTGCCCAACCGATCCAGTCTATGTAGGAACTAAAGCACTCCCAATCTCAGTTAAAAGACTTCCAAAGAAGGAGAGTCCATAACCTTCTGAGGCAGTCTATTCCACTGTAAAGAAGCTCTCAGGAAGTTATTCCTGAGTTTAATTATTAAGTGGACTCGTTTTCTTCTTCTTCTTATAATGTGGATCCATTAATTCACATCCCACTCTCTGTAAGAACAGCAAGCCTCATCTTTTACATGTCATCCATTCAGGACTATACTTTTCCTGACCCCCAAAAAAGGATGATTGTCTCTCCTGGAAGCCCCCAAGGCATGTCAGTTCACCCTTTAAATCAGTTGCAGAGGTTCCCTGACTAATTTTTTTCAAAACGAAATGTGAATGTCTGTTCACTTTTTTTGTTGTTGTTCCTTCGCAGTTTTGACAATTGATGCAGCCAGTGGATGATCTCCAAAGCAAAAAATAAAAATAAAAAACAGCCCTCCGTACCTGCCACAGTAACCCATCCAGGCCTTAACATCTGTAAAGAAATGCAAGTTTAAAAATAAATTCTGTGGTGATTTATTATTGTGCAACTCTGTATGTGCATAGTGATAAACAGTCTTTTAAAAAATAAGCAGCAATATCCTGCCTTCAAACTCTATCAAAATCCACATGAGGAAAGATGAGACCAAAGATGTAGGGAGGGGGCAGTATAGAGGTGGGAAGATCATCCTGACATTTTAGGTTACCTTTTTGTGGGGCTATTCTGCAGTTCTGCAGCTGTGCAGTAAAAATGATCCTAGCAACACTTAGATCCACATTACCCAGTTATAGCTGTTTGATATCACTTGGACTGTCATGGCTTCATCCCAGAATTCCAAATTCTGGAATCTGTACTTTGGTGAGTTACGTTGAATAGTCTGCTAGAAAGTCCTAATACATAGTTTGTTGGAAATAACAAGGACAGCAATGCATGTAACAAGTGATCAGTGGTAAGAAGCAATGAAAAGATAGATTAGCCACTGTTTTTTTCTCTCTCTACATTCTTTTTTTTTTTTTTAGGTCTACATGCTTCCTTCCTGCCTACTGAGGTCACTTTTTCCTTCTCCAAGGAAGATAGTCAATCTCTTTGTTTCCTTTGCTGAGAGGGGAGCAGGTGCATGGGATCTTATCCCCAGTAATGACTGTGACCCTCCTTCCTCATGTTGGTGCCAGCTTTAGGGGCTCCTGTAAGCAAATATAAATTATTTTTGTTTGTTTGTCTCCTTTCCTATTCTTGGATAGCTTTTCCAAGACAATAAATGTAACCTTGCATATTTACCTAATTTATCTTCTGACAAATTACTCCTATTTTTATCATAAGCTCACATAGCATAGTCCACTGCACTCTGCTTAGCATAAATATCAAGTGCTCTTATACCCTAAACTACAGCACTAGGATTATCAGTGAAGACCAAGCATCTCACCAAACTACACATTCCAGGATTCCATCATATGAAGCCATAACAATTAGAGCAGAACTTGAAAAAACATTTTTCAAAAGTTATTCATTCCATGACTAGTTACAGTGTTTGTTTGTTTAAATAACCCATTCTTGTTGCTCATTATGATAACAGAAAGTTAACTCAATAACTCAATAAATTATCTGATAAAAGCTCATTGCTTTTTCCGTTACTCTCTGTTATTTTTTAACAGAGAAAAAAACAGGAGAGGTAAGAAAATGGAATGGAACCCAAAAAATATCCTGTGAAAATGCCTTTTTAAATGCCCTTAAAAGTAACTTTTGGGGGGAAAAAAACCCTGGAAGTTATCTGTTTACACTATCTTTGCCTTTATTTTCAATGCTTCTTTTAAAATATAACTTGTTACCCCCCCAGGTAACAATGTTACTTTTGATTCATTGTTTCCATGCTGTGTGTTAAAGTGGTGTCAAACTACTGTAATTAGGTAGTGAAGCTACAACTATGATTTCCTGAGCTCATATCCAATCATAATTTCTGTGTGCAAGGAGAATAAGAGGAGGAAAAACTGTAGGTTACAACCACCAGGAAAAACTATAATACTGCTAAATCAGAAAAGACAAATGGCTGTCATCTTGTTAGTAGCATACACAGGCATTAAATCTCTTTTTGGCTGATGCAGAGGTTGGTATGTCCTTCCTCCCTCCACATCAAGGCAAGCTCCTGGACCTGTCATACAGCTACTGCAAACACCCTCCTCATTACCATTCAATGCCTCATGGAGTGCAATGGGGGATCAGAGAATTGTCTATCTGTGTCCCCATAGCTGGATGCAAAATAATTACATAATGTACCACAAGTCTTGTCTGCTGCTGCTCCTAGAAAAAAAGAACTTTAGAAGGATCCATCCTATCCCTCTATTTGCAACAAGGATAGGCTGCCAAAGCAAGTGGTGTTACTCAACGGGCTTCTTAGTCGTGGTCAAAATGGAGGACATTTTGTAATTCCTCCAGGACAGAAGCTTGAAAAGTAGGACATGTCCTGGAAAAAGAAGGTTATGGGTCATCCTGCTATTACAATGAGCCATACAGGATTGCAGCCAATACTTGATAGTACATGGCAATCTCTGGTACTGAAAATAAGTAATTGTAAGAGTAGTTGGGCAGGGGATTGGAATATTAAGGAAGAAATATTATTGTTAGCCAAGGAAATGTATTGGGGAGTATGTGAGCCAGACATGATTACTCCAAGGTAAACTGCTAGTGCTTGTTGGCCCTTGGTCTAAACATATGCACTGTTTTAAGTTACATTCCTGCTGTCCATGCATTTCCGGAATCCATGCCCAAGTACTGTACATTCAGGATATTTTTGGTCTCTCTCTCTCTTTTCCACTCATCTTTTCCTTCCCGTACTTATGGGATCAAGATCAGCTTACTTCGATATGTATCACTTCCCAGCAGCAGGGTAATCTGCAGCCTTGTCTGCGTGAGACACTCAGTTTACCAACCCTATAAGGAAAGCTCATTGTTGCAGCTGGAATAATCCAACATATCATTTTTCTTTTCTATTTCAAAAAAGAAGAGCTTCCTTTTATTAGATCCAAATTATATTTCAGTATCCATTGGTTAGGAGAGCAGGGTGGAGATTCCAAAAGCAGATAAATGTAAGAATAATGGAAGGTATTTTTAAAAAGAGAGAGAGAAAGAAAATACCAACAACGTTATTATCAGTGTGGTCTAGTGGATGGTGGAACAGTTTTCCTTGGCAATAAGAGAGAGAAGAAATCAAAGGCAAAGACCTTTTTTTTAGGTAGCCATGCCAGACCCTGAAGGCACCGCCTCACCAACAGCCACTGCTACTTAGAGGGGCAGTGCTGCAGCCTCCAGAGGGCCCATTTAGGGTCAAGTGTGGTTGCCTGGTGAGTGGGAAGGGGAGGCAAAACCCTTTTTCACTCACTCAGTAGCCATGCCAGTCCTCTCGGTATCCCTTCCCACTGAGTGACACCTTCCTCTGGGGTATCACCTGGTGCAATTCACACACACACATCCCAACCTCCTAGTGATGCACCTCTGAGGAAGGGATTATCTTGGTGACAAGATGTCCTTTTCTGGCATTGCTGTGCCGCAATAAGCTCTGGAAATGTTGGGTTGGATCTAAATGACCGTGCATAGTATTCTGCTTCTGAGGAGGGAGGTTTTCCAAGAAGTGATCTCTTGCACCCACTGATATGGCCCCCCCACACACACATTGGGGTCAATCCAATGTCATGCAAATGGGCATCTGCTTGCACAACATAACATTCTTTTCCTTTCATTTGCTGCATCTCCCAACCCTAGTGAGCATAGTTGTATGAAGAGAAGGAAGTTGAAGGGTTGAGTGGGAATACTTTTTCTTGCACCCAGCAGTATCCATACTACTAGCTTTCAGAACACATTCTTATAGAGTTGGTAAACTGAATGTCTCACACAGACAAGGCTGAAGATTACCCTGCTGCTGGGAAGTGAAGCATGTATAAGTAAGCTGATCCAGATGTACATTAGGACAGCAACTTTTCCTTCTTTTGAAGGACTCTTCAGAAGAAGAAAAAGTTGCTGTCCTAATATACATCTGGATGATTTTTTTTTTCCAGAAGGGGATTGAATCTTGATTTTATGTCTGATCTGGAGGAGGCCTCCTTGGATGAGGAAGAGGAGAATCAAGACAATAGGCTCCAGTCAGAGCCAGAAGAGGCTGGCAGACCCTCATGCAGATCCTGGAGATCACAGAATAAATATACAGCCACTTCATCCTATGGAGCATCACAGACAGAAAACACAGTGACAAAGGATCTGGAAATGACCTGGTTTGTCTTAAAGCAAAAACAATGAGCTAATCAGGTCAGCTGTGCCTAATTCTGTATTGCTAGATAAAAAATAGTATAGCTAAGGCCACTCTTTTGGTGCACGCATCCTCCCCTTACCTTTTATTTTTCACTCTGAGGATTTCTGAACTTTGGTAATAACCTTGAATTATCCTCCCACTGTCTCCCTAACTTGCACTGGACTCTGGTCAAGACTGCTTTTCACAGTTAGACTAGAATTCCCTTTCCATACTCCTGTCTTTGTTGACACTCTGTGTTTGACTCTGGACAGACTTGGTTTCTTCACTATCTATACCAGGGGTAGGCAACCTTTTTGAGCTTGGGGCTGGTCCTTCGAAGTCCCTCCCGCCCGTGCGCTGCCGCCACTACACAGCCACCTCCGCGCACGCCGCGGCCGCCATTTTAATTTTCAAAATGGTGGACGCGATGCGTTTGCACAGGCGCAGTACTCCTGCGCATGCACAAACGAGTCACGACCGCCATTTTGAAAATCAAAATGGCGGGCGCCACTCGCAGCAGCCATTTTGATTTTCAAAATGGCGGACGCGACTCATTTGCTCATGCACAGTATTCCTGCGCATGCACAAACACGTCAGGACGGCCATTTTGATTTCCAAAATGGTGGTCGTGGAGCGTGCAGCCACATGGCGGCAAAAACACGTGACGGCAGCAACCTTCCGCTTGGGCCAGTAAGTCCAGGGACCTGGGCCTTAACCGGCCCATGGGCCGTAGGTTGCCGGTCCCTGATCTATACCCATGGACTATAGGCACTTTCACCTGGACACCCACCATTCTTAAACAGGACACCTGGACATGAAGGCATACCTTTGAGATTAAGAGGTAGGCAGGTAGGTGAGTAAGCATATCCTCCAACATTTTGCAGATGGAAACCAGGCAACATTTGGCCAAAAGCATCTTAGCATGGGCAAGATGGCAAAAGTTATTAAGAAGAAAGAACACAAAAACTGGGAGAGACTGCCGTAATTTGCTTTTGCCTAAGCCCACTTGGAAGGACAAGATTCTGCCTCCTTCCTCCCCTTTGCCTCTTTTTGAGTTAATTAAGTACAAACTAGAATGCAGTGGCTCAAGTGGTTAGATATTGAATCCGTTAATTACAAGATCAGCAGGTTGGCAGTTTGAGCCCAGGTGCCACATGATGGGGTGAGCACCTGTCACTAATCCCAGTTCTGCCAACCTAGCAGTTCAGAAGCCTGCAAATGTAAGTAGAAAATAGGTACCACTTCAGTGGGAAGGTAAATAGTGTTTGGTGCAATTATGCTGGCCACATGATCACAGAGTAGCCTCTGACAGCACTGGCTCTTCAGCTTAGTAATGGATATGAGCACCACCCCCTATGGTCAGACATAACTTGACAACCTTGTCAACAGGGAATACTTTTACCTTTATCTTTAAATACAAACCACTTTTGTACTTTGAACTTACTTGAAGCAAACTGAGGCCAAAGTGAGAAGTGGGAGGAAGAGAGAGAAACTGGGATATTTTAAAAGAAAAAGTGGAATGACAGGAAATTATTAATGACTTTACCCTTCAAATCAAGATAGTTGGAGATTATGAGTAAGTACAGTAGGCAGATAGTGGGTAGAATGCGAATACAAGTATTACACTACAATAGAAAACTAAAATGTTACTATAATCCACCAAACCCTACTATGTCACTCTTATTAAGGCAATACAGAAAAGGGAAAGAAAGGAAATAATGAAATTTAACCAAAGCTGTATCCTTTACATTGCTGTATGTTTTACATTACATTCTGGAAAAATCAGTTCTCAAACTGGGAATAGTGGTGCTATACCCATAGGGGCTTATTGCATTACCTTTTAAATTGAAATTAGCCTCCCAGGATGCAGCATGGAGGCAGGAATTATTGCATTGTAATTAGCCACCGAATCACTGGGCGACTGCAGCCTGGGTCCCAGCCATGCTCAGCCAGCCCTTTTTCAAAGTCAGAAGCTCTTGAGTTTAAATGGTAGCCTGCTGAGTGTGGCTGAAACCCAGGCTGCAGTCACCCGGCAATTCAGCAGCGAATTACAATGCGATAATTTGCGCCTCCACGCTGCATCCAGGCTGTATCCCAGGAGGCTAATTTCGATTTAAAAGGTAATGTGATAAACTCCATAGTATTTTGTAAACTGCTTTGAAACCTGCAGATGAATCGTAAAAGTGCTGCCTGTCCCCTGAACAGTTTGTGCAACACCATGCACTCCACTAGAAATTTGGGAGCTAAGAAACTATTGCTATTGGACATATTAAAGCTGGAAGCAGTTTGTAGGAAGGATTTGCATATTATTTACATAAACATGGTCTAAACCCTCCATTAGGAAATACTCATCAGCTCAGAACTAATCTATGGCTTTATGATTTTGTAGTCAACTTCTATTTTTCTTTCTACAATCTACAGTTAGTAGGAAAAAATAAATATGGAGTTTCATAATTTTAATTAGAGTCTATTGGTAGCACAGAAATGGCCCAGAAATCCTACAAAGTACACATCTCTTGACATCTATGTTTTTATTTAATTAGGACCTACCACCCAACTGTCCTGGCTTGGCAGGGACAATCCAAATAATTCTCTGTTGTCCCACTTTTCCAGTTGCTTTTAACATGTCCTAATTTTTCTCTCCTCCTTCCACTTTCCCCCTTTGTCCTCAGCTTCTTTCAGTTGCAGCAAACAAAGTTCAAAGTGCAAAAGTAGTTTCCATTCAACTAACCCAGCAGGGAAGAGGAGACAAGCAGGCAAAATCTTGTCCTTCCTAGTTGGCCCAGGCAAAAGCAAAGTGCTGCAGCCTCTCGTAGCTTGCGTGTTCTTCTTTATTGGTAAGTTATGCTATCTTGACCACACTCTCTGAAATGTTGGAAGTTATATTATGAATGTCATTAATGCAGCTCAACTCACATCTTAAATGAGGAGTGCTCAGCCCACCCTCAACCTCTCCAGATTCTGTGGACTGCCCTTTTTCTGGCCTAAAATAGGGTAATTTCCTAGAAACCTCCAAAAATAGCAATTAATCTTTTCAACAGACTGCAGCAAGCTTCTCCAGTGTTAAGATTAAAACAGCCATTATTCAAAACCAGTAGGGGCTTTCTGCCCAATTTCTAGGTTAGATGGTTTGAGGGGGCATTTTGCCACTGTATGGCCAAAAAAACCCCCAAAAAACACCTGGCCCCTGGTTCCATTGAAGTTGTCCAATCTGTGTTAAATGAATTTTGAATCACACAATTAATTTTGTTTTGCTAGGTCAGAAGAGAAAACTTGAGTGCTTCAGCCCCAGAGACCTTGCTTCTCAAGGCCCTTTAAAGAGCAGGACCTTTGCAAAGGGGCTTACTTAACAACCTCATGACATCAGTACTGGATGTGTACCTTGTACATTTTTAAAAGGGTACTATGTTACTCACAGGTCAGAGGCATATAATTACAATAACAGTTTTTTCCTTAGATGTGGTACTAACAAATAACTTCATTTGATTGCTTGGCCCCTTCAGAGAGAAGCATGGTTTTTCTGTTTCCACATGCAGCAAAGAACACTGCCATGCATCCTTATTAGAGCTAAATGCCATTTCTCCAGGAGAATAGGCAACATACATTTCGTAGGCCTCATGTGGCCTTCAGGTTTGTGTTAGAGTCCCAATTGCTTGATCAAATTGTATCCTATGGCTGTCTCAGAGCCTGAAAAAATACTTTTTGCAGTTATTTTTTGTTATATTTGGAAGAGTCTGAAAGCTATAGTCCAAAAACAGAATTTGGGGTTCCCCGTGGTTATATGTCAATTCATGGCAACATCCAGACAGAAACATGTAAGATACATGTGTAAATTAAAACATTTCAAACTGTGAAAAGAGATGGAAAGATTCATCATGGTCTATCTAGTGTTCAAAAAGGAAACAGGAGTTGTGTGGTGCTAAATGGAAATGCAAACATTTTTTTTCCTAGACTCCCTCCTTTCACTGTCATACCTCATTTTAAGGGTGAAACAAACAGGCGATACTCCAGCTCACATCATTATCTGGTGATGAATATGCATATTTTCTCTGCTTCTGCAGGCAGATTATACCGCCACTTTGCATATCCCTTTCAGCTAATGCAGTGGACAGATTCGTGATTTACTGGCCAGCAATTTGCATTAAAATTAGCTGCAATTGCAGTGACCAATATAATTATCATACCTAAAACAGACATCAACAGACATTACACTGGTTTCTTTAATTTTTTAAACTAAATATGGAAACATCTAATATAGCTTTTCACTATGGAAGGAAACATAAAAAATCATCACTGTGTGTGGGGGGGGGGGTAGGGTGTAGGGAATCAAACTAAGAAATAGAACATTGACGAATAATACAGGAAAATTCTAGCCTTATTAATAACTCAACCAAAGCCAAGGATTTCCCTTGAGGTTCTGGATTAATGACCAGCTAGGCATGAGGCACAGCCGATGGCCATTACCCCAGCTCGTAATTATTTAATCCCTTAGGAAATGCCTGACACAGAATCCATTATTGTGTGTATTAAATGAAAAGAAATTGCAGGCATATGGATGGGGTGCGTGGATGATGCCATTTCAAATGGTATGCGCAGAGGGCATTCCAAGCGCATTAATGCCCTCTGTGCTAACCAATCAAGACACCGCTTTCTCCTTGCAACATTCCATCTCTCTTACAACCGCCTGCGCCATCCAAGCTGACTGGTAGACACATAATTAAAATAAATTAATGATCTGAAGCAGAAACTGTGTTTAATGAAGCCATACTCAGACATGTGTGTTCGTGCCAAAACTGTTTGCTTACAATTGTTTACCAATTCTCTGTGAATAAATGGCTTCACCACCTGCTCCTTCCTTCCTTATGTCCCTCTTTCCTTCCATCTAGCCGCTTTAACTTTAACTATTGTTAATTTTGTCAGTGTGAACTTATCACCAAAATGTAGAGTTCTCGGACCAAAACTTCAAAATCATTAGACAGATTTTTCTTGTGTCCTGCAAAGGTTTACAGAGATGAAGACTTCCAAAGTAAAGGCATGTTATGTTGTATTTACCTGGTGAGAGCTAGGGGACAGCCTTTCTTTTACGAGAAAGAAAGAAAGAAAGACCCATTCTGAATAAAAGGCATTTGGCAATTCTGTAAAGATTTTACTGGTTTTTCAGAATAAACATCTATTTATTTCATTATATAAATACATGTGCTTTGCCACCAACAGAATGAAGATCTGATATTTCACAATTACGGTAGATTCAGGAGAAGTAATGTAATAACCATTCAATAATTTAATCACAGAGACTTGCCATCAAGATGTTTTTTTTAAATCAAATATTACTCCAAATACTATTCCACAACATCTTGCACCAGTAACAAAGTGCCCATCCACCACCAAATCTTTTCCTTTCTTCCTAGTATTTTTTAATGTACCTGAGTGCAACACAGTTGTAGCAGTTTGATATCACTCTAACTGCAATCCTGGAATTTGTCGTTTGGTGAGTTATTTGAGAGAGTTCTAGTCCACTCCCCTGAACTATAGTACCAGACCTCCCTAGTTGAAAATTCAAAGACCTTGCCAGACTACTAATCACAAGATTCTGTAGGATGGCACCATGGCACTTAAAATGGTATCAGACTGCTACAACTGGGTAGTGTTTCTGGGAATATCTGAGCTCCCTGGCTCTTTATTTCCTTAGGTCTCAAGTTCCTTTGTCCCTCAGGCATCTTGCTATGTGGATTTTTTCTCTACCTCAAACCCTTGTGTGAAGTCGTCCTTTCTGACAAAATTGTATCTAAGCTAGATGCCCTCTTTT
This sequence comes from Phrynosoma platyrhinos, assembly GCA_020142125.1. Lineage (NCBI taxonomy): Eukaryota > Metazoa > Chordata > Lepidosauria > Squamata > Phrynosomatidae > Phrynosoma > Phrynosoma platyrhinos. The sequence goes on from CM034701.1 coordinate 326,126,494, forward strand.
TCAACCCAGTATGACTAATCTTTACACCTCAGAAACAGACCACAGTCATCCCTCCACATTTGTGGGTTAAGCATTTGTAGATTTGATCATTCATAGATGATTACAGTATTTTGCCACTGCCTCCTCTGCTGCCTTTCGCCATTTTTAACAGGGACTTTGCTAATACCAGTGTCACTGGGAGGAAATCAAACTTGTGGGAATGGCTGGGTCTGGGCACATGAACATGCTCTCTTGCTCACTCATGCAGACAGTTGGAGGAAGGGGATGGGACAGGGAGCACGAGGAGGGAGGGTGCACATGTTTCCTTGCCTATTTGCATAGATAGGCATGCAGAAGAGGATGGGACAGGGAGGGTGCACATATTCCTTTGCTCATTTGTGCAGATGGGTAAAGGAAGGAGATGGGAGTCTGCTTTCTCTCTCCTCCCATCCCCTCATCCTATTCCATCCCATTCTCTTTCCCACTGCCACCTGAGCAAATGAGAGAGCAAAGAAAGGAACGCATGCATGGCCAGGCCCAGCCATCCTCCCAGTACAGGTATTTAACCACATTAAATATGGTTTGGGAGCCTAGAGATATTTAATAAAATTAATAATAATAATAATAATAATAATAATAATTAATAATGTATTAATAAAATTTATTTATACCCCTCCCCTCTGAGGTCAATCGGGGCGGCTAACAATTAAAATACAATACATCCCAATCCCTACCCCCCCTTAAAAGAATATTAAATCAGATACAGGTTAA
>CM034701.1:326132642-326155130 GCA_020142125.1 Phrynosoma platyrhinos
ACACTTGTATTATGCTGCCTCTCTGCCCAATAGACCATTTGCTATTAACAGATTTTAATAGACTATATTTTTTGAACTGTGCTAAGTTAATTCTTTTTTAAGGGGAGGTAAGATACATTATCATGTATTGTTATTATGTATTGTATGGTTTGTTTTAACATGTAAGCCACTTTGATTGCTATTATAGTCAAAAAGCGGGATACAAATAAAAGTTTTATTATTATTTATTATTTTCTTGGCAAGATTTGATCACAGGAGGCATGCTATTGCTTTCTCCTGAGGCTGTAAGCATGTGACTTGCCCAAGGTTGCCCAGTGGGTTTCATGGTCAAGCAGAGAATTGAACTCTGATCCCCAGAGTCATAGTCTAACACTCAAACCACTACACCACATTGGAACTACACTCCAAAAATGTTCTGTTATGTACCATTTACTTTTACAATATGAGGTGGGAGTTAAATTCACGATGATTCATTTTTGTTCACTTTTTTTGTTCTATATATTTTAAAACACTCTCAATAAACACATAGGGAGCTGCTTTATTTTAAGATTTCCCCCAAGGGAAATGGGAGTGTGTCAGTGTTGCAATGACATATGGCTTAACTAAATTAGATAACTAGGAACCTAATGAATCTCTGTTTCAGAGACTTGAGTCTTTATTGCTTGGTATTGTTTTCTTATTCTTTGGAAAGAAAAAATATGACACAAAAGGGCCCAACCCATTTTCTTCAGAATAGAATAGTCTATGGAGTTGCTTTGAAGTAGGTGAATTAAAAAAATAGTATTTTACATAGATTGATTTTGTATTTGTGTATGTTATCTGTCTTTCTTTCTTACATACACACATGCATCTATGCAGAAAATACCCATTACCTTTTTGTATAGAAGTTAACCAAATTTGCAGGATATTTATAATACACTATCACTAAATTGGGATCCCAAATAGGTTTTTATAGCAGCAATGTAACTTTACAATTCCTTGGGGTTTGAGTGTGTATAATCATCATCTTCATCCTCATTGTTGTTATTCCCCCCTAAGGTCTTTGTATTTTTATCCAAGGGCCAATTAGTCAAATTTTTAAATGAAGCCAGGGCATTTCTTTCTAAGTCTCTCTCTCTCTCTTTGTTCAAATGAGGATTTTTTACTGCTTGAAGAAGTATAGCAGATTCTAAAAGAAAAAAAAATTCTCCTGCTGTGCATTGATCAGCTATTGATTGGCAAGAGTTTGAACTAAATTACCTCTGATGAAAGACCTTGAGAAGATGAAGGAACAGAGCAGTGCACAGGGCTATACATATATTTTTTAAAAATGAGCCAACCTTTTGTGGTGGGTTCGAAAGGCTCTGGTCACTCTTGAGGGGGAAAAATGTTAATTGAAAAATTCCTTAAATAGGTAACAGCACTGGCAGTCTGCTTTACATAAAAGGTATGAAATCACAATCAGGCAATGGGAGAGAAAAGGATCCTGCCGTTCAAGTGGGAGTTTTCTCTCTAATGATGCTGATTAATTTCTCATTCATCGGTGACATGGAGTGATGGAAATGAGTCCTTTCAGAAGAAAGGACTAATGACAACTGGACCTGTGGGTGCTTCGGGTGGTGTGGGGGGTTTGAAAGGAGTTTGAATTAATTGGCTCATTGACACAGAACATTAAAACAAAAGGGTTTCCTATTGGGTGGAAAGATTTATTTCAGGTCAAGCAAGAAAGGAATATATGGTCTTAAGCTAAAATCTGGCCATTTTTGTACCAGACATTGAAACTTCCAAAAAATGTATGAAAATCAACTAAAGCTGGAACATCCCTATCACTCTACTTAAGCTACACTGCCAGGTTTATTCAAGATGTTCACAAACAAGCCACAAAATCTCATTCCATCTAATATTTAAAAGAATTGTCTTCTGAAGGCACAGATTTCTAATATTAGGATTACAGAGATACATGTTAAGGGAATCAGTCCAATTTATAGAATTACTGAGTACTCACATGCATAGTTAGCTTCCACAACAGGCCTAGGAATTCAGTACATCACACCTGTATTCTCAGTACTTAGTTTAAAAGCCAAGGTTTTAAACTGCACATATGCCCTGATTTCAATATGTATGTGTTTTCTGGTATATACACCAGAAAGATGCATTCCCTGAGCACCTTTAAATGGGAAGTCTCCTCAGATAGGAGAACTCAGTGCAGGCATAGGGCTTCAAGAGACCTAATAATGTACCAGCACTTAAGTTCCATTAATTCAATGGGTCTATTTGAATTAAATTCAAGCCTCAGTAACCTCACCTATTATCTAATACAAATAGTAATTTTAAAAGCCAGAAAGAGAAAGAGTGAAACTGAAGTCTTTGCAATAAAAATTGAAATATAAATGAAGTATAGTTAGAGCTACAAACATTTAGATGGATTTCCCCCCTCCCTTTTTGGTATAACTAACAATGTTACAGTCATCTTTTCAAAAAGTTGTCAATGGTCATTTTGGGGGGATTTCAGGTCATTTTTAAAATACTTTAATTGGTTTGTAAAAAGAAATAAAAGTAACATATTATCAATGAGTAGCTTTTGCAATCATTTTTATAAGGTCTCGGTATCTTTCCCTGATGCTATGTTTACCATGCACAGAAAGGCATAGATCCTAGGATAAGTGAACAGAAGGGAGATTAAAGATGGAAACTTTCTATTTTCTCTTTTCCTTACAACTTCCTGGAACTCCTTGAAAAGCCTCTTCGGAGAATTGGGGCCTATCTGAAAAAATTAGGATGTGGCATGGGATTGCTGCTGGGAGACAGAGGCATTGCCCCAGATTTGGGGTGGGATCTCTTAATTTAGGGTCCAATGGGGAACTTATCCACAAATTTATATTTATAAGAAATTCAGTGGATTATTGTCTAGGGATATGAAAAATATTTCAAACAACCCAATGTGAAATATCACATTGCGTATAACATATTTCTGTATAGCAACTGTTCCCAGTATTTCTATATTGCATGTGCATCCTATTTCTACATGAACTGTGATGGAAAACTGCAGGAATCCATACACATGGAGTGTTTCTTAGGATTGCCCAGGATATTCATTGGTACTTCAACACCAATCATTCAACTTTCAGAGCAAACAAGAGCAAGCAGTAACTGCTGCCAAAGAGCTAACCCTACAAGGTTAGCTCCTAGTCCTTCCAATCAAAAGACACTCCATCATTTCCTCCTTTAAAACATTTGTTGAAAGAAAGAAAAAATGGAAGTAGTAGTGGGAAAGCAAAGGGAGGTTACAATGTAATACAACATAGGCTTTCACAGCCAGCATCCATGTTTTTTGTGGGGGTTTTGTGCTATGTAGCCGTGTTCTAGTAGATTTTACTCCTGATGTTTTGCCAGGAACGTTCCTGAAATGTCAGGAATAAAATCTTCTAGAACATGGCCACATAGCCCAAAACCCCCACAAAAAAACATCCATAACACAACATAATTTTGATCCCTTACAAACTTTAATGCATGGGGTGAGGTGATTATATAATACAAGCATCATCTGGCAATATCCAAAGAAAATAGCCAAAAGATCTAAAGTTTCTAATCTCAATAACGAATCAAGATTTTCATTTCATTATCATTATTATAATATCATTATGGTTTATATACAACATTTGGTATATTGGGTACCTTTTTATCATATAAATATTGTTGTTGCTATAAATCAACATCATCATTATTAATTACAAATAGCACTTTTCATTACTAAGTTACTGTGTAGTAATGGATGTTGGGAGCAATACTTGTCCAAGAGATCAGAATGATGAAGTTTGGTTCTGAAGCTTAGTTTGTAACATCCCACATATCTGTTAAAATAATTACCAAGACAACTTAAAATCAAGGATAATAGAACTTTATGTTCATGAGTGTGTACTGTAATAAACAATCACAAGAAAGATAAGGATCAAGTACTGTGAATTAACACACTTTCACTACCTAACTGTGTATATTTTGACAAACACAAACTGATTAAAGCTTGAAAAAGTTACTTAATGGTGTCCAGAGTCACCTAAATAGCATACCTAGTGACCATGCTGCCTAGTGGATTCTGGCAGTTGCAATCCAGAGAAGTAATTTTTCCAATCTTTGGTTAAAAACAACATTGGATCAAAAATAGGACCATTGTGAATCTCAGGTGAACAGTTCATGACAGGCTCTAATTTTGTTTGACAGAGTACTTAGAGACAGTATGATGTGGCTCTGGAAATTATTTCTATAAAGGCGTACTAAATCCCTATTGCATCATAGTGGTCTAAAACTGAACATATATGTAAAACTGAAAGGTACAGATCTACAGGAGAATGTATAATGGCACACAAAAATCAAGACAATAATAATCTAAATGAGCAGGTTATCACAACAGTGCCGTAGATAATGTGATCATATTAGCATGAGGCTGTTGAAATTCACTGTTCAGGATCGGCTAGATTAATAAGCACAAATTGAATTAACCAAAACATTCAACATATGTTCCGCTAAACTCTTGTGAATGCAAGAGAACCTCCACCCAAGGTCCCCATGATCTGCTGGGGAAGGCAGCAATGAGGCAGGATTCCAAATGAAAAGGCAAAAAAATGGGGGAGGAAGAAGGGTGTAAGTAAAACACAACATGAAGGTGGTCGATTTAATGCTGCTTTAGTGGCCTGAACTTTCAATTCCCAGAAGGAAAGAATGATTAATACCACTACCACATGTATACCCATATCTGACCCTGATCTCATCAAATCCTCCTGCCACCATCTGCTGGTTTTAATTCCTCTGCAATATTTGTATTTGCTACCTCCCTCCTACAAAGAGAGGGGGAACGGGTGTGGGGAGAGAGAAATGCTTCCCTGCTTATGAATAGTGTGATCTGGTTGTAGTAGCTGAACACTGGCCAGGAGGCATCTGTTGCTTATAGTCCTGACAGCATCTGCTACTATTTCTGACTTTTCCCAGCGCACCGTGAGATATGGTTTCTCCCAAAGGTGGCCTTTGTGTGCACCATTGTCAATTCCATCATTGTCTGCCTCAGCCTGTTCCCACGATGCAGCAGTTGCTACTCACCACACTAGAAAGCCTTTCTGGCTAGCAATCTATAACCTAAAATGTGGTGCAGTGGCAGTTATGCAGTTAACCTTTTCCCTTTTTGTCAAGCCACTTTTTTTAAAAAAAAAAATAATTGATTTTATTTTATTTAGTTTGAAAAGGGAGTTTGCTAGATTGCTTTGCTGAAAAATCTATTTGTTAACAAACGAGAAAATGTAGATGGTTCTCTAATATGAAATTTAATACAGTCTGGCATTACCAAATGTTCTTTTCTCAAAAATCAAATAAAATAACATAGATAGATGAATGAGAAGGATATTTGCCTCAAACCAAGATAACAATAAAGGAAGTATTGTGGAGGTTTTTCCCCCCTTCCTACTTGTCCTGATTCCTGTTACGGCTATTAAGCATTGTAACCAAATGTGTTTGAATGCTATTATTTATGTGTCTGATCTTTAAATACCCTTGGCTAGTTGGATACAGGCTAAAGCTTCTGATGGACACAGGCATCCCAGGCTGTCATCTGGCCTTGTCCTTCTGTCAAAGGGAGAGTGTGTCAATCCCTTCTCCTGGGAACTCTTAAAGTAAGACACTGTTAAGTGCCAAAAGGCTCCTTCTCCAGAGAGCTACTTTTAACACCCCACAATATCTTTGGTGTCAGCTCAGAATAGCCCAGGAAAAGAGAAAGCACAACAGATGGTGCTAATAAAACCAAGTTTTACAGTTCTGTAAAGTTATCACCCTTACACACCTATTGCCAAGAACTGACTTAGAGATGGCCAGGTCAATCATTTGAAGCAAAATTTTGCCACCTTTTGTTCATTTTGCTTCCATGAATTTTGTCAAATGGGACCTGTATGAAACAGTGGTGAGAATTTTTTGATCCTTCCATCCATTCCTTTATTTATATCCCACCTTTTCCTCAAACCAGGAGTCATGGACACTTATGAAACAGAGACAGTTACAATAAAAAAATGTGGTTAAAAACATATAAAAAGTTGGGATTAGAACAGCATTAAACTAATGACAAAATAAAACCATTTAAACTGTTACTTTAAAACAAATAATATAAGTGGTCCAGCACAACAAAAAGCCATTTTATCATAAAAACAATAATTTCATAGTATGTTCCATCTAGGAGTTTAAGATCAACAGGCAAAGTACTATTGCCAGTTCCACAAACATGTAGGGATCTGTCAAGGCTACAAACTTTTCAGGATCTGGTTCTGCAATTATGGAACAGTCCTTCTTTGCACATTCAGTGGGAGGAAGACCTTACCCATTTTTGTAAAGGGTTGAAGACTTCCCTCTTTGCTTCACCAGATTAAGCTACTGAGTGTGCTTAAGGTGGCTGAGATGAGTTGCGACTGGTGGAGTGGTGAAAAATTTCTTTTTAGTATATTATAGTGTTGTGTTTTATTGTTTCATTCTTGATTATATATGTCTGATGTTCCAGCCTTTGGTGAAAAGGGCATTACAAATATATTTTCCAAAAGCTTTCTGGATTATTTTTTTTTAAATCTTCACTTGCCACTAAAAAGACTAGAAAAGAAGAAGCATCCTAGCCTCCCTAGGAAGGGTGTTCCGGAGTCTGGGAGCAAGACATGGAGAAGACCCTCTCCCATGTTTCAGTGGTGTCCCTGCCTAGGGTGTCACCCGGTGCAAGGAGAATGGCGCCATAGCAGTGAGGGGGAGCACGATTACCCCTCTCTGCAGCCCTTCTGACCTTCCGAGTCCCACACAGTCATGGACACACAGGACCCAGAAGGCAGCTGTCCACTCCCCTCAAGATGTTACCAGGTGACACCCCTCTGTGGGGTGTCACCCGGTGCAGTCCACACCACTGAACCCCTGCAATGATGCCACTGCCATGTTCTCAGTAAGCATGCCCATGAAGGTGATGAGGTCAAGAGAAGTACCTCCCACAAAGATCTTAGAATTCAGACAGGCTCATATAGGGACATACAGTTCTTCAGGTAGCCTGAACCGAAGCTTTATAGAGCATTGTAGGTCATAACCAACACTTTGAATTGTGCCCAGTAACACACCAGCAGCCTGTGGAAGTGCTGCAACATGGAAGCTGTGTGCTCCCTATAACTAGCCCTAGTTAACAATCTAGCTGCAATTCTTTGGACCGGCTGAAATTTCTGAACATTTTGCAAAGGCAGCCACAGGTAGTGTATGCTACAGTAATCTAACTGGGATGTAAATAAGGTATGTATAAACTTTCTCTGTAAATTTGCTTTGATTCCCTGTTTATGATATGTATTGATATTTTTGTCATAAAATGTCCAAAAGGACATAAACCAACTTTTTTTTTCAAGCAGCAAAAGATATATAATTCCTATATTCAAAAATCATTTTAAGTGCTATTCATATGCAAAACCGATTAAAAGCCAAAATAAAAATTACCTTTAATTTTTTTTATCTCTTTCACTGCTGAAACTGTTGGCTGTCACATCTTGGGCAATATTACAAGTTGTCCAAGACAACTTTATAAAATTGGACATAATTTGTACATAAAAATAATGTTCACATCTGTCTTTATGCTCTAGTTTATCTAATGTGACAGGCAGTTTGATAACCTTATGCAATTTACAGTTGCATATACCAAAAGTTCAAGAAGGAAACACTCCATTGCATTGCTGTGGAATTATCAGCAAATGAAGGTATTATCCAATATAAGCAAGAAACTAACATCTGGTCTCTAATAATTACTGTAGAAGTTTTCTCTGTGAGAGCAAAGCATTTTGGCATCTAAATGCTTTTGGGAGTATGGACAGTTTTAAAACTGCAGTCCTACAGGTATCTACCTGGGATAATTCAAAGACATAGGAGATTATCACACATCTTAAAAACACGACTTACCTCTCCCAAATTGAAGTCTAATTCAGGCTGCATCTGGGTCCTATTGCATGGCTTTTGTCGCCAAATCCACCATCAAAGTACAGCCCGTCTGCAGCCTGGGTCCCTTAATGCACTTTGGTAGTCATTTTTCAATGTCAGGAGCTTTCTGACTTTAAAAAATAGCTGCCGAAGCACATTAAGGGACTCGGGCTGCAGACAGGCTGTACTCAGATGGCGGATTTGGTGACAAAAGCCATGCAATAGGACCCAGATGCAGGCCAAATTAGACTTCAGTTCGGGAGAGGTAAATCGTGTTTTTAAGATGAGCGATAATTTCCATAGCCATGTGGATCAGTATGCAAAGGAATCTTGTAGTATCTTTGAGATTGAAGGCCAAAACACACTGCAGAAATAATCCAGTTTGAGACTGCTTTAACTGCCTTGGTTCGATGCTAGGGAAATCTCGGAACTGTAGTTTTGGCAGACATTTAGCCTTCTCTGTCAGAGAGCTCTGGTGCCAAAATAAACTACAATTCCCCAATTTCCTAGCACTGAGCCACGGCAGTTGAAGTGGTCTCAAACTGGATTATTTCTGCAGTGTGTTTTGGACCTGAGGTAAAGAAGTTGGTAGCATAATGTTTCGTAGACTTCGGGCCTGTGCAGACCAGTCAAAAGGGCCAGCCTGGGGGTGGAGTTGGGGTAGGGTTACCGCACACTGGCCACCCCAACTCCGCCCCGGTGCCACCATCACAACACATGCCCCACCACATGGCGCGCAGCGTCAGGGCGCTCCATTGGTGCAGTGTGTAGACATGCTGCACCAAAAGGGCACAAAAGAACTGTGGCAGTGGTGCTAAGGGCAGCTTTTTGCCACTCCCAAAAGGAGTGGCATTTGCCAACTCTTGAAGTGGCATAAAGCCGGATCAGGGCTGCAGCATGTGGTTGCCGCAGCCTCGATCCGGCGCTTCATCAGATGCACCTGGGATAGGCTTTATTAAACTCAATGGAGACTTGCTTCTGAGTCAACATATATGCAGGGTTGCACTGTAAGGTATATAGAATTAGTCTGTGACATAACAGCAAAATAACATTTTAGATGGACAAACATAGGAATTAGTTGCCCAATATATACCTGAGAATTTTCTACCTTTTCAGTGTGAACACATTTCCAGACAGGTTATGGACCAAGCAGGGAGCTATCTTCCCCAAAAATTTCAATTTGGCTATTGTAGAATCATAGAGTTGGAAAGGACCACAGGGACCATCCAGTCCAACCATTCAAGAATCCACAATCAAATAACTCCTGAAAGATGACCATCCAACCTCTGTTTAAAGGCCTCCAAAGATGGAGCACTGTGCCAGCAGCAGGTTAGAGCAGATGGTCCTTGTGGTCCCTTCGAACTCTTAGTGTCTATAGTTCTATTCCTTACTTTAAAAAGGCAAATCCTCAAAATCTACAGTTAGTATGCCTAACAGAGCAAATAAATGAATTGTGAAATTTGGGTAACAGTGCAATTTTAATTCAGAGACCAGCAGGCTAGTGTGGATTAGGATGAGGTCTAAGGCACTAGTACCAGATGAACTGGCCCTAGGTTGGCTGAATTTCCCTTATGGCAGCATAACCCCCTTGTGCCAGCTGATCTCAATAGCCAACTGAGAGATCAGCCAGCACAACATCTGGGATCAGCCAGCAGAAGAGCCAAAAAGAGGACAGAGAAAGGGCAGCATTGGGAAGGAGCTAAGTTATACCACATCCAAGTGTGATAGAACATAGAGTTGAAGGAGATCACAAGGTCTATCCAGTCCAACCTCTACTGGAATTGAGCAGAAATGCCCCAGCGCTCTGAGAGTGCCCCTCCAGAAAAGAACAGAGCCACTGTAGAACAGTACTCCAAGCCCCATTCCAGAGAGAAGAATGAGAAAAATACCACAACCAATGGTATTGAAAGCCACTGAGAGCTCCAGCAGAACTAAAAGGGACACACTCCTCCTATCCAATTCCAAGTGTAAATCATCCATCCAAATCTTGCTCAGCCCAGAGAAACATCCCCTGAGCAGACACAAAATTGGGCCAAGATTAGGGCTGACCTAAATTATTTCCATTTTTTACCTCCTCAAAAATAAAATTCCTGTACCCCAATCCAGCTATTGGAGCCACACCTATCCTGGAAGGACTGAGGTATGGATACAGCACAGCTTCAGCTAGCCTAACATTGGCTTAGCTGGCTCTTGGCCCACTTAAGTTAGGATTGCACTGTAAATCTACATGTTTTCTCTTCTTTCCTCATTCATGTGAATTTTTAAAAATCTGGCTTTTTGTATAATTTGGGGTGATGACACAGAGATTTTGAAACACTTTTTTTAAAATGCATTTGACATTGGAAGCTACTCCCAAGATTTACCATGAAGGAAGTTTAGCACATTGTAAAGAACATACTTTATATGCTTTAAAACAGGATCCAGAGGCAATGTCTGGCATTTCCAGTTTGTAGAAGGGCTCTCACTCAAGGATAGACTACATGCACAAGGTCCCAGTTTCAATCCCTGGCATTTCCATATAGGGCTGGGAAAGGTCCCTGATTGAAACCCTGGAGAGCTGCTTTCAATGAACATAGGTAGTACTTTACTAGATTAACCCATAATCTGACTCCCTGGAAATCAAGAGAGGGATCTTAAAGTATCTGTGTGGATGTTTTATGGATTTGGACCCTCTTAATATAAGACTTAGCAGTTGTACAGGTTTTGAGAATGTCCAAAAGACATCATGTACATAATCCCAGTCAAATCCTAACAAGAAGCACATATATTGCACCAGCAACATGATTGCACATAGGCTAGAGAAAGAGGCAGGGAAATTTTCAGAACAATGAACAATGGTATGATGGAACCCACTCCAGGCTGGCTCCACAGTTTGAACCCTTGGACTCCTATCACTCACCTTGTCCTTTTTCCTTTCAGATCCTTCTCTGAATCTGGTACTCAGGCCTTAAGGTAACTACTATACTGGACAAGTGGCTGTGTTTGTTGTTGGGTTCAGTGTGGTAACACATGAGCAGTTATCCCTGTTAATTATTGAATTAAAACATACAAAGATGTAGCAAATACAAACAGAAAACATTTATTATATAACAAACATATATGCTTATGCTGGTTCCACACACAGTAAACAATATCTCAGTTTCAAAGTAACACTTCTTCCTGAATTCTCTCCACATCCTCAGCTCCCATCAAACCCTATTCAGATCTTATCCATTCTTCTTTTCCTCATTGGCCCTATCTCGTTTTATACCTTGCCCTATCTCTATTTGTGACTGGCCCTATCTAACATTTTAACAGGCAAGCTTTTGAGGGGTTATTCAGATGGTGAAAATAATCCCAGTAGAATATGGGTTGAATCTTTGGGCCCATTCACACTATGGAAATAACCTGGTGTGAAACCAGGTTATTTCCACAATGTTCAAACTGGCCCCAAAGGCACCCAGCACAGTTTGGGGAGGGGGCAGGGAAAAACCCACTTAACCTGGTGTATTTTACATCACGTACCTAACCGTGTCTTTTTTTTTTAGGGCTGGAGTGATCCAGATCTTCAGTAATGTGAATGTGCTACCAAATAGATCCAGATCACTGGGATTGTTCCCAGCCATGAGACACCACCATACTGATGCAAAGCAGTGCCACTGTGAATGCCAGACCGGGTTAAAATGCCTTGGAGAGATTCGATTGCAGTAAACGTAGTGGAACATCGATTCAGTATCACATCACAGTGGAAATCCACATCTCCTTGGTACAAAAAAGTAAGTGTGAATGCCCCCTTTGTTGTTCACATGCATTTCAAATGTGTCCAATTAAGTTGCAGGGGCTGTCAAAAACTTCATTTAACCTGGGATAATAGATCTCAGGGGGTTTTCTGAGTTTTCCTAAAAGATTTGTATTGTTGGCTGTGTGAATAACCAATGTGAATAGACCCGGGATAAACCAGGACAAAACTCTGCATGCCTTGAACATGCTTTGAATACATCTGCATCATCAACTCCATCTTTATTTGAGTCCTGTCATGTGTGAGCAGCAGAACTCACAAATATGCACACACATGTGGTTCCAATTTAAAAAATAGTGTGAACAACAAAACCAGAATGCATAAGAGAGATTATTCACATACTCAAGTTTAAAAAAAACCACCAGTGTCTGAATAGGGCCTGAGTTACATCCTTTCCTCTATAGCCCTCTAATAGTACTCCATGAGTTGCAATTGGCTACCCAAAGCTAGGCTTGCCTGGCTTCTCACTTAACAATTAATATTATGAAACTATGGAATTTCTGTACCAAATAAATAAATAAATAAGTGCACTGCTAAATTCCATATCCTGAAGCAAAAACTACTCTCATGAAGATGATGAGGATTTATCAAATTCCTAATGATGAGGACTAGATGCTTGGCATATATGCCAACATATAGTTTACTTAAAAAATTATTTTTGTAGCTAAGAAAGGACATTTTTCTATATGTGTACAGAAATGGGAGATCTACCTGTAAATATATTGTCTTTTTTTCCTTTACAAATGTACACCAGATTTCCAGAAGGTAAACATAATTAACTTTCAGCAGCTATCAATATGGTGCTTCTATGTTGTTTCTTATTCACTGCATATAACACTTCTTATTCACTGTATATAACACTTCCCTTCTGAAAATGAGAAAGTGGCATCAGAGAGAGCATGAGAATATCAGTTCTATGCCATTTTGAGCTACATTTCAAGAAGTGCAGATTTGCCATCCTCAGAAGACAAAATAGGAATGGTCCAAGGTGCAATAACAAGAAGACTGTACCTAAACTGGGACAAGGGGCAGAGGAAATTTAAAAACGGTGAACTTTTGTGCTTTCAAATTCTGAAATTCCTATATGCACACAAACTAAGGTGCATACCCCAGTGTGCAAAACATTTGGTCTAAAATATGCCAGCAGTATGGAACTACATAATTTAGGGATGAGGGGAAAGCTGAGCACATTCCAAAATGGTGATTTTCAGTATTTTGAATTTCTGGATTCTGCATAAAACATTTTTGTAAAGACATGTGCATGTATTTGTGCATACACATGCAATGTATTTGGTGGTGAAACTAGGAGAAACCTTGGGATCACCAGCAGTTCATGGTCTGAGCAGTAGGGGAGCACCACATTTGCATAGCATGAGGTACGCACATGGACCCCCAGAGTTTCAGAGGGAAGAAACCCAGAACAAGTCTCACTGAGGTGGGTATGACATGACAGGCATACTTGCAATGATGGAATAATTATGCATTGCAGTTCTGCAAGCAACAAACAAAAAAAAGGGGGGGAAGCAATGATAAAATGTTAAAGAAGATTCATACCTAGACGCAGATAATGAGAGCATCATGCCAGCTACTTGTCATTTGCAGCAAAAATATAGAAAGCCAGTGTTGCCTTAGTGCAACGCAGGTTAGGCCTTTGTTTCAATTTTAACTCAGCCTAAGAGCTGCTGTTTCCTCTTCTCAATAGCATTGCTTTCAGCAGCTCCAGGCTGCATACAAATAAAAAATTTACTTAAAGCCTACAACTAGTGTTGAGTTACAAGCATGACTGGAAAACTGCTTTGGATCAGTGAAAAGCATGTGGGGGAGAGAGATGCACAAAGCCCATTTAGTGATACTGTCAAGGAGCTAAAGTTACAAAAGTGAACATTAACATGAAACTAAACTGAGGCATGAATGGTGTTTATTTACTTCAGAGAGGCAGTTCTGCTGTTACACAGGCGCAAAAGAGTGAAAGTTGATCATTTGTAGGGGCTGAAGGGAAAGCACTATACTATGTCTTTATTCCCCAGTCAGGCAAAGGGGAGGACAATTTGCATAGCGCACAATGGAACCACCAAACAACCCACAGCGGAGGACGTCATTTTTTTGTTTCTGTTCAAGCCCCACAAACAGGAGGGCCTTTTTCACAAAGTGCTGCCCCATTCTGACTGTTTTCCCCCCAATGGAAAAAAAAAGTCTGCTGAACAAAGCTGGCTGTCAAGTTTCGGGTACTGCTTTTGTGAAATAATAATATTGCAAAGAACCTACCGCAAGGAAGCGGGTGGGCTCTGAGTTTGAACACCTTGGGACGTATTTATTTTTTAAAGGCTGCCTTTTTTTTGACAACTTTTGATAGCACTCTGAGGGACTTTTCCCTCTCCTCCTTCGCCTCCTGGTCCCTGCAAAGGAGGCGACATGCAGTCCTCATTAGACCTGGCCTCAGATCCTTGCCAAAGGGGCGACCTTCCCTTTGTCACTCCTTTGCATTTTTAATAGGGCTGGTTTTTCTCTCCCTTTCCTCCAAACACACACAAACTGCCCCTTTTCAAAAGAAAGGCAAAAGGGTTGGGAAGGGGGGGGTCCTCCCTAGGTTGTTTGGGTGTGTGTGTGTGTGTTTCAGGGCTTCCCCAGCAACAACTCAAACATGCTCCTAGCCAATCAGCAAGGTTCCCAAAGGTCAGGTTGAATCCGGCAAGGAGGGAGTGAGCCTGGCGCATTGTGCTCTCTGGCAGGTGACCACTATGTGAGAACAAAGGGTGGGTCAGGGCCGGAGCCCGTCCTTCTTTCTCAGGCCCATGTTCTCCACTCCTCACAATCTGTCTAAATTTAACTTGCCATTGAGGGTCCCGGCTGTAGAAAACAGCTTTATGTCGACTAATCCAGGCAGAAGGAAGGATAGACACAGAGACAGGTTTCGAAGGCGGAGGCACTGCTATTCTCAGCCTTAAACACATACGGGCCCCAAATCTCCCCTCTGCCTCTCCAGTGAAAAGTGGTTTGGGTGTGTTGGGGAGGAGGTGTGTGTTGCGGTTAACACAAATAAATAAATAAAATGGTGACAAGATTAATCAATCCGTGGAGCTGAAACACATGCTTGACTTAAACAACCCCTTTGCTGTTATTAACAATTGCTCTAGCGTGTCTCTTGTTATGCTAACGGAACAGATTAGAGTAAAAACTCCCTTCTTTGCTGAATAGGCCAGTCGATAGAGCCTAATCTCTTTCTCTACCAACCCAGCCAGCCAAACTGGTGCCTCTTGGTCATCTTTTTTAAAGTTTTTCTTACCTTTGCATCTAAAGTATTTTTAGACTTTAGGACAACGGTGAAGAAGCAACAAAGAACTGGCCTTCACATAGACCAGAAGTATTTGTAAATAAACAACAAATGGATAATCATGCAGTTCAACTCGAAAGATATTCATGTGAAGGAAGTCCCACTGACTGCAATAGGACTTCCTTTCTTCTCAGCATTCAGCCAGGATCTCATCTCTTTTAGGATGAAGTGGGATTTATCCTGTTTAAAATAAAAGCAGTTATCCTGGCTTCCCGTGACAGATGCCTCCCAATAAAAGTTGCACAGCTCTGCGATGAATCAGTTCAGCAATTCCACAAAACAAAAGTACTGAAAGTTAACATTGTGTAAACTCAGAGGGAAGTAATATTCATCTGATTACTCAAAAACTGTATCTGCAGAACATTTCATTTCTACACCACACCAGAGGTGAAAAAGAAATATATGGCATCACCCCTCCAAGGATTTATCCTTATTGCAAAGCCCTGAGGTAAGTTACACTGGCAACTTTTGATAGCACTCTGAGGAACTTTTCCCTCTCCTAGCCCTTGTTTTCTCAGTGAGTTTCACCAATGAACAATGTATATTCCCAGTACCACACTCTAATCACTTCCTCATAATGACAATCCAATATATGGGACCAAATATAACCTCAAAGTTCATAAAAGTTCAACTCATCAGTGCTGCTGGACTATTATTTAACTGGAACTTGGAACATGGTGTTTTAAAAAAACTAATTAGTAAAATTAATTAGTTGGTGTTATAGTTCTATGCCCTCTAAATTTAGTTAGTTACAGTTATAGTTACAATGGTATAAGTCATTTGTTTCTTCAAAGGAAATAAAAATAAGTCTTTTTTAATTAAAAAGAAAATCTCTTATCCATACAGTGGCACAAGCAGCACTTGAACCCTGTGAAATCCCTCTCCATCCTTTAGTGGGGCCCCACACTTCCATCTATAAAAGTAATTAAAATGTTACAGTGACAAGCTAGAAGGGAGAAGTTATCCCTTATTAACTTACATTATCATGTAATTATGTAATTATACTTTATCTCCCCAATTATATTATTGGGGACATATGTGTAACTTACAAGATCTGACTTAAATAAGAAGAATATCACTACCCCACTGCTCAGTTTTTAATACTGTCTCACATGTAATATGTATTAATTTATTTAGGTGACAGCTTTCAGCACTCTGGATAGCTCCTTCAGAGTCTGGAGCACATCCTACTAACATGGAAGCCACCAATCACCTCCCCACCTATACATATACACAATACCTAGAAAGGCACTAAATCTGGTCATTAATCCTAATTTTTACCCATCCCCTAGGAGCCCAAGATAATGATGGGCATAGTTCTCTCCCTCCCTGCCCTACTTCATCCTCACAACCAAGTTTTGAGGGAGTTTAGCCTGATATGAACCCAAACCTTTCCTATCCTAGTCCAACATTCTGCATTCAACTACACTAGTTCCCTGTTAAGTGTACGCTGCCTGAAATATATGTTTTTTGAATTTACACTTTCTGTATTGAGCTAAATACTTAAAACATGTTATATGGCAAAGCACCCCTCAGCATTTTGCCAGGATGACAATTTTGAAAAGAGATTGGTCTAGTGTTTTTGAATTTCCCAATGTAAGGAAAATATTGCAGTTCTGCAAGGCACCAAGACTTGAACAGCTAACAAAAGGAACAGAACTTGTTTTTGTTTGTTTTAGGACTATAGATCTCAGAACTGTCTATTGTGGATTCTGGGAGTTATAGTGTAAAAAAAAAGTAATTTTTCCCACACTCTGAAAAGGACTGTGTAAAGGTATCTGGAAGTGAACAACCCAAATGGGATCCAAGCAGATGTGTAAGGCCCTTTGGCTGATGTCACTATAAAATTATCACCATCAATATGCTATACAGAATTCAGAGACATAATCATGTTAGTCTGAAATATCAGTGTGCAAAAGGATCTTGTAGCACCTTTGAGACTAATTGAGCAAAAGAATTTTAGGCTGAATCGGCACCACAAAAACAATGCAGTTTGACACTACTTTAATTGCCATGGCTCAATGCTATGGAATTCTGGGAACTGTAGTTGGTTGTGGCACCAGAGCTCTCTGACAGAGAAGGCTAAATGGTTCACAAAACTACAAATCCCAGAATTCCATCACACTGAGCCATGGCAGTTAAAACGGTGTCAATCTGGATTATTTCTCCAATGCAAATGCAGCCTTAGGTCTGCTTAGGTCAGAAAATAACTAAGCCAGACCTAGCAATTAGAGAAGAATCCATGACAATATATTTCTGAGCATCACACCTAAATCTGCAAAGTACATACTTTCAGATATTTCCTTTTCCTTATACATGTCCATTATATCAAGCCAAAGTCTCAGTGTGCAAGACACACATTTTGTTATGCCAGTATGTAATACAAGGGTGGGCAAAGTGCAACCTTCGGCATATGGAGGAGTGGGAAATGCAGGTAAAACATCTGAATCACCAAGCACTACCACCAGTAGCTAAAATAGCTAACATTCAGGGCTGGCAGAGCAAATCAGCTTTAGAATGTCAATGAAAAGGCAACAATTGATTTGTTATCATTGTATTTTTTTACTGCTAGAGAAGTGGTGAAGAGCCAGAGTGGGTTCAGGAGAGAGAGATTGTCCCATCTAAATCCCCTACCCTGGTTTTCTGTATCTAAGGCCCTAGATTCAACCACTGGCATTTTCAGGAGTTTTGACAGACGCCTGTCAATAAGACAGGAGAGCCTGTATGTATGTCGTGAAATGTGCGCAGCACCTCACAAGCAGAATAACTGATATTTACAAGCTGAAGGTGTGCCATAACCAATCCCACACTACCACCATCCACACACAAACACACATGCAGAGAAAGGAAATGAAGTAGGTTTACATACAAATACTAAAAGTTATATTACATCTCATGTTGAGAGAAGCTATTCCTCAAACACAGACAGCACTGTATCCTACAAAATAGAGGACAAATAGAAATTAAATGCATACTAAGTGGGGCTAGGAGCTGCAAAAATAGAAATGGTGTAGCTAAGACCAACAAACAAGAAGTGACATAAAGACATTGAATCCTAGAGATAGAAAAGACGATGAAGCCCATCCGATCCACCCCTTGCCAAGCTATGTCTACAATCCTAGAGAGACATACAAACTAGCAACTTTAATAAAGGCATGATAAGGCTGCTACTTCTATAACAGGGACCTATTGTTTAGGTGATCATGTATGTTAAGCTCATTTCAAAAGTGGTCAGCTAGCTCTGCTATGTTTGGAAGCCCTCACTGTGAAGAAAAATTAAAGAGGAATATTAAAATCAGCACCCACATATAGTGCAGACTGGATTAGACTTGGCTCTGCCTCTGTGTGAGAGTGGTAGATTTATTATTCAAACCTAAGCCTTCTACAGTCACTTGAAATGTTCAAAGTTGAGGGGTAATGGCTTAATTTTAGGTATATAATAGCACAATCTCCTTGGAGGGAGAGTGGACATGGAAAAGGAGAAGGAGGAGGAGGAAGGATTAACACTATGTTCTAAGATTCCATTCATAAAATTCTAAAACTCCAATCCTGTGTGTGTCTACTCAGAACCTGTAGGTAGCCTTTCTGAATTCAGTAGGATTTTTGTTTGTTTGTTTGTTGCTGTGTGTTTTCAAGTCATTTCTAACTTACGGCAACCCAAAGGTGAACCTATTTGTTCAGAGTGGGGTTGCTTTTGCCTCCTTCTGAGGCTGAAAGAGTGTGACTTGCCCAAGGTCACCCAGTGGATTTCTATGCCTCAGCAGGGATTTGAACTCTGTTCTCCATATTCCAGTGCTCAAACCACTATACATTACTAGCTCTCCAGAGGCTCTTACTCTAAGGAGATTATCGCACTTGTAAAAAACCCAGTTTACTTCTCCCCAGTTGAATTCTAATTCGGGAGCCAGCCGGGTTTTATTGCATGGGTTTAGTCACCGAATCCGCTGGCTGAATACAGCCCGGCTGCATCTGGGGTCCCAGGTGCACTCAGGAAGCCACTTTTCAAAGTCGGGAGTTTTCCAGTTTTGGAAAGTGGCTTGCTGAGTGTGCCTAGGACCCCAGATGCAGCTGGGCTGGATTCAGCTGGTGGATTCAGTGGCAAACTTGTGCAATAGGACCCAGCTGCCTCCCAAATTAGAATTCAACTCAGGAAAAGTAAGCTGGATTTTTTACAAGTGTGATAACCTCCTAAAATGAATATGTCTGCAATACTCGCTGTTCCCAAGTTGACATTCTCAATCAGACATGCCTAGACAGCATTCAAATCTGCCCTTTACCTATACATTCATGTCCACTATTCCCATCCAGATTAAAGGTACTAAGTACTTCACAATAATAATACAAAGTTAAATGGGGAAATAATGTACCATACATTACTTCAATGGCAACATTTAAGCCAGCATAGCCTAAATACCATGAAGCCACCAGATCCCATCTGATCTTAGAAGCCTGGGTAGTATTTGGATAGTAGTACCGCTAAGTAGTAGATCACTAAGGAATACCAGGCTATATTCAGAATAAGGTACAGTGGGTTCTTGTTATCCATGGGCTTGCCATCCACAGATTTGAGCTTCCATGGATGGCAATTCCTATTGTTTTTAATGGAGGTGTGTGCACACGACTATGCCAGTAGTGGCATGCATGTTACACCACCATAGTAAACAACAAGACTTAAGGTCCCACATTTTTTGTTATTTGCAAAGGGGTTCAGAACAGATCCTCTGTGGATATCAAGGGAGGACTGTAGTAGTGAATCACCTCTGAATATTTCTTGACTAAGAAAAATTCATGAATTTTCATGTGATCACCATAAATTAGCAAATGCTTTGAAGGCATATACTTATATGTGGCTCTCATGTGGTTGTCTTTCCTGATCCTGAAAGGGCACAAAGTGATTTAGCTTTAGCAAAGTGAGTGTTTCATGTGCTTTTGGCTATAATCAGCTCTCAATGAATGATCTGTATTGAGTTTTTCCTCAGATTTTAAGATAAATACGAGTGTTACTGTTCAGGCATAGTCAGCCCAGCACTAACCCAGTGTCCAAACAGTCTTATTCATGTTATTGTAGCACAGATTTTCTTTCAATGTACATCTCCTTGTGCAGTCCAAGATCCTACCCATTGTTAATTCAGGCGCACCTAACTGCAGAAATAATCCTGTTTGACATCACTTTAACTGCCATGTTTTATTGCTATGAAATTCTGGGAACTGTAGTTTTGTGAGCCATTTAGCCTTCTCTGTCAGAGAGTGCTGGTGCAACAACAAACTACAGCTCCCAGAATTCTATAACACTGAGCCATGGCAGTTAAAGCAATATCAAACTGTATTGTTTCTGCAGTTCAGATACAGCCTCAAACAATGATGAAGATGATGATGATGATGATAAATTTTATTTATACCCCGCCCCTCTGCATAGCAATTGGGGTGGCTTCCAACACAAAATACAACAGTCCCAAAACCCAGCCCCTCCTACCTTTTAAAAAGTCATTAAACAATCATCAGTTAAAAACAGTATTTAAACAAGAGTGCTATTCCACATAGCAAATTCTTCATCTTTTTGACATAACCCAGGGGTGAAAGGGACAACTAATAATTAGGACCTTCCTAATGAATTTTCATTCAGTGCCTAGATTTCTAGCATTGCAATCACTTGAAATTTCAATGGAACGTTTAGAAATATTGTACAGTTTAGGCACCCCAAAAATGTTGTTGTTGTATGCCTTCAGGTTGCTTACAATGTATGGACACCCTAAGGCAACCATATCATGAGGCTTTCTTGACAACATTTGTTCAAGGGGAGCTTTGCTTTTTCCTCCCTTTGAAGTTGAGAGAGTGTGACTTGCCTAAGGTCACCCTGTGGATTTCCATGGCTGAGCAGTGATTTGAACCCTGGACTCCAGAGTCATAGCCTAGCACTTAAACCACTATACCACACTAGCTCCCATACCAAAAGAAATGGGGGAGGCAAAGCTACCAAGGGAATGCAAACACAGCAAATGTAAGTATGAACAATTTTCAGTGTCTCACTTACTGCAATGCTAGAAATTTGAGATACAAAGGAAAATTTCATGGGGGAGATGAAGATTATCGCGCACTTAAATAAACTGATTTACCTGATCTGGCTTAAAATTAATATGGCTGGCATCTGGACCCTATCACAAGGGTTTTGCCACCGAAATCGCCACCTGGGGCCATCCTGGGGTCATCCTAGGGCCATCCCCACTCCTAGAGCCACTCTAGTGGCCTTTTTCTCAAGCCAGAAAACTCCCAGATTTGAAAAGAGACGTGCTGAGCAGCTCTAGGAATGGTGATGGCCCCGGAATGGTCCCGGGCAGTGATTTCGGTGCAAAACCATTGCGATAGGGTCCAGAT
Organism: Phrynosoma platyrhinos; assembly: GCA_020142125.1. Classification (NCBI taxonomy): domain Eukaryota; kingdom Metazoa; phylum Chordata; class Lepidosauria; order Squamata; family Phrynosomatidae; genus Phrynosoma; species Phrynosoma platyrhinos. The sequence continues at coordinate 326,154,062 of CM034701.1, forward strand.
GCCAAACACATTTATTTTTGAGCTGGATCAAGTAAACTAGTTTATTTAAGTGTGCAATAAGCTCCTTATTTAGGACCCAGTGCACCTATTTTGCCACTACTTGCAGTGTTACAACCAGGATATAACCAGATCTTGTCTTGCTTTATATTTCATTATTTTGTACAAGATTGTGATTTTTGCCATAGTGGAAATCCCTAATGAGGAGGCAATCTCAACCAGACAACGCTTCAATCCCCACCGCCATTGTCACTACCACTAAGTGGTAGCAAGCTGTTGGGCCACTAGCCCTGGGCAGAGGCCATTGCTAACCAAATCCTCCCTATCTTCTGGAAAAGCTCTTTGATCATCCCAGCTCCTTCAGAGGATGGCAGGCCGTTAGTATTGATTTTCTGCCTAAGCCCTGTTTTGCTTCACAAAGTCCTCTCCAAAATCTATTGGGCTGCAGAAGTGCAGAAGTCAATATATCCTTCTTGAAGGATAAATCTATTGTAACACAAAAGGAGAGAGTACTGAGGCCCTAACAAAACCTCAGCAGATCTCCATATGGTGCCTTGCAATTAAAAAAGAGGGCACAGGGTGGATTAATAATTTTTTGAGAGCAATGGTGGGGGAGAAAAGGAGTGGGCTTTGGACGAGATAATGAGTGAGGCGGAGACAGAAGTGGTGTTTGGCCATACACAAAGTAGAACCCTTTCCCTTTGAGCCTTTCATCTCTGGGTCACTGGTTTCAATCTAACTCAAGTCGATGGCGAACAAAAATCATTTTCCTCTGATGGCTGCTTGCTGACCTATGTGAAATGAAATGGTCAAGTCAGCCACCTCCTCAGTTGACAACTGTCCCCATAAGTAAGCCCACTGATCATTACAGAATCATAGGCAGGGAACAGAGCATGGGGTCATTTAGCTCAGTTCCCCAAACCAAGCCGGGACTTGCTCTTCCAAGTCATACCTAACAAGTTCTTACTTCATATTATTATTTCTCACCCCCCAAAAAAGTGTCAGAAAAATGTCAATGTGCACCTGTTCAAAAAGACAGCAATTCAGATTCACACAAACGGCTGTGATCCAG